>CM062637.1:30213260-30543260 GCA_025617555.3 Puccinia polysora
AAACAAAGTCAAAACAGGTTTCACTCACTATCCCAGGTGCTACACCTGCAGGCAGGTGCAGTCATTTTTTTCATGGTGAATATAGAATATGATTCTTGGAATGTTACCCAGAAAAATGAGAATCTTAATTTTTTTCCTGTATGAAGGCTAAATCATGATGAATAAGAGGTAAAATGTTTTTTTAATTCTTATTAGGAAACCTTTATGGGTCCTGGTGGTCCTAAAAAAAATTAAAGTTTGGGAAATGAAATAAAGAGGGGTGAAGGCTGTTGTGAGGGTAAAAAATGGGGGGATGGTTGGTGAACATTGTTTTGATGAGGTTTAATTGATTTTGAGGTGGTTTTATGGGGGTGGAAATTTTTCCTGTGCTGTTGAGGGTGAAAATTATTTAAGGTTTTGCATGAGTTTTGGTGGTTCTGGGGTGTGTGTGCGCAGATTATTCAGAAATGTGAATGAGATGATTTGAAATTTAATAAATGATTTTTATTAGATGTTGAATTTCATTTTTGAAAAATACCATTTCCATTAAATATAATTGTACAAGATAAACACACCCCTTGAGTGTTGCATTTCAAAATTTTGGGTGTGAAACACAAAATATACAGTTCTTCATCTTAATCCATCATTCTATACACAAACCCAATCATAAGTGAACCTCTAAATCATCAATCCATCTCATAAAACCTATGGTAACTCATAGAATTCTAAAAATAACCTCTCAACAGATAGTTCAAAATTAAAATCCTCTGAAAAAATATTTTTTACAGTTAAAACATCATATGTAATCTGATTTCAAATTCCATGAACTGTGAGAAAGAATATGACAGGAATAGGAAACAGAGATGGAATTAATTTCAAAAAAAGCAAGATTTCAAGTATCAAGAAAGAAAAGTAAAATAAATGAGGAAAGGAAATAAAAAACAACAGATAAATGGGAAAAAATGAGTATTCAGAGATAAAACATGATCCCAAGTAAAATGAAAGATTGGAAGTAGCACCTTGAGCAGAACTTTGAGACAAGATTCAGTAGGAAATGTGACCAAAGACCTGAATGAAAATTGTAGTATTAGCTATTGAAATGGCTTCTGATCCTTTAAATAAGGGTCTAAAGTCTGTTAAATTTTTGGTGGTGGTCTTTGATGGGGGGTAATAGATAAATGAAGAAGAAGAGCTCAAAGAGTTTTCTTGAGCCTTTCTCTATCAGGTTCAAAAAAAAGATTGAATGAGGGGTGATATCTTGGATTGAATTCTTTTCAGGGGATTTCATGGTAGCAACCAGAGTTTCTAGTTGTGGCTATGGAATTAATTAAAGAAAGATAAAGCAAAAATATAGAGTGATGAAACACTATAGAAAAACATGCACAAACCAAGATCATCCAATTCAATTTTAAACAGTAAAAAGCTGATTTCAAGATTAAAATGGAACAGATTATTGGAGAAATGCAAGAAACTCAACACAGAAAAAGCCAAAAAAATTAGGGTGATGATAAATTCACAACTCCCAGTCGTGTGGGAGTTTTGTAGGGCCCTACACAGCCCATTTGAGCTGTGGGGACCCATACAAAACTACAAAAGGCCATTCAAACCAGGCTCAACCCCATGGGGGTTGTATAGGAGCCGTTTAAATAAAATAAAATAATATAATATAAAATAAAATAATCTAATATAAAATAAAATAAAATAAAATAAAAATAAAATAAAATAAAATAAAATAAAATAAAATAAAATTTATTTTTTTTTTTTTGGGCCCAGCACGGTCCAGTTTTATGTGGGATTCCACACAACTACATTAAAACTGTGTAAAACTCCACACAACTCAAATGCAGTCGTGTGGCATCCCCCATGACACTGCACCATGGTGTGTGGGCTGCGCAACTCTTTGAGCCATGTGGAAATGTGCATGGCTCAAATGTAGTTGTGTGGCGGGCCACACGACCCATTTTGAGTTCTTTCCACAGCTCAGTGAGTTGTGAATTTAAAATTAACCAAAAAATTAAACTTAAAAAATACATACTGGCTTGTATGACATGCAAAGAATTCGAAAAAAACACCAAATTCAGATCAAAAAGATTATTCTAGAATTATTTGGTATTTTTCAAAAACATTTTGAGCAGGATTGAGAAATGCACAATTTTTTGGAATTAATTGAAAAAAAATTGTCAAAATAAAGCTATAAAAATGGCTTTGGCACCCTTTTCATTGGGCTCAAATGGGAAGGAAGAAGCTATTCATAACTTGGAAAAAATTTTATCAATTGGATATGTGAAATTCCACAAATATTGAAGATTTTTTCATCACAGATATCCTAGGATACAATTTGCCATCCTTTTCTCGGCCAAAGAAGTAATAATAAAAGTAGTTACCTCAGGTAATGGAGAAAAAATTATTTCAATTTCATATTAACTTTTTTGGTGAAATTACCATCCATCTGCTCAAAAAAAACACAAAATTGATGGAAAAAAGAATTGTTCTTGTAAGAAACAGAAACAAATAAAAGGGTGATATTAAATTCACGGCTACACCTGAGCAGTGCAGACCCCACACAATTTGCGTGTGGTTGGGCTGTACTCCACACGGCACTGGGCAATTGTGTGGTGGCCGCATGACCAAATTAAAGTGGTGTATAGCCCCACACAGCTCAAATGTAGTTGTGTAGCCATGCCACATGGCTACAAGTCTGGTTGGCAAAAAAATAAAATAAAGTGTATAAAATAAACCAAAATAAATCAAAATAAACTAAATAAAAATACAAAAAAACAGAAATTAACCAAAAGATCAAGAAAAGTTGATTTTTTGGTTGAAAAAAATAAGAAATAAAAGAAAATAAGTAAAAATAAATAAATAAAAAAATATCATTCAAAACACTCATCATAATGATGTTAACTCAAAACACTCAACATAATGATGTTCAAAATTTGATAACCATTTATATTGATAGAATTACAATATCAGAATGTTAGGCCCTGCCCAAATGATGAAATTAATATATAAGTTAGAATAAAGCTGAATTTGATCTTTGAGGTGATCAACCAAACAAGGTGCTTTTTTAGAAATCATGGAACATGGTTTGGAAAATATGGGCAGGATTGGAATCAAATCTTCCTTAAGTGCAAGCTGCACCCAATGGTTAATGTTAACAAAGCAAATGAAAATAGGATCAGATTGTTTTTCTAAACCCATTTTCATAGGAGTAAAAGAAAAAAATGATTCCAATGAAATGAAAAATATTGTTCTTCCATAAGTATCATTATTTGACCCATGTCAAGCTTTGGAAGCCATTTAAAAGAGGGAATCTTTTTTTTATTTCATTGACATAAAGTATTTGTTGTATATTTTCAACATCTTTACTGCTGCCAAGGATCTTATAATAGCACCCCTTATTTTTCCCCAATTTTTCAAGCATTTCTTTCCAAAATTTAAACCATCCATCTTCATCATACCCAAGTGATTTAGCAATGACTATAAAACCACAATTTCCATCACCAACTTGGTCCAAAAACCCAACCTAGAACTTGTTTTAGTTATCAGGTATTTGATTGAGTTAATTTACTTCCTAAAATAAGAAATTAGTCAGCCAAAATTCTAATCTAATTGAAGGAATCACCACTCACCAAAGATGAGCTTCTGCTTGAATCCTCCATTGTGTCTGCTTCATCCTTTGAAAAGGAACCAGATTCCAACAGCACTAAAACCAATGAACTTTCATTCTCTTCCACTGAACTATGAAATTCAGATGAATAACCTGACTTGGACTACAAAAATTTCTCAATCAGTTCATTAAACAAAAAAAATGAACCTTTCAAAAAAGAAAATACTTACAATCATTTGTCTTTTCTTATTTGGTGCCCTTCTACTTCTCTTTTCCGGCTTAAGTTCCTTTTAAATGTTTTCAAATCAAGAAAGATCTTGCTGGATATCTGTCAATTTCAGACAGCCTCTGATTAATTTCAAGAATTTATGTTCAAGTCTTGGCTTTGATTGATAATTGGCCGTCTCCTTCATCAAGTGCTTCAACAGCCCGCAATAATCCTGATCAGGATGATTCAAGATCATTGCATTGAGCTTCTCATGTAACTGCAAATTTTTGAGCAGTTCATCAAAATTGAACTTTAAAAATCAAAAAGGATCAAATATTAGTCAAGTAGGAATCATCATTTTATTCAAGTAGGAATCATCATTCAAAAAGAATTTATAAAAAAGCATTAATAAAAAAGTGATTTGAAAAATCCAAATTCAACCAACTTACAGAACTAGAACTGCAAGGGTCATAATCCAACCTCCCCTGAGGATGAACATCTTCAGGCACAAAATGTTAAAATGCGGATGCACTCAGGTAATGTGCATAGGAGTGTGTAATCCAAATGGGATGCAAAAATGGGCCTCCACGGCCCATTGTACATCACGTGGGCCACGTGGGCCTATGTGGGTGTTATTGGTTTTGGGCATTTGGGCGCCAAAACACGTTTTTATGGTCTTTGGGGACACGGGCCCGTGAGGGCCCGCCAGGGTGGATGGGCCACCCAAGCCAGATGGGCTTATTTAGGCATAAGAGGTCCCAAGCTTTGTTATGGACATACTTGGCCAGACGGGCTGGCCCGCCAAAGTATGTAATTCTCACAATTCGGGCTTGAGGCGGCCCATTGGGGCCGCCGCCCCTGTCGCGGCCCGCTTGGGGCCGCTGCCCGCGTTGCGGCCCGTTTGGGGCCGCCTGTGTCCTTTGGTATGGCCCACGCGGGGCTGTCACGCAGGCCCGGCTGGTTGCGCTAGGCGACCAGCGCCACGGAGCCGGGGCTCGCGGCCCCGGCTTGCTCCCCCTCCCCTTGCTTGCCGTTGCGAGGGGCATGGGGGCAAGCTGGCTGGGTTGAACCAGCCAGCAACCAACCGCGACAGCATGGTTGGTCAGGGCAGGGGGGACCTGACCACCCCCTTGCCCAAGGAGGTGGCGGCGCCGGCCGCAAGCTGAGCAACCAGCAGGTGGGGGGGAGTTCATCACCCCTCCACCATCAAGCGGTTGAAGGGACCAATTAGGGGCGCTCTCCCCCCCCCTTTACCAAGGAGGAGGAGCAATGGGCCTGGGAGGACCTGATCCCCTCCCAGGCCAAATTACTTGAAAACTCCCTGGGGGTATTGACCCCCAGGGCCCCTGGTGAGGGGATTTGACCACCCCCACCAGGGATTTGAGAGAAAGAGGTGGGGACAGCATGTTTGCTGGTCACACCCCCCCCATGTGAATCTGAGACCAGACCCAGGTGTGCCCTGGGTCCCACCTGGCCCATTTGAGGGGCCAGGGGCTGGCTGCATGAGGCAACCAGCCCGTAAACAAGGCAATAAAGGTCATCATGGCTGGTTGTAAAGGACAACCAGCCAAGGGGATTGAACAGTTAAGGGGCTGGTTCAGCCCCATTGAGGTGGAAACACCAGAAATAACCGGAATAGGCTGGTTGTAAGGGTACAGGGACTGATGCCATGTGGGCTGATGTAGTCCAAACCAAGTAACAAGGCCAGTGGAGCCTGTAGAGCTCTTTTGGGGCGGAAAATTTGACTTTTGGCTTGTTGTATCATGGGCTCACAAGAGGTCAATCTTTTGTACTTAAGGAGCCCTTCTCCCTGCTGTTTTCCATCCATTCATTCATCATTCCAATCAAATTCATCCAATATATTGCCCCATTGTGAGAGCCCCATTAGACAATATTGACACCCAGTGTCCAGCATTTCTTTTTATTTAAATACTGCTTATTTGCCTAAGCTAATTGCTGGCCATAATTCTAACACAAAAGAGCCTCTTGACACTATTAGGGCCCCTATTTGGTTGGAACAGGGCAAAACCATAGCCATTGAGTATGACTTGGTGCAAACTTCCCCATCATTGTTCCACTTTAACCTCTCTGATTGCTCCCAAAAATGTTTGATTGCTTGTAAAGACACCCTGTATCCCAATGGTAAAAGTTCAGTAGGAAGAAATATTCCAATCTTTATTTGAGAGTTGTAAAACACAGCCTGAACCAATTGAATTTTATTGGAAACTGTGCCCTCTAGGGTTTTCCAAACATCCAACATGTTTCCCAAACATTTTGCAAGGAATTGTTTGAGAGTAGCATGGGCCCCTTCAACTCAAGATGTTGTTTTATTTCCAAAATCTGGGTTTTTGCAATTCCAAGCTGTTAAAAAAGTCTCTTTGATGCGGAAGATATCATAATGATCCCTATACTTGAGTACATTCCCACGGTTTTCCAAAAAAAACACTTTATACAAGTCATAATGTAAGCAACCAAAAACTAGGAAGATTAACAGTAGAGGCAGTTATTTGGAACTTACTCTCAGTTCTGAATCATTGACCCCTGACTCCTCCTTGGTTTTTGAGGCCCCATACTTAGCCCACAGAGACATAAAGCTTTTCCACCCTTCAATGTCATTATTAAAGTGCACTTTAAAGTTTGCTTGTATGTTTTTAGACAAGTGCCATTGAAAGAACAGTCTTGTTGACTCAGGGAATTTTTGTTCTGGAGCATGGATAAAAGCTTCTTCATGGTCCATCACAAAGAATTTGGAAAGTCTCTCAGGATCATAAGCCAACTCCTTTAGGGAATTTACAGACCAACTGTATAACTCAAACATTTCTCTTGCTATAAAAAGAAGAGCTTTTGTGAAATTTTTCTGGTTGGAAGTAATTCCTACAACATGCAATAGGGGGATGTTGTACTTATTTGTCTTATAAGTAGAATCCATCATAGCTATATGATGGAATTTCTTGCAAAGCTTCAATGACTCTGGGTGAGCCATGAATAGGGGCTCCAGGTGACCCTCTCCACTGAATTTTGCTTGATGAACCCAACCTGAATTACCAAGTTATTCAAAGAGGACCACCATAACAATTTTTCCCTTCAGTTCTTCAAGCGCTACCTTACGCTTAGCATTATAGATTGTTTGGTCATCAAAATATTTGCCACCATCAATCTTTCTCAATTTTCTTTTTATTTGAATTGTATTGAGACCATCATTCATTCCTTCTTTTAGACTGTCTCAGGCTACCCCAGAGATTCTCCTCAGGTGAGGATACACTGAGGGGTGTGGAGATGTTTCATGGTTATGTTGATCATTATTGTAGGAAATTCACCACAAGGGATCTGCCTTTGTGTGACTAGCACAGATTAAAAACTTGCAACCAACCTTTGTTGTGTGAGTTTTCCTTGAACTTTTGGTGAGCCATTTCCCAGTGTACAAAAAATGTCTATCACAGGCTAAATCCACATCTTTATCACGCTTTGAGTTAAAGCGTAACCATTCTTCATTTCACATGTTTGAAAATATGTTTGTTCCTCTTCTCTAGTAGGAAAATCTCTCACAGGAGGTGGGGAAAGTGGATCTGTCATAGTTAAATATTCATAGTTACAGTTTCATGGTTATATTGATGGCATGCACTCAATAAGTTTCAATCAAATTAAAGATGGCAAAGACCAGTAACATAAAATGTTACTTACCACCAGAGATCATGTTCATTTCTGAAAAGTTTTGTTCCTAAATTTTCACCCTTGATGAGGATTCAATTGGGGCTTCCAATGATTCATTACCCAAATCCTTCTTTTACACAGCTTTGTTCATTGCACTAATGTAGTCCTTGAAAGATGCCATGTTAAAAGGAGGGCTTGCCACTGTTCCCATAATGCAAAAAAATGCAATGAAAAAAATGCAATGCTACTTCAGTATTCAATCAAACTTTCAACTGAACAACTACCAAGTTTGCTCACTTTCAAGTTGAGAAAGATCAATTTTGTGGGATGTTTTATTTGCAGTTTTCTACAGTGTCACTATAATTTCACTTCAATTTCACTTAATTTCACTTTAATTTCACTTTAGTTTCACTTTCTGATTGCTAGATGTGGAAATACAGTCCCACATAGTAAGCATTGATCCCAAATTTGGGTTGATGGAACCAAAATTTGTTCCAGGGGGACCCAAAAAGTTTGGCACAACCCCCAAGGGGCTGCGTACCCCCGGACAGGGCTCAAATATGCCGTTTACGGGGGTACACAGCTCAAATATGCTGTGTACGGGGTGTATATGCCCCCCAGGGGTTGCGCCTGTTTGAGACGGCCCCTTGGGTGCATCTAGACGTGTTTTCTGGCCCGCACGCGCGTCTTGGACGCGTTTTCTGGCCCGCACGCGCGTCTTGGACGCGTTTATGGGCCCTCACGCGTCCATTGGTCCGTGTAGGGCCCTACAAAACTCCCACATGACCGGGAGTCATGAATTCAACATCTCCCTAAATAAAATTCTTAGAATTTTTTTTTGATAAGACTGTGACTAAACATCTCAAATTTATATATGAGATACCTGGTTTATGTTTGAATTGTTTATGATAAAAATAAGAATTTCATTTCACTGAAATATTGGAACCTCATTTTAATTGCAAAATAAATGAATTTTCAAAAAGAAAAAAATCACAAGCCCCTCAGCAATTTTTTGAATAAGAAAAGTAACTTGTGGCCCACTCAGTTTGTAAAAACCAGTTTCAAATATTCTATATCAGAAAACAAGAATTCTTCTCTGATGATTAAGATTTTTTTTTTAAAAAAATAACTTTAGTCTAGCTTATTTTTTTTTGAAAATTGAGCATGGTTTGGTTTTGTGGAATGAGATTGGTAAATTTTCATATAAAAAAAGAAAAATATTCAAAAATTATTAAATATGACGATATTAGTTAACTGGTTCATATTTTTTGTTAATCCTCACAACCCATCAACTGAACTGTAAAATGAGTGCTCAGAAACCCTTGGACCCCAGCCTTTTCAAAAAAAGTTAGCCTCTTCTCACAGATTTCATTTTTCTACAAGAGAAATAATCCCACTTCACACTCTTGCCAATTTTGATTCATGGGCTTATTCAAAAATTAAACCACTTCCTTAAATGTACCTGAAAATTTTTTCTTTTCAAAAAAAAAAAACTGTGGGAAATGTTTTGGAAACACTGCATATCATAGCTTCATGATCCATCTCACTGAAGAAGAACCTCTGTTTCACAATCCCAACCACAAACACACACTCCACCTCAACTAACCAATTTCAACCAAAAACTAAAAATAATGCCCTGTTCAGGATCATCACTGGTCTGAATTCTAAATCAAGCAAACTGTAAAATTCATCCCTCTTCATCATTCCCATAATTTCAAAATCCTATTTCTTCATTTTTGAATATTCAGGAAGCTCCTTTGAGTCACCTCAAATACCTCCCCCCTCTCCACCCCTTCTCACACCCCTCCATTGCTGCATTGCTCCATTGCATCATTGCTCCATTGATCCATCCCTCCATTGCTCCATGCCCCCATTGCTCCATGCCTCCATTTCTCCATTGATCAATTTCTCCATCCCTCCATCCCTGCATAGCTCCATTGCTACATCACTCCATCACTCCATCAATGCCTTCCTCAACTCCTCTTCCCACAACCCAATTTGAAATAAGTTTTCTATAAAAATTCAAATGACCTAGGAAAAATAAAACCTTTCAAATTGAAATTTTCACATCTTTTTGATGAACAAGCAAAAGAAAAAATACAGAAATGGAATCATTTACTTTTTGATAAATCAAGGCCTTTGAGTGTGTTTTTGAAACTCTGGGAGTTGGCTAAAGTTAACTTGAAATTTAAAATTATATTTCCAAATCCAATGCTTATTTTGATTCAAATGAGATCTTTGCACATTTCCTGCCTGAGGAGATCTGTGACCTCCTTTAATGGGCTTCAGGGTGATGTAGCACCTCAAGGATCTCCCATGGGCCCTTCAGGTAATATTTTACCAATTTGACAGGCTCAACATCTGAAGGAAGTAAAAAAAACCATTAAGGACTGCAAATTTGTGATAGCTTCAGCCTCCTCCAAGGGTTTCAAAGGCTAAAAGAAGTGGAAAGGCTCTTGAGTTATTTTTAACCACTTTTAAGGCTTCCCATGCTTTGAATGAACAATAGCCTTGTTTTTCTTGCCATTGTTTTATTGATTTATTTATTAATTTTTAATTTTTTAGTTGAATCTTGATCAAAATCTCAAGGAAGTAAAAAAAACCATTAAGGAATGCAAATTTGTGATAGCTTCAGCCTCCTCCAAGGGTTTCAAAGGCTAAAAGAAGTGGAAAGGCTCTTGAGTTATTTTTAACCACTTTTAAGGCTTCCCATGCTTTGAATGAACAATAGCCTTGTTTTTCTTGCCATTGTTTTCTTGATTTCTTTATTGATTTTTAATTTTTTAGTTGAGTCTTGATTAAAATCTCAAGGAAGTAAAAAAAACCATTAAGGACTGCAAATTTGTGATAGCTTCAGCCTCCTCCAAGGTTTTCAAAGGCTAAAAGAAGTGGAAAGGCTCTTGGGTTATTTTTAACCACTTTTAAGGCTTCCCAGGCTTTGAATGAACAATAGCCTTGTTTTTCTTGCCATTGTTTTATTGATTTCTTTATTAATTTTTAATTTTTAAGTTGAATCTTGATCAACATCTCAAGGAAGTGAAAAAACCATTAAGGACTGCAAATTTGTGATAGATTCAGCCTCCTCCAAGGGTTTTAAAGGCTAAAAGAAGTGGAAAGGCTCTTGAGTTATTTTTAACCACTTTTAAGGCTTCCCAGGCTTTGAATGAACAATAGCCTTGTTTTTCTTGCCATTGTTTTATTCCTTTATTAATTTTTTAGTTGAATCTTGAAATATGATTTTCCAGCTCTTTTTTCTATTTTCTATTTTGAATTGGATGGTTTTCAAAGATTTTTAAATTTTTGAATTGGAAATTTCTAAAAGGGGGTATTGAAATTTTGGGGTGTGATTCTATTTTAGAAAAATTCATTATTAATACTTATTTATTTTATTTCATTGCTTTAAATTTGTATATAACTTCAATTATCAAGGGTTGAGGTGGCCTTTTCAATTGAAATATATTTTTTCTTTTCTTTTCTTTTTAATTTGATTTTCTTTTTATTGATTTAATATATTTTTTCAATTTCATGGGCATTACTGTTCTCATGGGTCCAAACCTTTAAATCACGGTTTATTACTTCTCTGAAACATAACTCCCACACAGACAAAACCTTCATTTGACGGAGGTTTCAATGATTTATTTATTTTTAAATTTTGAAGCCACAGCCCTGCAGATGGGTGTTTTGAAGACTCAGAAAAGAATTATTTTGTGATTTTGGGGGCATTGGAAAACATTTAAAAATCCATTTAAAAAATAAAAAAACAAAAAAACCAAAATTAAAATTACATTTTTGGATCCTTTTCCCTGCCTCTTTAGTTAGTTTTTTTTTGATGATTTAAGCTCTCACAAATTTTATCAAACAATAAAGGAGAATTTGAAAATTTTTCTTGTATTTTTTGGGTGCATTCTCAGACCTTAAAAAATTCATTTAAAAAATCAAAGAAAATTAAAAAATTCAAATTTCTCCTTGCACTTTAATATGCTTTATTTGCATTTTAAATTATTTTTTTGGTGATTCCAGCTCTTAGAATGTTATAAAAACAAAAAAGGATTTTCTCAATATTTTTCATGGATTTTTTGGATGTAATCTTACACCTCAAAAATTCATTCAAAAAAAGAACAAATTCTCATTGCACTTTTGAAATATTTTCTTTGCCTTTTGAATTGATTTTTTTGGTGATCGAAGCTCATAGAAAATCAATCAAAAAATTAAAGAGCTTTCTAACTTTTTTTTGGAATTTATTGGATGCATGCTTGGCCTGAAAAATCAAATCCAACGTTCAAACCCTTCAAAATAACACATCCATTTCATTTTTTTTACATCTGGCATCAACATTTCCCTCAATTTCTTTTAAAGAAAATTAGGAAGGTATCCAAATATGAAGCTAAAATTTTATTTGAATGCTGTTCACATGCTTTACCCCTCAAATTATATATCACAATGAGAATTGTTCAAATGAAAAGGGATGGTCTGTTGTTATTTATTATTTTTTGATTTTTTCCCTTCCAAAATTAATGATGATCTCAAATATTTGAAGCTGCAGATTTGAAAGGATTTTTTGAAGCTTTCAAAAAATAATTTTCTTGTAATTTTTGAGGCACTATTTGTGTCTCAAAAACCAAACCAAGAAAGCATCAAAATAAACCCCTTTTAGGTTCTGGCCCCCTTCTTTGAGAGATTTGACATGCATAAACTAAATATTACTTTGAATTTTTAACTGGGACCTCCACCCATCTTGGAGCACTCCATAAACCACATAAACCACCACCTTCACCCTTCAAACCACCCATCAACTTCCACAAAACCACACCACACCACACAACACTAAATATAAAGAAATCAAAACTTCAAGCCTATAAAATTAATCCTCTTCAATTCAAATTTTCCATCAAAAATTAAATTATCAATCTCCTCAACAACCTTTTTGGAAAATTATCAAATTGTCAAGTCAATTCTTTATCTGATCAATACACATCAATAGATACTCCCAAGAAAATTCTTTCCATATTATATCAATTCTCTGCATTCATTTGTTCAATTTATTCCTTCTCAATATATTTATGAACTATAAACTCCTATGTTAATTTCATTGTTTGAAAAAAATGTCTTTTCACCATGGCTCAAGAAACCATCCACCCACTTTTCAGAGCTGTTTCCCCAGGCCTTTGCTCCATTATCTTATACAATCAAACTATTGATTCCACTACTCTTTCCTTCCTCATTTAACAAAAATCTTGATTACACTCCTCTGGACCCTCATCCTGAACTATCATATAATCAAAATGAGGAGCTACTTGATGCCATCCAATCATTGGAAACTTTCCATGGATATACCATATCTACCAGAGTATCCAATTGCAAGGAATATACCTACACTTATCAATTTTATAAATATGGGGAATATGAATCCAGAAAAGGTATCAAGAGTTTTTTAAAATCATGAAAGACCACTTTTCCTGCAAGATTATCTGGTAGCTTCTCCAAAAAATTTGGCCTTTTGTTTTCAAGGTAATCCATACAGACCACAAACATCTACCTTCAAATAATTCTTCACCCACCTCACCCAATCCAAAAAGGTATTCAATGGAAGAAACAGGAGAATTTTGAAATCCTAACCAAAGCTAGAGTTCCCCAATTGAAAATTTCAAAATCTTGCATTCAAACCTCAGAATCTCCTGTTCATACTAATTGCAAAACCATTTAGAATAAAAGATACCAAATTGAAAAAATATCTCTTGATGGAAAGTCTCCCATTGAAGCCCTCATACTAGAAATCCACAATTATTCTTTTTTTTTAAAAAAATTAAGCATATGAATGGAAAAATCACTTATTTAGTTATTTTCACCCTAATTACATCCAAATTCTCAAACCTTTCCCTACCCTTTTCATGATGGACTGAAAAGCTAAAAAAAACAAAATTTGAATGCCTCTTCTTCATATTTTTCGGGTAAACAATTGTTCAACAAATTTACCAGTTGGTTTATGTTTTTTTATCTCACAAAAAAAATATAAATATGAATGGTCCCTCACCCAACTTCAGGAAATTTTAGAAAATAAAGAAGCCAGGGTTATTGTGACAGACAAAGAACAAGCTTTAATTAGTTACATTGAAAATGTTTAACTTCTTTTCATCATCTTCTTTGTGTCTGGAATATTTTCAAAAGTTTTCAAACAACTTGCAGGAAGCACTTCAAATCTGATTAAAAATGGAAGCTTTCCCAGAAAAAATGGAATCAGTTGGTCTATTCAAAATCTGAATCAATCTATCATGAAAAATACACAGAAATTTCTGGAAACTGGAATCCCCCTACATAAGACTATCTGCTTGAGAGCTGACTCCCAATCAAAAATAATTTGTCTCCTATTTGGCCAACCAACACTTTCACTTTTGCAATAAAATTAATTAAAGAATACAATAACCTGATTATTACATTGAATTTTCAAGTAATTCATCTATTGGCTATCTTTCTAATTCATTTCAGAAGATTTACAATTACATCCCCATCTTAATCCATGAGAGAGCTATTGAAGCCCCTTAGAAAGAGTTCCAGAATCTCATTGGTTTGAAAGATTTTTTGGAGAATCTATCTGGAATAAACCACTTTTCCCTCAAAATCATCCATTCATTTCATCAAGTATCTGAATCTTCCACCACTTGCATCAAGTGTGATCATTTTTCTTACATGGGTATACCATTTCTTTACAAAGTGAAAATAGCTATCAGAAAGGGTGAAATCTTCCAAATTGAAGATTTTCATCCTCAATGGAATTTCAAAGCCCTCTTCTCAGTAAGAATACTTTTTTATTCAAGCACAAATGAATATTTTCCTGATTGCTTTTAATTTTATATCTCCAGTTAAATCTGAACCCTGATTTGAATGAAGAATAATTAACCCTCAAGTTCCATCCAAAACCACTAATGAAAAAATATTTCTCAGAGAAATATATTAAAAATTACAAAATTTTTTACCTGGAGAACAGCAATAATATCTGTGTTAAACCAAGAAGCTATTCACTGGAAAATATCAACTTGTTCTGATTCAAGAGACCAATTCAAATCAAGGATCCAAAGTTAGAGGAATACCCAAAGGATCAGCCCATTATTTCAAGAAAATATCTCAATCCTCAATTAAAATAGATCAATCTTGCTTAGAATAATTAGGAGAACCCAAGAGGAGAGGAAGGACAAAGAAAAAATTTACAGAAAATTCAAAGGTCAGTAACCATTTTTTGAAAAAAAAAGAATTATTAAATTTCATAATTGATATTGTTTATGTATTTTTCTAGGTTTCAAGAAATAGGATGGCCAAAGAGGAAAAGGGGAAGGGAAAGAATAAGAAGGAATCAGAGAAAGGAGTTAATTTTTATATATAGTTTTTTTTTGTAAATATGGAATGGTTTTTTAATGATTCATAGTAACTTTTTTAACATAGAAAAGACCTGCCAGATTTGGATGTAGAGGAAGAATACTTAGTTGAATAGCTTCCGGATTTGGAATTTTATTAAGATGGTGAAATCTGATTTGCTTCTAATTTTTTTTGATTTTTTTGGTATGATTTTTCATTAATTGTTTAATTCAAAATTTTCTCAGAGGTCTGGAAACATTGTGAATAAGTGGGTTGCTTCTCCTGAATAAAATACTGGTGTAAGAATGACAAGAAAAAAGGAATACAATCAAGATGATGATAATCCTTACCATGCTCCTGGAAGCGATTTATAAGTAACAACAGCAACAAAAATCAGTGAGAAAGTGAGTACATTCAATAATATCTCATTTTATAATTATTTCAGTTTTTTTTCCCTCTAGGTTCCTGCACATAATCTTATTCTTTTTCTGAATTTTTTGACCAAGTTTCAATTTAAAAAGCAAAAAGTATCTTTAAACATATTTTATTTTATAAAAAATTTTGAATCTTGCTCTTAGTTCAAATACAAGGAATTTATTTCCCCCAAAATAGAAGTTCCAAATATACCACATTTTCAAGATTTCATAGTGGATGGAACTTTTGATTTGGAGCAGCAGCCATTTTTATGGGAATTGTCACAAAGAGGCTTGAGAAAAAGTCAAATTGGAAATTAAATAGACATAGCAAAAAAACTAGACCAGAAAGGATACAAGAGGGATCAGCCTGAAGATTCAGCAAAGGGAGTAAAAAATAAAAGATGGGTAAAGACCAAAAGAGGACTAAAGGTTGAGTCAGGATGGTATTAGTACAAAGAGGACTCCAAAAATGAAGTAGACTGCAGGTCAGGGTGCTAAAACAGCAGAATAAATTCTTTAAGGAAAGACTTGAAAGTGTAGGATGAGTCAGGTTTATATAATTTTATTTAGAACCTGTGATAACTTGTTTTTGTAACATTTTAATTCTACTTTAAAAATGACTAATCACTTGGTTTTATTATATTATCAAATTACTATCTGTTCTGCAAGTGTGATACAATCCCCTGGCAAAAAGAGGTGTGATCCTGAACACCATAAAAGAAAGATGAAAAAAGTGATTTTCAAATCTCACTCATAATCTGGAAAGACCAGCTTATTTGAAATGAATATGAATTGATTGGGGGGGGGGCGTGGGAGAGCCATGAGAATTTCAGGATAGCTAGCCATGTTTTCCCATTGAAGAATTTTGTTGGTGACAAGGAAAATTATGCAAGTTGAGGAGTAGAAATGGTAGAGCAATTTTCAGTTTCCTGATTCCAGGAAACTTGTGTCCTCTAGCTACAGAAAGTGATGTATTAATGGAATAATAATATTTCCAAAAATAACAATATTAAATGCTCTAAAATGTCAATAAAAATGGGATAAATTTCAAGGTTTGCATTGTTTTGGTTAAAAGGTTCTCAAAATATTTTAAGAGGGGCCACAGCTTTTACAAAACTGGGGGTCTTTTTAGTAAAACAACCTCTCTTCAAGGGGTCACTTTTGACAGTATAAAACACTGGGAAAATGCCTTCCTTCAGAAATAATTCAAAGGAGTAAAACCCAAGGAAATAATGGTATTTCTGGGGTTAATAGCACGTAGGCCTGAGCAGGGAGAAACCAAATTACTTTGAATTAATTTTCTCACATGGGTATTGCAGGAATTCATGGTTGAAAGGGTCTCAGATCAAAGGTTGGGGCATTTTGCTGATTTTCTTCAATGGAATTAATAATAGTTTCAGAATTAATAATCATACTATCAGACTGGGGCCATATATAAATTTTTTATCACTTATAAACGCTTCATAACAGATGGTAATAGGTTCTGGATTGAGATAAAAAATTACTGGGGTTAAATCAACCAAAAAGGTACTTTATATATACCTTTCTTGGGTGAAGGAGCCTTCCCAGAGAACTTAGAGAGGGTTGTGCTGGTGGGCTAAGGCTAGCAGGCTGGCCAGGGCTAGGTTTTCACACATCATTACTTCTGTCACTTAGCTGTACCTGTCTGTGTCATATTTATGGGTGACATTATTGTCAGAAATTTGTTTTAATGTTAATTTGTTATTTCTATGGTTCTGAAATATTTCCTATTTTTTATTATATTTATTGGAGTAAGTTGGTCAGAGAAGGGCATTAATAGATGCTCTGTCAACTTTTGAAAATTTTGGTAATTTTTATTAATTTTTAGGCAAATTCCTTAGGGATTTTAGTGGTCCTTAAAGATTGGTCAATGTCTTTTTTGTGAGAACTGTTATTATTTTATTTAATTTTCCATCTTTATGATTGAATTTTTCATAATTTTATTCATTTTATAGAGGTTTTTAACCATTCTCTATTCAATTTTCTACTCATCAAATATGCATGACATATGTATAGGGGTTGTAGCAGTTTCCTGAGGTACCTGGTTGAAAGAAGTTGACCTGGCAGTTTTGATGCATGCATGCTTGAGAGCTTCAGGATGGAATCTAGGATCTGCGGTCAGACCCAGATTGAATGCGGGTTTTCTGGCAGGTGTCTGCATTTTTGAGTGTAAGACATGCGCAAGCTGTAATGTATGGATGCAGGGGTGTGTAGGAGTTTTGAAAGAACACAAAACTGGCTGTAACTCCTAAACTACACACACAAATCAAATTCTGAGTGAATTTCAGGTGTGAAACCTACACATGAAAATAAAAATGAAATATTGAGATGGCCAAAAAATCACTGGTAGTGGTGTTGCTTCTTTGGGGCCATTTTTGTCTTAATTTATTTAAAAATGTAAGGAGTTATAATAGCCTAATGGGGCCAGTGAGTGAACCTACCATATTTTTGGTAGGGAATCCAGTTTTATAATAATATTCTAGGATTTCCTAATCCTTATAATAGTTTTGATATTATTTAATTTTTTGGGTTTATTTGTTTTATTTTTGTTACTTTTGACAGATTGCTCTATAAATAGTACCAAGCTGACAGCAATAGAAAATTTGTGTAGTGCTGAAGGGTCAAGCGTTAAAGTCAAAAAAGGAAAAAAGTGGCTTGTGAAAGGTTGGCCAAGTCAATTTTGTGCAAGGTTGAATGAAGGTGATGAAGAAACAGGGTGGCTGGGGTTGAGGTTTGCAAGGGTTGTGCAAGGTTGAGAAGGCCAATGAGCTGACTGCACAAAGGGGATCTAGAAAAAAGATGATGGCATATGGAAAGCTCAATTGAGCCTGTATCTAATCACAAGGCTTCCAGTTAAGAGGGGTGGATTGGTCAATTTTGTTGGAGTGTGCAGGCAAATGGTGGAGAGGTGGTAGGATGATGAGACCAATGGCATTTGAGATTCAACAAAATCAATAAATTGTGGTTGACTGATGGGTAAGATGAATCAGAGATGGTGGCAGTAGGATAGAAGGGCATTTGCTGATATGGTAAATGGGTTTGTTGCTTTGTTTTATTCATCATTGACCATGGAAAGCCAGAGAAAAAGGAGAAAAGAAATTAACAACAGAAAGGATTATGTGTGGAGAATTGATGAGTTCAATGGTATATGGATGATTGGAAAAAGGGTTGTGTAAAAGAAGGCAGTCAATTCCAAAATGAACCAGACCAAGTATACAAGTATTAGGCAGAAGCATCAAGGATTTAACTTCTGTAAACTAAAACAATGAAAATTATTCTTCTGTCACATGGAGGCTTGAAAAAAAAGGTTGGAAATTAAATAGCAGCAGGAGAAAAGACAGGAACTGAAAGGATACAAGAGGGATCAGCTTGAAGATTCATAAAATGGATTAAAGAATCCAAGATGGGTAAAGGGCCAAAGGGGGACTCTAGATTGAGTCAGGATGGTAATAGCATGAGGAGGACTCCAAATATGAAGTAGACTGAAAGTCAGGGTGCTAAATGAGTAGAATAAATTTTTTAAGGAATGAATTCAAAGGGTAGGATTATTCAGGTTTACATAATGCTATTTAAAACCTGTGATACCTTGTTCTTCTAAAATTTCAATTATAATTTAAAAAAGATAAAAAAATCAATTAGGTTGTATTATATGATAAAATTGATATATGTTTTACAAGTGTAAAAAGGAGGAACTCAAAAGACATGATTGGATTAAGGAAAGAAATGGAAAAATAGCTGGATCCAAACCCAATTTTCAAGGCCTCAAAATTAATACATGTAATCTGGGGTGAAACTTTACAGAAACTAGAAGGAAACTGAAACATTCCGGCCCAGCTCCAAGAAATATGTGGATGAAATGTTTGTGCCATGGTTTCCTTCTGGTTGAAATAAATAAGAGGGAAGTGATTCTCTTTTATTCTTTAATGCCTTACACTTATCTTCCTCTGAATTCCCCTCCCACTCCAAGTTCCAAATATTTTCCTATTTCTTTATTTTAGAAGATTTAAAACCTATATTATACTTCAAATTTAAGCCTGATCCTTTGCCAGCTCCCAAATTTTATACACTTTGAAAGAGCTTTGTGAGCAAAAATTCCAAATCTTAGAAAAAAATTATCCAGAAACATTTAGAGCTTGGTAATGATTTTTTTTCCCTCAACAGAAATACAGCAGAAAAATAAAACCAATCATAGTTGGATAATCTTCAATATTTTTCAAAATAATTGTTCTTTTTATAAATTAAAATATGACAAAAATTAGAATGAAAAATTTGGAGTTCCCCTTTTTTTGAATTATTTTCATTGTGATAACATATATATTTTGAGGGTTAGAAAATGTGAAAATCAGTCAGAATGATCTTTGGCTTCATCTTTGGATGGTTTCATGAAGTCCTTTAAAAAAAATTGAGGGAAACTTTGATGCCAGATGTGAAAAAAGAAACCTTGAAATGGATGTGTTATATTGAAGTTTTTTTAAGTTTGATTAAATTTTTGGGGGCCAAGAATACATCTAAAAAATCCAAAAAAAAAAAAATAGAAAGCTGTTTGATTTTTTTGTTTAAATTTCTGAGAGAATCTATTAAAAAAATTCAATTAAAAAGGAAAGGAAAAGGATCCAAAAAATGGAATGAGATATTTAGTTTTTTTAATTTTTTTTTTAATTTTTTGAATTAATTCTTTAAGGTGTAGAAAAAAATAAAAAAAATCTCAAAGAAATATTAGAAATCTCTTTGATTTTTGTTCAACTTTATGAGGGCTTGAATAAACAAAATACTTTAATCAAAAAGGCAAAGAAAAGGATCCAAAAATGGAATGAGAATTGTTTGCCTTTTGATTTTTGGAATCAATTTTTTAAGGTTTTCAAATGCTTCCAAAATAACAGGAAATTTTTCTTGAGGGTTTGAGACACCTGGCTACACAGCTTCTGCATCAAACTTTCAAAAAAAAATTATTGAAACATCTGTGAATTAAAGTATTTGTAAATGTGGGAGTTACTTTGTGCAGATGCAGAACACCCATAAGAAAATTAATGCTCAATTTATAATCTGGTACCCTGGAACAGTGGGAACATATGGATTATCAAGAAGTAACAATTAAAAATCAAAATGGTGGTGTTTCTGGGGTATGGTATAAACACAGGCCAGAGAAGAGAGGAAATAACTTACTTATTTAAGCATCCACTATCCAGTTAACTGCAATAGTTTACACTTGGAAGGGTTTAAATGTGAGAGGGTGGATTCTTTATTTACCTCAATTTCAGATAATAATAAAGTTTGAATTGATGATAATATAATTTCTAGCTGGGTCCGAAATCACTTGCTTATCTATTATAATCACTTCAATGACTTTTGGCAAAGTTTCTGGAATGATATCTGATGAATTCTGGTAGGGAGAAGTCCAAAAAAGTGCTTTATAATAACTTTTTCTGGTTAAAGGGCATTTTTCAGAAGATGCAAATTTGGAAGGGCCCATTTTTTGAGGCTAGAAAGCCAGGCAAAGCTGGGTTGACCCATCCTCTTGGTGCTTTAGCTCAGCTGATCCTGAATCTGTAGGAGTTGTACAAATTTTTGGATCTGGATCAGTCTTTTTTTTTTTTGTTAATTTGCCGATCCTGCACATAATTTCCCCTTTTACCAAATTTATTTGTGTGGAATTATCAGTATTTAATTTTCAATTATTTCCTAAAATCTACTGATCATTTCAGTATTTTTCATTATTTAATTGTTTAATTTTATGATATTTTTTGTGATCCTCAAAGTTCTGGATCTGTTAGTTTTGTCGGCCCTTCCATTATTTGATTTTGAATTTTAAATTCTTTCTACTTTTATTTTCCACATTTTCACTAAATAGGGCGTATCAAAGTTAACTAATCCACCATTTTTGAATTGCAGGTTTCAACCCAAATCCACCATTTCAAACAGACCATTGAAAAATGAAAAAACCCACTTTTTTCACAAAAGGGGTGTCAGAGTAACCTAAAAATTAAGTAAGTTTTTTGTAATATGGTATATGAATCAATTAAATCATCAAGCTCAATCCCTATCATCCTCTCATCAACAAAAATGTCTCCTCCTCCTCCATCCATCCATATCAAATCATCAGCCTGTTCTCAAACCTCTTGATTTGTCCCAATGCTTGGTGGTCTCATCAATCCTCCTCATTTTCTAAAAACAGTCTCCTGAATCCATCATTGTTTCTCTTCAACCTAATACCGGTTGTGGTAGTCCAAACCTGTCCTATAGCCATAAGAATCACTTTTTTCCTATAGAAACAACTCAAACCCTCAAAGTAACATCAGGAGGGGATTCTAAATCACAAATAACCTATATTTACTCAGCCAAAGCACCCCTCTATCCCTCATGGATTAGAAGATAAAGGCCAACAAACCTCCAACTGTGGCAAACTCATACTCAACCAGGTGTGTCAGCTCTCTGATACCAGGAAACTTGCAGTCCTTTAGCTACAGAGAGTGATAAAAATACTGGAATAATAATAATTATTATTATTCCAAAAATAAACGCTTGGAGGCTCAAATAAATAATATAATAAGAGCAGCTGCAAGGTTTAATTGGTTTGGTAATAAAAGGTTTTCAATATTTATATAAAAGAGGGGCCACAGTATTATACTACTGGGGGTCTTTACAGACAAAGCAAAATCTCTTCAAGGGGCCTCCTTAGGCAGTTTAAGAACCTTGGAATGAAGATGGGTGCCTTGGAAAGGGCTTATTCCACTAATGGCTGGGAATAACAGCACAATGGCCAAGAAAGGAAGGGAAACACTCAATCTGAGCACTTTACCACGAAAACCCTGCAATAATAGGAAGGGTTTCAGAGCAGATGGGGTGGATTTCTTGACTAAACTTCAAGGGTTGATTGGTTTAAGAAATAAATAATAATACTACAGAATTGGTCATAAATCACTTGCTTAGACTCTTCATAAGCACTTGACTAACAATGAAACGGTGTCTGATTGATAATAATAATTCCTGGTAAACTGATGATGGAATAATGGATCCAAAGAGGTCTGTATAAATACCTTTTTAGGGTGATTTTGAGCTTCTCAGGGCGCGAAGAGAGAGTTCTGCTCATATTCTGAGGCTGGCAAGCCATTCAGAGCAAGATCAGCACGTACACTTGGTGCTGTCAATCAGCTGACCTTAGATCTGCTGGATTTCTGTACTTTTTTAGCCACAGGATCTGTTAATCTATTATGGCGTAAATTTGATCATTCTGCACTCATCCTTCATTTGTACTATTAGTAATGCTTATAAAGTGAACAGATGTGGACATTTACTGATTTTCCATCATCTGGTGATCACGTAGATTATTTTCAATAATTTGTATGAACACTCCTTGTAGTGTTTCATGGTCTTCAAAGATCAGAGTCAATGATTTATGTGGTAATCCTTGATCTTTAATTTATTATTAAAAAATGTTCTAAAATTAATTTTTATTAATTTTAAATAAGTTTTGATCTTTTTAGATTATTACTAATGCATATGTCAACTTGTTACATATGCCAGGCAACCCTAATCAGGTTGTAGCTCTTTTGAGCGGTACCTGGTTGTCAGATTAGTCACAACGCATCCAGATGCGGGGATCAGTCAGTTCAGATGCGCGCGGGGTGGGATCCGCTGCGTGCGTGGCAGAATTAGCTGCGCGCAGGTCTCTAGTACGCGGGAAACTGCTACTATGAGTACATAGGGGTATGTAATGATGCGGGGCTGCGCGCGGGAATTGTGACATAACACATTTCCATGTGTAACTCCTAAAATATACACAACACCTCAATTCTGAGTGATTTTAGGTGTAAAACCTATACGTGACAACACGTGTGAAATGTTAAAATGGCAAAAAGGTGCGATAATGGTGTCTTAATTTTTAGTACTTTTCTTTTTAATTATTTTAAAAATGTAAGGACTTGGAATTCAAGGGTGGGGTCTGTGAGTGACACTACCTAATTTTGGGTGTGGAATCCGGTTCTTTGATAATATTTATGGATTTCTCACTCCTTCTTTTTTTAATTTAGATATTCTTATTTTTTATAGTTTGTGTTGCTATGACAGGTTGCTCTGTACATAGTAGAAAGCTGATATTCCCCCACTCCAAGATATGTCTATATCTGAAAAAAAATTCTGGGTCAATGCCTTCTGCTGGCTCTGTAGTTCCTTAGGTGTATGGGTCCATCAGGGATATTGTGTTCAGGTAACCATTCATCCTTATCAGCTGATTCTCCCTTTTACCTAACTAGGAAGAGTCTGACATCTTTTACATTGATGCTTTCTTTTTTATCTTTAAGGATCTTGCCAATTTTTCCTCTGTCTTTTTCAGGTTCTCCTGCAACAGGTATTTCAGGTGAAGGAGTATATTCTCCATTCCTTGGGTGGTAGTGTTTGATGAGACTTACTGGGAAGACTGGGTGTTTTCTAGAAAGCTCATCACTAGGGATTACTTCCACAGCATTCTTACCACAAATTTTATTAATGGTGAAAGGTCCAACAAAAGCTGGTCTAAGATTTCTATTTCCAGCTAAGTTGGTGAAGTTGGTGGTAGAGATCAAGACTTGATCACCAATCTTGAAATCAGGCTCCTTATGGGTTTTATCCCACCTTTGTTGGTTATACTCCACATAATCCTGGACACACTTAAAAGCATGTTTATTGGGTACATCTATCATGTTTTTGAAATCAAGTGATGTTGGGTGAATATTTGTTAGCTGGTGATTAAGGTTATCCTTGGGTAATTTAGGAATCCATCCTCTTTTGAGTATGTAGGGTGCTTCCTTAGTGGTAGAGTGCTTGCTACTGTTGTAGGCCATCTCTAGTGCAGGTAAAAGGCTAACCCAATTGTGACAATAACCGTCAGAATTCTTGTATTCTATGCCAAAGCCACAGAATCTTCTGAGAATGTCTTCCAGGGTCTGAATTGTTCTTTCAGCTAAGCCATCCGTCTGAGGTTGATAAGCTGTGGAGAAAGCTAAGGTGGTTCCCAGCATGTCATGAATATTTCTCCAGAACTCAGAGGTAAATTTAGTATCTCTATCACTGATAATGATCTTGGGAACTCCAACATCAGCAATGAGTCTGTTCCAAAATAATGGGGCAACTTCCATAGCAGTGTCTTCCTTGTGATTAGGTAGAAGATTTGCTTTCTTGGAGAACATATCCACAATTACTAGGACTGAGTTGTAGGAACAGGCTCCTCCTGGTGGTAGTCCAGTTAAAAAGTCCATGTTGATGATCTCCCATCTTTTCTTGGGTTCAGCAATCTTTTGCAGTAGACCAAACTTTTTCCCAGTGGTCCTGTTGTACTTCTGACAAGTTTCACAACTAGTAACATACTGGATAGTGGAGTCTCTACAATTGATCCACCAAGCAGTTTTTTTAACCTTATCTAAGGTTCTATCAGCAGATAAATGACCAGATGGGCAGTTATCATGGCATTCAGCCAGGACATGTTTTATATGGTCATCCTTAGTTAAGAATATAACACTTGAATGTTGATGCCTGTAGTACGCTAGACCATCCCATATGGTGAACCTTCCGCCTTTGTATGGTTTCAAGAGGGGTTCAGGTAGGCTATTGATCAATTCAGATGGTGGAGAAGTACTTTCCATAATGGTGATCAGAGTTTTAATGCCAGAATTGTAAGATTCTTTGATTGAGTTGAACAAGGATTCATCCAATTCACAAATGTGGATTCCCATTAGAGGAGCTTCAACATTCAACATGTTAATGTTAAGGATAGGGAATATATCATTATCCTCTGGATCATGAACAGGGTTACTTGGGTCATTGGGTAAAGCATTCCTGCTAAAACTATCAGCATTCTGGTGTTTAGCACCAGCTTGGTGAATTATGGTCATCTGACCTCTGTTCTGTTGTATGACTATCTGCCATCTTAACATGTGCCTACTAGGGGTCTTCATGTTCATCAAAGTCCTGACAGCATTGCAGTCAGTAATTACTGTGAACTTGGTGCTTTCCAAGTAGTAATGAAGTTTCTCCAGAGCCCATAATAAAGCAAGGAATTCCATTTTTCTTGCACCATAACTTTTCTCAGTATCCTTGACTTGTCTGGATATGAAGAGTATAAGTTTTTCCAACAGTTTGTCATCCTCTATGACTTCCTGGTTTAATGCAGCTCCTAGCCCTTCCATACTAGCATCTATATAAAGCTTGAAGGGTTTAGAATAGTCTGGCTGAATCAGTACTGGAGCTGAAGCCATGGCCATCTTGAGTTCCTCATAATTCTTAACTCTTTCATGAGTCATTTCAAACAAGGTGGTGTTGTTGCAGATTTCATACAGACACTTGGTTAGAAGAGCAAACTTGGGTAAGTACTTCCTATAGTAGCTGCAGAAGCTAATAAAAGATAGGAGTTCAGTTTTATTCTGAGGCATTGGCCTATTCATTACTGCTGCTATCTTGTTTTGGTCAGCAGCTAAGTTTAGTCCAGAGACAATGTGTCCTAAGGCTTTCAGTTCTCCATAACCAAAGTTAAACTTTTTCATTGATACTTTTAATCCCACAGCAGAGATGGTTTTGAGGACTAATCTTACTTTATCCAGGTGGGTAACCCAATCATCAGAGTAAATGATAACATCATAAATGTAAACCATCATCCATCCTTGCCTGATGAACAATCCTAGAACTGTGTCCATAATCCTTTGAAAATGAGAAGGAGAATTTTTTTATACAAAAAGGCATCCTTAGATACTCATAAATTCCAAAATGACAGATAATTCTCATGAATTTCCGGCTATCAGGGCTGATAGGTATTTGGTGAAAGCCTTTCAGCATGTCCATGGTAGTGAGGTACTTAGCTTTTGACATGTTATTCAGAGCATGGTCAATCCTTGGAATTGGATAATAATCAGCTTGGGTTTAGTTGTTCAGCATTCTGAAATCTCCAACCATCCTTGACTTATCATTATGCCAAGCTATAATTACTGGAGTAGTGATATCTACTTGTTCATTTTGTCCTACTTTCCTTAAGGCTTGTAGGTCAACCAACTCTTGAATATGAGTTTCCAGAGAAGCTCTAGATTTTGTACTAGAAGGATAAGCAGGTCTCCTGAGGTTAAGTGGGTAAGGAGGCTTAATGGTTAGAGTCAGAATCATATCATGTCCTTTGATGTTACCAATGGGGTGATCCTTGGTAAAGAAAGCGTTCTGATTTTCAAATCATACTTGTAGGATGTCTGTCATACTGACACCAAACTCAGTCTAACCTCAGTCTAACCCTCAGGCCTGATCTACTTTCTTAGGAACTTCAACCTCAGGGCTCAGGAGACTTACATCAATATGTCTCTAGTAACTATATACCTCAGGATCTTCATGCAGTACATATCTACATATAGTCTAACCTCATACTATACACAGATAGACTCCATAGGCTTGCACATACTCAATCTCCCAGGCTCTACTCTACCTCTCTGTCTAACCCATACCTCTTTGGGTTACCTCTCTGTCTAACCCATACCTCTTTGGGTTATCTCTCTGTCTAACCCATACCTCCTCTGTGTGGTTTATCCTTTGGGAATCTTTATGTACATCCTCTTTCAGATTGTATTACATACTCTCTCTACTTAGTATATAGTGTCATGACTCCCATGTACACTGTACATCCTTCAACTGTACTCTCCCAACTTAGACAGCTCAGACCTGGAACCTTGTCCCAATGTAGAAGCAGCCTAAACTAATGTAGTAGCATACCTGATCAGCCCTCTCTGTTAATTAGACTGTTCCCATGACATCATGTGTGTAGTCTGAGCCCCAATCACTTGTACCTCTGTTGTAGTTCCAACCTCTTGTCTATTTAATAAGCCTCCTCTTTCCTCTTCCTGATGCTTCCCCCAAGAAATCAGTTTACTAATTCTTACTAGGAGATCTTTCCCAGCAAGTGTCATTCAGCACCATTCAACCCAATCCTCCTCTGCTCCTGTTAGCCTCCTTCAGTAACCTTGCCCCCAAGCCTACTGTGGGTAGAGACCCCTCTGTGCCAAGCCCTGCTTGCATGTCAGCAGCCCTTGTGACAATTTCCCATCTTTGTTCTTCATTGAGCAGGGGATTCAAGGCTGATTGAGAGAAGTATTCCTGATTGAAACTCTCTAAGTGTTTTTCATAAGTTGAATCGGAAGTTTGAGCATTGACATGGCATATTTGAAACTTCTTGTTCCAGTTTCCCCCTATGGGGAAGTATCTACCCTTGCTTTGGAATACATCTATACCATACAAGCAAAGAGAATCATTACCAAGGATAAAGTAATCACATACTACATTTTGGAGCACTACAAATTCAATGTTCAGTTTGAGTGATCCTTTAGAGTGAGAGAGTATGATATCAGAGGACCATACTCCAATAGCATTGAGAGAAGAATTGAAACTGCTGAACTTAGCCTGAGGTACTGGTTATTAGTTCAGTTTCCAGTTTGAGTCTTGTTTCTCCAAATAATTTGAACCAACAAAAGAGCAAAAGGCTCCACTGTCTAGAAGTAACTTAACAGGGGAACCTTGAATTAAACCAGTAGCATAGCATGTTTTGCCTGAAGTGTAACTTTTACCGGCAGAAGGTTTTAGAGTCAAGGCCTTAGCCTCAGAGATGTGGTGAATCTTCATGTTGGGATTCCATTTTTGAGGTAAGTTAGAATCCTCATTAACAGAATTTATGTCTAGAGAAGACTCAATACTTCCTTCAATGAAACTGATGGGGTTAGTGATCATCAAATCACACTCAGAAAGTGATCCATCAGTATCATCTAGGTGAGGGTCAGGATTATCATAATCTTCTCCTTCAATAGGGTTAATCCTTTTTGTAGGTAGAGGACAATCAGGTTTTACATGTCCTGTTTGGTTACAGTTCCAACATACTTTTTCCTTTGAGTCTGGAGTCTTCTTGACTTCCAAGTTAGTTGGATTAGTGGCAGGGGATTCCTTATTTTTGGCAGTATACTCTTCCCTGTTCCTAGTATTTTGTTCCCTGGGGAGTCTGTTGACTCTCTTATCTAGGCCATTCATATCAATAGTCTCTTCCAACACACCTATCAAGGTAGAAAGATCAGAATCCATAGGCATCCTACACCTTAAACTGTGGTTGATTTGTCCGGGACATAAATTGAGAAGTCTTTCATTGACTTCTTCTTTATCAGCATCCGGGTAAAAACAGTCTAACCTCCTTTTCTGGTCTAAGCACCACTTATGAGGTTTTTCCTTGGAAGGATCAAACTGGGAGGTTTCAAAATTTTTCATCATCTTTCTTTTCCAAATCCTAGTACCAAATTGTACTTTGATCAATTCTTTCCAAGAACTCCAGGATAAAGATCCAACTTCTTCCCTTTTATTGATAAACCAATCAAGAGCCACTCCTTCAAATAGTCTGGGCAATCTTATCACAAATATTGTATCAGGGAGTTCATAAGAAGCAAGGTTATAATTAATAAATTTAATGAAACTGACATGGTTGTATTCTCCTTCTCCGGAGAATTTAGGCCATTCAGTAATGGGAGAAAGTAACTTCAAAGCCTGTTCTATTTCAGGAGTAGGACTGGGCCTAAAAGATTCATCCCTAGTTGTCCTAGTTCTGGCAGGAACACTAGGAGTACTGGTGAACCTAGCAGGTATAGTTTCTTCCAGTTCAATGACTTTGGAGTTGGTAGAATTGAATTTAAGATCTCTGAGATCATTCTTAATCATACCTAACTCCAAATCAAGTTTGTTTTTTAGTAAATCAATTTTGTTAATCAGGTGAGCTGAAGGAGTAGTACTAGTTTTCTTAACTTCTTCCTTAAGCTTGTTCATGGTTGCAAGAATATCTTCCTGAAGAATTTATTGGTTATCATCAATATTTTTCATCAGTTCCAACTTACTAGATTTTATACTATCCTTGATTTTTTGTATTTCTAACTCATCAATTCTCATAGTCTGAGACTGGGTATCAATCACTCTGAAAATACTCAGACTCAATTTGTCCAATTGTTGATAAACTTTGTCAAAACACTGACTGATAACTGTAAAATTGTGAGAAACATTTACATAAAAGCTATTAAGAGCTTCTACATCTAATTGTGGTACACATTTTTTCACTTCTGGGCTAGGGATATTATGCTGTCCCAATCCTTTGGGTAAGAGCCTTGGAATGAAGATGGGTGCCTTAGAAAGGGCTTATTCCACTAATGGCCGGGAATAACAGCACAATGGCCAAGACAGGAAGGGAAAAACTCACTCTGAGCACTTTACCACGAAAATCCTGCAATAATAGGAAGGGGTTCAGAGCAGATGGGGTGGATTGCTTGACTAAACTTCAAGGGTTGATTGGTTTAAGAAATAAATAATAATACTACAGGATTGGTCATAAATCACTTGCTTGGACTCTTCATAAGAACTTGACTAACAATGACACGGTGTCTGATTGATAATAATAATTCCTGGTAAACTGATGATGGAATAATGGATACAAAGAGGTCTGTATAAATACCTTTTTAGGGTGATTTTGAGCTTCTCAGGGCGCGTAGAGAGAGTTCTGCTCATAGTCTGAGGCTGGCAAGCCATTCAGAGCAAGATCAGCACGTACACTTGGTGCTGTCAATCAGCTGACCTTAGATCTGCTGGATTTCTGTACTATTTTAGCCACAGGATCTGTTAATCTATTATGGCGTAAATTTGATCATTCTGCACTCATCCTTCATTTGTACTATTAGTAATGCTTTTAAAGTGAACAGATGTGGACATTTACTGATTTTCCATCATCTGGTGATCACGTAGATTATTTTCAATAATTTGTATGAACACTCCTTGTAGTGTTTCATGGTCTTCAAAGATCAGAGTCAATGATTTATGTGGTAATCCTTGATCTTTAATTTATTATTAAAAAATGTTCTAAAATTAATTTTTATTAATTTTGAATAAGTTTTGATCTTTTTAGATTATTACTAATGCATATGTCAACTTGTTACATATGCCAGGCAACCCTAATCAGGTTGTAGCTCTTTTGAGCTGTACCTGGTTGTCAGATTAGTCACAACGCATCCAGATGCGGGGATCAGTCAGTTCAGATGCGCGCGGGGTGGGATCCGCTGCATGCGTGGCAGAATTAGCTGCGCGTGGGTCTCTAGTACGCGGGAAACTGCTACTATGAGTACATAGGGGTATGTAATGATGCGGGGCTGCGCGCGGGAATTGTGACATAACACATTTCCATGTGTAACTCCTAAAATATACACATAACATGAATTCTGAGTGAATTTTAGGTGTAAACCCTATACATGAAAACATGTGTGAAATGTTAAAATGCCAAAAAGGTGCCATACTGGTGTTGTAATTTTTAGTACTTTTCTTTTTAATTATTTTAAACATGTAAGGACTTGGATTTCAAGGGTGGGGTCAGTGAGTGACCCTACCTAACTTTTGGTGAGGAATCCATTTATTCAATAACATTTATGGATTCCTCACTCCTTCTTTTTTTAATTTAGATATTCTTACTTTTTATAGTTTGTGTTGCTATGACAGGTTGCTCTGTACATAGTAGCAAGCTGACAAGGTGTCACATCTCCATGGAAGGCATAAAGACAGACCTTTCAAACCCTCAAGTAAATACCAGTAACAGCTTACCCTCAACACCAGAACCATACACCAACCCTGTCACCTCAGCCAGAATACAGAAATACAGATACAGGAGGTAGTGCAACTAGTTCAGCTCCTGTCACCTCACCCAGGATGGATTGAAATACACCTACACAAGGCTATGCAGAAGTATACAGGAAATTGTAGGCAAGAGGAAGTGGAACCAGTCTCAAGCAGTTCCAAACAAAACAAGCAAATACAGATACAAAAGACTATGCAGAAGTATACAGGAAAGTATAGGTAGGAGGAAGTGGAAACAGTCTCAACCAGTTCCAAACAAACAAGCAAATACACATACACAATACTATGCAGAAGTATAAAGGACATTATAGGCAGGAGGAAATGAAACCAGTCTCAACCAGATCCAAACAAACAAGAAAATAAACCTACACAATGCTATGAAGAAGTATACAGGAACATATAGGAAAGAGGAAGTGGAACCAGTCTCAACCAGATCCAAAAAAAACAAGCAAATACACATACACAAGACTATGCAGAAGTATACAGCGCAGTATAGGCGGGAGGAAGTGAAACCAGTCTCAACCAGATCCAAAAAAAAGAAAATACACCTACACAAGGCTATGCAGAAGTATACAGGGCTACCCAGCAATACATGCAGGCAGCCAGAACCATGCAGTATCAAAGAATACCAGCACCACACACAAACCTATGTAGTAAGAAGCATGTGATAACCAAAAATCCACCGGTACAGGTACCACAGGGCTACCCAGCAATACATGCAGGAAGGCAAGACCATGTAGCAACAAACAAACCACCAGTAATGCATAGAAATACACAAAGGAAGAAGCAGTAGCAACAAACAAACCACCATTAATGCAAAGAAATAAATGAAGGTAGAAGCAAGTGGCATCAAACAAACCACCAGTGGATGCACAGCAGCACATTTAGGGAGAAACAAATAGCACCAGACCAACCACCAGTACTTCACAGGAATATATTGTATCTGCAATTTGCAGCAGTTTATGCAGGGCTGTGCATTCATGAAACCCCTGTACCAGCTTTTTCCAACCTGCAGAAATTTATCATGTAATTGTATCTCTCTGTTCCTCACCAAAACAGGGAGAACCCTCAGGGGCAGCCTTGAGTAACTCTGGGGGCAGGAATTTTCTATTTAAGGAGGGCCTCTCTGCCCTATAAAAGTTGTATCAGCACTCACCTACCCCATTCCAACCCATCCATCTGTGGTACCTACCCAGATAAATATTATTAGTGAACCAATTATCAAGAAACAGGAAATCAGAAACCAAGTTATAACCCATCTTTAACCAATTAAAAACACCCACCAGGTGCTTCAATAAGGGTTCTTCTGTGACCTAAATATTCAGCTCCAGATTAAAGAAAAAACAACCCCTTAAATTAATAAAAAAATCTTACAAAGAAAGAGAGAACAACAAAAAGAAAATACCAACCTTTCCTCTACCCAGCCCCCTGTGGGTAAACCCATCCTTGGGTCCTCTTCTGAACCATCCCTTTGATAAACCCTTGAACCCTTTAATATTGGGATATTGGTTAAGATCACATATATCTGATCAATAATTAACCAATAATCCAATAAATCTGGTCTATTCCTCAAAAACCCTACCAATAACAATTAATAACTAATCTAGATCTGATCTGAGACCTATTTTAAGTCTCAAAGAAACCAGCCATTAATTTAAATAAATTATTGTGCAGACTTACTATAGTACTACAAGGGCAGGCAATTCAAAACCACTCTTAGTCTTACTAATACTCTAAAGGAGTAGAAGTAATACTAAATTCCCCTTCAAGAACTGCCAGCAAGCTATTTGCTACTTTATTTATACAATCCCACAGGAGTCTCTACACCGTTCTATCAATTACTTCCTTGATGGACCAGCAACCTTTTATTGATGATCAACTCAAGTATCTCTACGCCATATTCACCAAGCTTCCCTCCCTATGACTCACTACCTCATCCAATCCAGTCAATATAATCATCCATCAGTTGGTGACTTGCACTTTCTATTCAATCAAATAATTTTTTTCCTCTAGAGGGGAAGATAAATTGATTTCCAAGAGGAGAAGGAGTCTTAAAAACTTGCATCAGTTTGACAATTGTGATGATCCATTCAGCATGCTTACAAATTCTCTTAAACAAGAGCTTGAATAAATCAAAAAAATAATTAAATCTATTGAGGTTTTGATTGGAAGGATGATGATCCAGATCATGAAAAAGACTGACTAAGGAGGAATTAAAACTGAGATGTGGATTTAAGAATTCCATATAATCTTTTGATAACTTGAATGGGGCCATTTAAAACCCAATCAAACTGGGTGAATCATTCAAGACAAAACCAAAGTCAATATTACTAATATGACCCTCCTTGTTGATTAAGATATTCCAGTTTTGTAGATCTTTAAGTTGTAAGATATATGAAATGATTGACTAAAATACTAATGATCTCATAAAATTATATTGCAATCTCTTTACTTTTCTCCTGTTGGCGGACCCTAAGTCTGTTGATCATTGTAATGAACAACAAATTTAGAAATATTTCAGACACCAAATCTTAACAGATTACCACCAGATCATGTATTTATTTTGAGTATGGAAGAAATATTTAAAACACACATAAACGTAATGATCAAATATTGAATAATTTGGAAAACCGCCAGGAACTTGACCATTACTACCTGACTGTTTTAAATTTGAATTTTGATAAAATATTTGATGCAAGCTTTTTTATTGCTTTTTAAAGTGAAAAAGAAAATTTTTGGAACAGGAGCTTAAAACTTTATTTTGAGCTATTTTTTTTATTCAGATCTTTTAGAAAAGAGTTTTGATAACAATTTTTTATGTTGATTATCTGAGTCTTTGCATGAGAGATCCTCCATAAATAGCATTTACAACAAGTTTTGTGTCCCAATCATCCTCCAAGATTATGATGGCTCCTTCCAATGCTTGAGCTATGGGTGACAAATCATTGCATTTACAGGATTTTATATATTGACAAAAACCATGTGATCAAGATTGCGGGTTCAAATCAATTGAGGAAACTAGATAATTTAATCATTCAAGATCAAAAAGATGGTGAACTAAGCCTAACTTTGAAAAACATTTGAGACATGAAGAGGATTTACTTGGGTGGAAATTCAATACCAGCAGACTTCCAAAGTTTTCAGTTTTACAAATTGCTCCACCTCAAACTAGGAATGTGTCAATACCAGAAACTTCTGGCCTATTTTGCAAATTTGATACCTAACTTTCAAAAACTCAATCTAAGCTACAAATTTATCAAGGACCTCAGTCCATTGATGAACCTACAATGGTTAGAGACATTGAAGGTGGTGGGGTTGCGTATCAAGTTGTTCAATTGAGGATTACTGGTTGTCTTGGAAATTTTTCCAGAATTAGAACTATTGGAATTACAGCAAAATCCATTGTGCGGATCATTCTACCTTCCAATCCCGTTGAAGTCTACCCCATTGAATTCAGTGGTGACTGGAAGAGACTTTCCATTGGGATTGAGCTTGAGCTCTGCTGCCCTTCATCTGAATCAGTATCAGATTTTGATCAAGGATGAGGAGAAGAACACATGGAAATTGGCACATATCTGACAAATTTAAATTCAGACAAGCTTGACTTTGATGATGCAAGATTTTTGAAAAAGCCAATTTTTTCAAAGAATGGATCAAGACAGAATTTAAGATAGTTGAAATAAACCCATCACTCTTCCCCATAACAAAAATCCCATAACTAAACCAGAGAAATGAGACATACAAACAATACATCAGAATTTGTGTACACTAATTTGATTGATACCAATTAGATTGACAAAAGGAGTGGATTTAACACTCAACTAACTGAACAATACATTAAAATGCTCCTCCTTGCAAATCCTAACAAATTTTTAATCAACTGAGTGATGGTTTGCTCCTGCCTCAGGTTGGTACCAGTATTCACAATTACCAAAAACAGATTCCAATTGCCAAGGTGTCCATAGGGATATGATGATCTGATTCAATTTTTCTTTTTGTCTTATGATTCCAAGAGCATCTTTCCAGATGGATCTTCCTTTTTAACTTCCTTCATGACAACTTATTGTGTTTGAGAAGAATGAGTATTTGTTGTGGAGGTATCTAAGGATTGAGATGATTGTAATCAATCCTGATCTTCAAATCTGTTCTCATGATGATTCTCTAGTTCTGATTCATTCTGATAATCCGCCAGTCTTACTATTAAAACCAAACAAATGAGAAGATAAGAATCAAACCAATTGCAATGTGAGGGTTGAGAAAGTGAGATTTTGATTATCCAGATGCTTACCTTCCATCCAGTGTTATGGAGATGAGTGAAATTCTGGGTGAGGAAAAATGCTAAGGTTAAATTAGTGGATTTGAGGTTATAGATGTGGCCTGATTTTCTTGTAAAAAATACTTCAAGTGATTGAGAAATTCAATCAAGAGAAGGAGGGGAGGATGGGGAGGATGGTTTGAGGTGCTAGGATGAGGTGACAATGAAGGTGGTAGGTTGTGATGAAAATGGAAGATTTCATGCTTGAAACCCATCATTTTTTTGACAATGGCCATTTTGAAATACACCAGTTAGGGTGTATGTGTATTTCAGAAACCCGCCATTTTAAATGGCAGGTTTGGCCAATAAAATGGAGGGTTTCTGATGGCGGATTTGCTAACTTTGATACATCCTAATTTATTAGGGAATATTAGAGTTAGCAAACCTGCCATTATTTTTTGATCAAACCTGAAATTTAAATGGTAGGTTTCTGAAATACACATAACCCCTAAAGGGTGTATTTCAAAATTGTTTTTTTTCATGTAAATGGTGGATTTTTAAAAAAAATCCACCATTTATGCATCATCATTCATACACCATCCATTGAATGCAAAATAACCATTCACACCTCCACATCAGCAAATCTATACCAATCCCATCTCCATTGCTTCACGCACATCTCATATGCATCACTTCAAATCTCCATTTCTCCATTGCTTTATTGCTTAACATCCAAATTGCTTCATCCCTTGTTATGTATATTGCTGCATTGATTTTCATCTCTGTTGCTTCATTGCTTTGAATATCTGTGCTTCACACACATCCAATCATCATCACATCACATCACCTTATTTCTCAACATTTCCAATCAAAATTCCTAGCAGAAAGTTGAAAATGCAAGAAATATGACCAAAAGTTTTGTATTATTTGACTATGATTCAGAATCTAATTTGGAATCAAATTGATTAGCTTTGGAATATCTATTGAAAAGGCGCTTCTTGTTGATTCACTGAGAAAAGCTTTTTATATTTCAGAACTAAGAGGGCTGGAAGATGGACATAATCAGTTAAGAGGAAAGAAAACAATGATAGGAGAAAGAAACAATAACAATAAAGAGAATTGATGAGAAGAACAAACATCGAGCAATGAACAAAGGTTGATGGCTTGTCAAGATCTTCAGTATTTGAGGTAGTGTTTGGTAGTGAGTTGAAGTTGTGCTGATGTAAGACTTGAATAGAGATTTGAATAAAGAATTAGACAGGATTGATTGGAAAAGAGAATCAATGACAAGCTAAAGTCTTACCAGTCAGATATTGACAAGATGAGTGAGATTGAGTATAGGTTGAGGAGCTTTGAGTAATTGAGGAAAGATAAGAGAAGAAGATGAAAGGAAAGAAAGATAAGAGAAGAAGAAAAGAGTCGAGTTGGATTGGGGAAATAGTTGAGTGAAAGGCGTCAGATGATTGAGAGTGGATTGAGTGAGTGGATGACCATCGAGATCCCCCTCATGGTTGAGTGAGGAATGAGTGAAGAAGACTTTGTGAGGAGACATTGATGTGAAATGTAGACGACTACTTGTGACAGAGAACAAAGAAGCGCGCGGAAGAGAGTGTAAGAGTGATTGTGACATATAAGAGACTTTACCTGCACAGGTGTGCCAGTATAGTAAAGTAAGAATAGAAATGAGAAAAGAGAAAAAGAAAAGAAGAGTGAAACAGAAAGGAAACACATAGCAAAAGGAAAATAAGAAGAAAGAGAGGAAGAGAGTGATTTATTTGACACCCCCCGTGACTTGTAAGACTTTAGTCGGAGTGGTAAAAGAAGGGTTGATCAATTGTAAGAGAGAAGTTAACGAGCAAAGAGGAAGAGCTTTAGTAAGCCCATTGGCTTTCATGTCCGCAGAAGGAATCAATTCAATGGTCAAATTTCCAAGTTTGAGTTCCTCTCGAAGAGCTTTGGTTTTAATGTTGATATGAGGGGTTTTAGAATTACAACCGAACTTCTTGAGCTTGTCATTGAGGACTTTATTATCTATGAAGTATTGACTGGGGGTGATTTTCAATTTCCAAAGTTTGGCTACAAGTCCTCTCATCCAAATTGCTTCTAAAAAGGAATCAACGAGGGGATTAAGTTCCGCTTCAGTAGTAGAGTGGGTTACATTGCATTGTCGATAACTGCTCCAGGAAATGAGTGAATTGAATAGTAGAGACAGATGACCCAATTGAGATCGCCTAGTATCCAAATCATTGCTCCAGGTTGCGTCGCTATAACATTGGATTTGAGGATTTGTGTGGTTGATTTGAAGAGTAAGTTTGACATCTTTTGTAGATTTTAAGTATTTCCAGCACCTTTTAACTTCTCTCCAGTGACAAATCACCGGTTTTTTGCAGAATCTTGCTAGACTTGAAACAGCAAAACTAAGATCAGGTCTAGTTAAACACGCTATATAGTTGATAAGAAAAACGGCTGAACGATAATTGATATTTAAAGCTTTAAATTCTTCATGTTTGTCATCGCTAGCAGAAGTTAGATTAAGGTTGGCAGTGAGAGGAATCAAAGCTGGCTTGCAATCGGTCATTTTTAATTCCTCGAGTCCATGTTTGATATGTTTGGGTTGAGATAGGAGAATTTTATTGCTAATTCATTCATACTTCATTCAGAGAATTGTATTTGGTTCGTGATGGCTTGAATTAGGAAATCTCTTGAGAAAATTATCTTTGAAGTTATCACCTGGACCAACCAGGATAAGATCGTCGACATGAAAGAATAAAACTGAGTTAGATGAGGGGTGAATGTATAGACAGGGATCTGAGATTGATTCATGAAAACCTTGCTCTCGAATCCATGATGTGAGGGTGTTGAACCAATTGGCGGGAGCTTGTTTTAAACCGTAGAGTTATTTTCAAAGTATAAGATATTCTGATTTTCTGTCTGATCCTTTGGGTCTTTTAATAATAACTTTGTCGGATAGAGGAGCGTGAAGAAAGGCGCTCTTCACATCAAATTGAGAGATTGGAAGAGAATAGAACAAACCGAAAAGAAGCGCAATGCAAAGAGAAGCGGCCTTTCCAGTCGGGAAAAAGGTATCTTGAAAGTCTAAGCCGTATATTTGATCAAACCCTTGGACACACAATCTACTTTTGTAGACTAATGGATCACCGTGGCAGTTGTCCTTAAGGCAGTAGACCCACGTTGTATTGAGAGGATTAATGGGTTCAGGACCTTCATAATCTTCCCAAACGTTGAGGGATTCTATGCCATTCAGTTCGACGTCCATGGATTGTACCCATTTTAAACTATCATAGCATCTTTTGGCTTGTTTGTAGGTTCTTGGGACATAGTAGTGGTGATAACCGTATTGTTGGGGTGGATTCAAAGTGGATCAATCACAAAGAGAGTAATTGGGAACAAGTTGTTCTTTTAGGTATTCAGATGGATTGGATTTGGTTTTGGAAAGAGTGTTATCGAGAGGATTAGAAATGATGGCAGGTCCCGGAGGGCAGTCATTGGCAGGAGATTCAGGAAGGGTAGTGTCAGAGGGAAGAGTAGAAGAAGACTGATTTGAAGGAACATCAAAGATGTTGTTGTCCAATTTGATTTGCAATTGATCATAGCTGATATCTGAGTCAGCAGGGATCTGAGAAGAATGGTTGATTTTAAGAAATTGGACGTGTTTGGTTGAAATGATAGAGTTGTCAGATTTTAAGATCCAAAAAGATAGGAAGTTTGGATTGTAACCCACAAGGGTACCAGGAAGTCCACAATAGTTAAATTTTTTGCCACAGTTGATTTTATTGTTGAGATAGACTACCTTGGAACCAATAGGGTGAAAATAATTAGTAGGAAGAGATTTTTCTGTAAACAATTGATAAGGAGATGGAGAGTTGGGATTTTTGGGAATTTGGTTTAGAGAGAGAGAGGCTGATTTAGCGATTTCTTCCCAAAGATTAAAAGGAAGCTTGGAGCTTCAAAGAATTGCTCTCATTGATTCAGTCAGAGTTTGATTAGCTCGTTCAATCTTGCCGGTGTGTTTGTGATGATACGGTTCGGAAATTAAATGTTGAATGGAGTTAATGTTGAAGAAGTCTTTAGGTTAGGGGAGGAAGTAAACTCGCCGCCACCGTCTGTGCAAATTGTGGCAGGAAATTGATCTTGTTTTTGCTTTTCATGAATAAGAATGAGCTTTAATTGAAGACATGCATCGGACTTTTATTCTAGAGGAATCGCAGCAATGTAACCGGAAAAATTATTGATGATGGTCATGATATAGTTCATGTTATTACGGGAGGGAGGAGTAATGGGACCGATTAAATCTACGTGAAGCCTTTTGAAAGGTTTTGAAGATAATGTGGACGTATTCTTGAACAGAGTTTTGGAAATCTTGGAGTAGATGCAGTCTTTGCATTGAAATTCAGAAAGAGTCTTCAAGGATAAAGAGGGAAAAAGATTCTTGAGACGGTGAGGATTGGCATGACCAAAAGATTGGTGCAATAATTTGATTTGATCAAGATCCGGATCCTTAAGCAAGAGGTGACAGAACTTGGAGTTGTTGCCTACTTTAGAAGCAGAGTTTAGAACAAACAGATTTTCTTGTATGAAACCTGAAAGGACCGGTTTGGAATTGGCAAAAAGATGAAATTGATTTTTAAATGAAGAGAGAGTGCAGTTTTTGGAAGAGACAAGTTCTCCCGGACTGATTAGATTCACTACAAGATCAGGGACGTAAAGACAATTGCTTAGGGTGACGGAAGATCCTTTCCAAGACAGTTTGACCGTGCCTTTGCCCATGATAGGTAATTTGGCACCTTCTTTACCAGTGTTGATGAAATCATCAGAAGTTTGATTGTCGAGATGAGTGAAGAAAAGTCAAGAATTGAACATATGACACGAGGCACCAGAGTCAATGATAATTCGATTAATCGGATTAATTTCTTTGATCCAAGTGGAAAGAAGAGCCACGTAATGCGCAACTTCTTTTGACTTTGATTGAGAATTAAGTTGGGCTCTCCAACAAACTTGAGATTCTTTCCACCAATTGGGAGCAAGATTTTCATGGAGATGCCAGCACTTATTCTTGGGATGATCAGGAGATTGGGGATTATGATAACCTCTTCTACATCTGAGCTTGACAGGAACGGGTTTCTTATTAGACCGAGAAGTGATAAGAGTGGTGTCTCCCAACTTGGCTTCTTTGGATTTAACTTTGGATTTTTTGTCCAGCTGAGTGAGATGATTAAAAACTAGATCTATTGTAATGGTTTTATCGGAATGCATGATTTGCTGGTGAAGAGAGTGGAGAGAAGGAGGAAACTTGAAGAGAATGAGATAGGATAGGATATTGTTAGGTAAGTCAATTCCTACATTGACCATCTTTTTGAGCGAAATCTTAGTCTTGGTTATGAAAAGGTTAATAGCATTGGGCTTGAATTGTTGGTAGAGAAACTCATTGAAGACTTGGGCTCGATTGGCAGTTTGCGAGGATGCGAAACACTCTTTCATTGTTTTCCAGAGGAGAAGAGCCGAAGAGATATTTGCAGGATTTACTACATTGTTTTGTGTTATCGAATCAATTTGTGAGAGTAGAATAACTCAAGTTTCCATATTGTCAGTCAGGCTAAGAGTTTTTGAGTTGTCTTCTAGGGCTTCTTTGATTCCTTTGAGCTTGAGGAGCATTGACATCTTGTCCTTCCAGATAGAGTAGTTTTCATCAGAGAGTATTGGAACGGCTTCGAGTGCAGCCTTGAGGATAATTTGTTGAAAGCCGTCATTGCTGGATCCCTCCATTGCTTTGGTTAGGTTTGTCGGGCGGATCTTTGGCTTTTAACCGTGTTGATTCACTGAGAAAAGCTTTTTATATTTCAGAACTAAGAGGCCTGGAAGATGGACATAATCAGTTAAGAGGAAAGAAAACAATGATAGGAGAAAGAAACAATAACAATAAAGAGAATTGATGAGAAGAACAAACATCGAGCAATGAACAAAGGTTGATGGCTTGTCAAGATCTTCAGTAGTTGAGGTAGTGTTTGGTAGTGAGTTGAAGTTGTGCTGATGTAAGACTTGAATAGAGATTCGAATAAAGAATTAGACAGGATTGATTGGAAAAGAGAATCGATGACGAGCTAAAGTCTTACCAGTCAGATATTGACAAGATGAGTGAGATTGAGTATAGGTTGAGGAGCGTTGAGTAATTGAGGAAAGATAAGAGAAGAAGATGAAAGGAAAGAAAGATAAGAGAAGAAGAAAAGAGTCGAGTTGAATTGGGGAAATAGTTGAGTCAAAGGCGTCAGATGATTGAGAGTGGATTGAGTGAGTGGATGACCATCGAGATCCCCCTCATGGTTGAGTGAGGAATGAGTGAAGAAGACTTTGTGAGGAGAAATTGATGTGAAATGTATACGATTACTTGTGACAGAGAACAAAGAAGTGCGCGGAAGAGAGTGTAAGAGTGATTGTGACATATAAGAGACTGTACCCGCACAGGTGTGCCAGTATAGTAAAGTAGGAATAGAAATGAGAAAAGAGAAAAAGAAAAGAAGAGTGAAACAGAAAGGAAACACATAGCAAAAGGAAAATAAGAAGAAAGAGAGGAAGAGAGTGATTTATTTGACACTTCTGCCATGAGAGAGTGAATTCTACTCCTCACACTTGCTTGCTTTGATGAGTGATTTTCTGCTTTGAAATATGTCAAAAATTGCATCACTGTTACTTTTTTTTCAACCAAGAACCCTAGGCTGACTCAGGGGTTTTTAAAAATTGTTATTTGGTTTTTTATGGTGGAATTAGACAAAAAAACCCAGAATTAACTTTCCACTGCTTCCTCCACCTCACCAAACCCACTCTCCTCACCACATCCACTCTCCTTACCAAACCACCTCACTCACCACCACCGCCTTCCAAACCTCACCCACTCACCAATAACCTCCGCCTTAACAACCTCACCAACTCACAATCCACCTCCAACTGACCATCCAATTCCATGTCACCAATCCCACCCACCCACCCATCCTCACCCAGCTGCCCACCCTCATCCATCTGACAATCCTCACCCACCCACCCATCCTCACCCACCCTCACCCACCAGCCTCCAGCTCCCCTCTCTGGCACCTCAGGTAAGCCTCCCCTCCTCCATCCCTCCCAATCAATTGCAAATTGATTGAGCAATTGATTGTAAATTGATTGATTGATGAAATTTCAAAAAATTGATTGATTGATTTGCAGTTTATTTGGGATTTATAAAACAATTGATTTTCAATTGATTGTTCAATCAATTTGCATTCAATCATTTTGGAGTATATCACAATCTTCATATCCTTCCCTCTCTCTCTGTTTTCCTTCTTCTTCCTCTGTTCCTTCTGTCTCTGTTTCTCTACTATCCCTGCCTTTTGTTTTCCCCCATTTTCTCCTGTTTCTTCTATCTCTTATCTCTCCTTTATATGTCACACCTGAAAATGTCTCAAATAAGTCTCCTCTCAATCTCTAGACTCATGCCTTGTGCATTCTCCGTTCTTCATATTCCCATCATTTCACGCCATGCGTGACATATCAACTCCTGGTGTCTACCTGAGGGAAGAGCTTGAGCAAAGTAGAAGTTTTCTCTTTTCTCATCGTTCTACTTTCTGCTTTCACTCTGTTATCCCTCAGGTAAGTCTTTGTCTCATCCTGTACTCTCTTTTCCTCCATTCTCTTTCTCCATCACTCATGAAATTCATCCTTCTACTTTCTGCTTTCAGTCTGTATCCCTCAGCCCTCAGCGCAACAGTTTATGAGCCCAGAGACACAGCCCAAGAATCAATAACTCTAATTAATTTTATTCTCCAGAAGGATCAAGAACTTAGCGTGTTGTTACTCTGTTTCAGCTATGGATGACAGTCAATTTCAACCATTCCTAAAAACCCCTTCAATCATTCCTTTAAGCTCCCCAGGATCAGAATCCAATTATCTGGACTGAGGAATGATCTTTTGAATCCATTTATGACCTTCTGTTGTTGTATACCTACTAAATGCATTCAATCAAAAACCAAGTCAAGATACGTGGTCAAGAGATAATCTTGCATTATGTTTGGTGATATCAAGCTTGATCAGCTCATCAAACTTCCAGTTCATAAGAAATCACAAAGAGAGCGCCCTTGGAATGTGGAACTTACTTTGAAATTCCCATCAGGACAAGTCCTCAGGTGGACAAATGTACTGGCTTTGAAAAATACTCCTCACATGGCAAAACAACAAAGAAATGACTAAGAAACTCATCAAAATAGTCTCCTATGGTGAAAAACTCTTGTCATTGATAACTCCCAAAAATTGTCTCACTGCCAAAAGCCTTCAATCAATGGCCATCCTCCTTTCACTCCCAGACAACTGGCTTGGATGTCTCTCCAGTTCAATGAAAAAATAGTTTGTAACCTCATCAAAATTAATAAATGCGCTCAAGAAAGAACACCTATGACGCCAAAGCAGGAATTAAGACTCACTCATAGTCAACTCGGTTTAATCTCAATCCAATGACAGACCTTCAAATAGACCTCAATGGGAAAGATCAAGCTCCTCAAGAACTTACTACTGCACCAATTGCAAAATTGAGGGACACTCCTTTTCAAGATTCCCAGATGTTCATGAAGCTCTTGAAAAATCAGAAAGAAGCAAGCAAAATCAAAATAATTGTCAAAAATTATCAAATACAAATAAAGCAAACACTTTACTAACAAATAAAGATAAAAAAGATGATTTCTCCAATTCTGAAGTAATTATCCATGCTGGCTATGCAAAATGCAACCTAACAAAGTTGAATACATCAAAAAATGTTGATTTTAATCTGGAATCAGGATGAACCCTCTTTATGAATCCATTAGACTGGCAGTTAGAAAATAAAAAAACCAAACATGTCCATACACCTTGCTGATGGATCATCTATCTTGGAAAGCATGGAAGGAATGATTGACTTTCCCTTTGCAAATATCAAGGCCCTATTTGTTCCTAATCTTCACAAACCACTACCATGCATCTTGAGTCTCTGTTATTCTTGATGCACAGTTGTCTTCACCTCCAATGGATGAAAAAACTACAAAGCTCTAAAAATCACAAGAAATTCAACACCTCTAATCACAGGATACCGGAAATAAAATCAGTACTATCTTCCCAGAAAGAAAGTAAGCCAAGGAGAATCAGTCTTTTCAAGCTTCTCAAGCCTGTCTGATAACACCCTTTTTGGACACCACAGCATATTCTCTCACCTAAACCTGAATTAACTGCAAAAACTCTTGATGTTGTAAAGTATCACCCCTCTTGTTAATAACAAACACAAAGTTCAACAGTGTGCCCATGTATTCAATCCAAGATGTCTCAAACTCCCTTCACTTCTTGTCTCAGTTACCACTCCAACCTCCCAGGTCAAATAATACACTTTGAACTATGCAGCTTTGAAAAAAAATCTGGAGAAGGCTACAAATATTTTGTCAATTTTATTGACAACTGCTCAAAAGCCCTATTTGCCTACCCAGTGCAAAAAAATAAGACATATTTGACTACACTAAACTCTTCTTCTCCTTCTTTGAAAATAAATTCCACTACTTGATTTCCTCCCTGCAAACTGAAAACAGGGGCAAAAATTTCAATGAGAAGATGATAGCCTTTCTATCTCTCAGAGGTGTAGTTCACAAGCCAGGGCCACCTCACTCCCCACAGCTAGATGGTGTTTCCAAACAATAAAATCAAACAATCCTAAACCTCATTTTCTGTGCTCTTCTGTCATCTCAACTGCCCAAGACTGATTCTCTCTTTAACTCTTTTTTTTCATTCAACTCCTTTCCATGCAAGGCTCCTCAAGGTTTCACATCTCATCATTCTATCCTAAAGCAGGAAAATCTTCCGCCCACTTACCTTCATTGGTTTGGGTGCCTTTCCTAATACAAAGTAACCAAACAAAAAAGGAAGAACCTCTCACCAAAAGCGTGTCCATCCATCCTCCTATCTTATCTTCATCAATGAAATGGGTATTGTCTCTTGGATCTTGGAAACAAGAAGATTTTTAAATCAAGACACTGCATTTTCAACAACACTGTCTTTCCCTATAGATCTGCTACCCAGGATGCAAGTAAAGATGATGTCCCTGTTTTTTCTGAACTGCTTTAGCCCTCCTTCTCCTCTTCTCAATGTACTGTCCTTTCTCCTCCTTCCCCCTGTCCCTTCTGTCCCTCCATTTCCACCCACCCCCCCCTTTCCAATAAATTGTCTTGCTCATCAGTAAAACCCTCCTCTGCGACTCCTCCCTCCCAAATCTCTTACATCCACTGATCCCATTGACATTGCTCCACCCTGCCCCTCCAGGCCAGCTACTTCCCCCAATTCTGCAGCTGTACCATCAATTCATTTTCAAGCTTCCCATTACCACCGCGCCATCAGCCACTGCCCTTCCAATGAATCCATATTTCCCCCTCCCATGTCCCCACCCTATCTCTCCCTTGTCTCATGCTCCCCACCTGCCTCCCCTCCTTCTCCTCCAATTTTTCTTTCTTCCCCCTCTCCCCTTCCCCCTTGTCTCTCAAAAAGACACACTTGTCCTCTGTCACGTTTTGGACACTAATCCCAATCTGGGACTGTTAAGGACAATCTTACCGCACCCAAGACTTGGAAACAGCTGATGAAATCAACTTGTTGGCATTGGTGGATTTCCTCCACGCAAGAAGAAATTTCTTCCCTTAACAGCATGAAAACTTGGGTCCTGGTACCTCCTCCTCAAGGCTGCAAAGTCATACGCTTCCAGTGGGTCTTTAAAGTCAAGCAATGTGCAGACGGGTGAATAATTAAACTCAAGGCTTTTCTTGTTGCCATGGTTTTCTCTCAGGTTTGCGGACTGGATTTCTCAGAGTTATATGCCCCAAATCTTTGCCTAGAAACCCTCTGTCTCCTTCTAAGTCTGCTAGGAAACAAGGGCTGAGTTTTTCACCAGGTCAATTTCAAAACCACTTTTCTGAAAGGCCTTCTGGATGAACCAGTTTACATGTCTCAACCCCCTGGCTTTGAAGACCCAAATTGACCAGACTGGGTCTGTAAAGTATCCAGATCCATCTATGGGCTAAAGCAATCTCTGCGTCAGTGGAAAATTGAGCTGAACTCTGCCCTCCTTTCCCTTGGTATGTCTTGGTTGTCGTACAAACCCTCTCTCTACTTCTAGCTGTCCAAAGGCTCCCTTTTTGGCGCTATTACTGTGCATGTAGACAATCTGGCTGTTGTTGGTACCTCTGATTTTGTAACCTCCTTCATCTCTGACCTTGGCAACTGCTTCTCAATTGGTTCTGACAACAATCTTTCCCTTTTTCTATCCATCTCCATCCACCCCAACATGGTTACCCACGCCGTTTCAATTGGTCAAGATCACTACATTTCCTACGTTGCCTTTTCCTTTCTACCCTTGGATTCCACTGGTTCTTCCTCCCCGGCCAACACGCGTTTTGAACTACTATCCAAGGGCACCTTGGGTATTCCCAAAACTCCTCCGCAGTACAATCAACTAATTGGTTCCTTGCTCTGGCTCTCTCAGTGCACTCATCAAGAGGTTGCTTTTGCTTTCAAAAGACTGTCTCAATTCCTGCAAGACCCATCCATAGACCATTGGAACGCAGAGCTTTTTTTTCTCTGCTACCTCCATGCAACAAATAATCTCCATCTCACTCTTGGTGGTAACAATCTCACTCTAGTTGGCTACTCTGACTCTGACTGGGCCAAAGATTGAAACAACCTGTGTTCTATCTCCAGCTACATGTTTTTTCTTGTATCTGGCACTATATACTGGAGATTGAAGAATCTGTCAACCATCTCCCTCTCCAGCTCCAAAGCAGAGTACAAGTTTCTCTCAGACTCCTGGAAAAAAGGCCTGTGGCTGCGGGAAATTCTGTGTGAACTCCACCTGCACAAAAATTCACCGGTTCCTCTTTTTGTTCACAGAAAAAGTGCCAAAGCCCTTGCAAAGAACCCTGAGCATCAATCCTGGAAGAAACACATTGATGCGCTCCACCACTTTTTTTGTGAATTTGTGGCCCGCAATGTTTTTGAAGCTCAACACGTTGGCACAAAGGGTATGATTAGGGATATGCTGAAAAAGCCACTGTCCTGTGTTCTTCTAAACACTCATCAAAGCCTCTTTGGTCTCATTGGTGGTGGCTAGCAAGGGGGTGTGTTGGATTATATCACAATCTCCATATCCTTCCCTCTCTCTATGTTTTACTTCTTCTTCCTCTGTTACTCCTGTCTCTGTTTCTCTACTATCCCTGCCTTTTGGTTTCCTCCATTTTCTCCTGTTTCTTCTATCTCTTATCTCTACTTCATATCACACACTCTGAACATGTCTCAAATAAGTCTCCTCTCAATCTCTAGACTCATGCCTTGCACATTCTCCGTTCTTCATATTCCCATCATTTCATGTCATGTGTGACATCCCAACTCCTGGTGTCTACCTGAGGGCAGAGCTCCAGCAAAGTAGAAGTTTTCTCTTTTCTCATCCTTCTACTTTCTGCTTTCACTCTGTTATCCCTCAGGTAAGTCTTTTTCTCATCCTGTACTCTCTTTTTGTCCATTCTCTTTCTCCATCACTCATTAAATTAATCCCTCTAATTTCCACTTTCAATCTGTTATCCCTCAGCCCTCAATGCAAAAAATCAAACAAGTGATTGAAAGTTGATTGATTTATTTATTTTTGCTCAATTGAGCGATCAATTTGCAATCAATTGAGCAAAAAATCAATTTCCCCCCCACCACCACCTCCTTCTTTCCATGATATTGATTTTTTTTTTGCTTTTTTATTTAGGCGTTGCTTTGTATTTCATGCAATTTGTTTTTTGATTTTTTGGTATGTATCTATGTGTGGGTGGCACATGTCAATTTTTATTTGGTTTTTGTTTGAATTGTTGTTTTTAGGATAAAAAAAAGGTTTTTTTAATTCAATAATGTGTAATAAATGATAATTGCATGGCTAACTTTTTTTTTCTTGTTAGGATAATTAACCAGTATAATTTTTCTTTTCAATTGTGTTTGATTATCCGACTTGACTGTAAGATGACTAATGATTGTTTTGTTAAAATTTTTTTATTTGGGTTTGATTATAGGTCATCTGTAAATCATTTTAAATTTTTTTTATTCTAGGCAATGCAACATTCTATTTGACCCCTTGCTCCTTCTACACCCATGTTTTCTCTTGAATGCCAATTATTCCCCAACCACCCTCAAAATATTACACAATGAATCAAATCCCTTCTTTACACAATGAATTGAATCCCTTTTTTATGCTCACCCCAAACTAAGTATTTGGATTGGAGGAAAAAATATGGGAGGATATCATTTGAAAAACATACAGAGAGGTGGCGAGAATAGGGCTTGTCAGCAAAATAGGGCTCAAAAGAGAGATTCTAAAATCTCTTCCAATTCAAAAAAAAACTGACCCCTTGTTCTGTCAAAACCTGCCCTTTTCCTGGACTGCAAATTCTTCTCCCACAACCATTGAAAATTTACACTGTGAATTGAATCCCTTCTTGATCCTCACCCCAATCAAAGCATGTGGATGGGAGGGAACAAGATGGGATGAGATGATTGTACAAAAATACAGAGAGGTGGCAAGAATAGGGCTTTTTGGCAAAAGAGGGCTCAAAATAGAGATTCTGGAATCTCTTTGGAAGTAGCAGAGAAAGGTATTGACAATTATTTGGGTGATGATCCCACCTTTGCTTTTCAAATTCAAGTTTTTCTGATTCAATTTTTAATTCCACTTTTTTTTGCAGGGAAATATTAATGAGCTTGATTTCAAAAGAAAGGAGATTCCATCAATGCAAATATTTCTTCTCCATCATGTCTTTGGAGAAAGAAAAATTAGAAGTGTTTCTACTCCATTGTTGGCTATTGGAACTGATTTTGATTATATTGGAGGCCTTTTCCTTTCCCTTTTCAGAGAAGGTTCATGTGGGAACATCCTCACTCTTATTTGAAGTTGATATGGGAGACCCCATTGGCTTGAGCATTTGGCTTTTCAGGAATGAATGAGGCTGTTTTTTTACATTCTAAATCAGTCATGATTAACCAGAAAAGAAAAGAAAGTGCTTCCTTAAATGAAAAGATGTTTATTTTAATGGAAATACTGTAATATATTGCTTGCCATTAGCCAAGTTATCCAGTTCTTCTAGGAAGGGAAAAATAAAATTAATTAAGTGAGGGATCCAAGCAAGGGTTTAAATGGTTGATTTATGTAAATCTAGACATGATTGGAGCTGGCTTTGTTGGTATATTCTCCTCAAAATCAGATTGGGGCCACTCAAATTTTTCATCAGGATCATGTTTGCTTGGCTGAGCATCCAGAGCTTTGTCCTCAGCATCAATGGAATCTGATTGTTGGGCATCAAAATAAGCTAAAGGAGCAATTTTGGCCTTCTTTCCAAATATTTCATCCATATGGATATAAAAATGACAAATGGATTCCAACTTATCAACCAACAAGTGGATTAACTTGGCTTCATTGGAGTTGGTGATACTAAAGCCAGCCAAGATGACACTCAGTGGGCCTTTTTGTACTTGGCTCAAGAGTTCTTGAATCACTCCCTCATCTGTTTGAATGAAAGATACAGCTTAACTTTTTTTTATTATTTATTTCATTGGTCATCAGGAGATAGCCATTAACCTTAGAGGATGCAGATTGGAAAACTTGTTTTTCATTTTTGGATTCAAAGAAAGCATCATAGTTGGAGGGATTTTTGAGCAAGTTTACCAGGATGATGTAATCAGCTCTCTTTAGCTGACTTGAGAATTTGGAAGCTGATTGTGGAGGATTGTTTATTGCAGATTTACTGGGGGATGTTTGCTTTGGTGCATAGGATTTTTGAGTGGACTTGTGGGCAGAGGTTCACTGAGGGGCAATTTGAAAAGAGTAAGAGGGATGAAGTGATGAAGCAATGAGAGAAATGAAGTGATGAGAGTGAAAAATCAGATTTTTCCAACAAGGATGGAGGTAGAAAAACCAGTGGCGTATGGTGTGGAAAGATTTTTGGATGGATACATGGACAGATAAATGGACCAATGTTTGTTTGAGGTTTCAAAAACCTTTAAATTGTTAAAATACGTATGCACTTAGGCATGTGCTACATATAAGTTTAATCCAAAGAGGATGCACATGTGGGCCTCTGCGGCCCATTGGACACACACACAGACCATACTTGCCTGTGTGGATGTCATGGATTTGGGGAAACTGGCCTCAAAACACGTGAAACAGGCCTATTGGTACACAGGCCCTAACAGGCCCGGTGGGTTATATTGGCAAATACAGCAAGATGGGCTTGTATGGGCATAATTGGGCCCAAGGTTTATTTTGGACATACTTGGCCAGGCGGGATGGCCCGCCAAAGTATTTTAAACTCACTTTTTGGGCTTGTGGCCGCCCATTGGGGCCACCGCCCGTGTCGCAGCCCATTTGGGGCTGCCGCCCATGTTGCAGCCCGCTCAGGGCTGCTGTTTTCGCTTTTGGCCTGTTCATGGGGCCCAACAGCCCGCATGGGGCCATTTTAGGGGGCAGAGGGACTCAAAATGGAGTCCCCCCACCCCAGTCGCAGCTGCCGCGCTGGGTGGCAGCCAGCTGTTGGAGCCCGGGAGCTGGTTCCGATGGCCCCGGCTCCTCCCGCTCCCCTTGCTTGCCATTGTGAGGGGGAGGAGGAGGGCTGGCTGGTTTGAACCAGCCAGCAACCGGTCAGGATGGGGGGGACCTCATCACCCTCCCACCAAATGTGATGGCTGGGCCTGTTGCAGCAAGACAACCGGCGGTGGGGGGGAATTGATCACCCCTCCACCATCAAAAGGGGCGCTCTCCCCCCCCCCCTTTACCAAGGGGGAGGAGCAATGGGCTGGAGGGGATTTGACCACCCCCCAGCCCACTTACCTTGACAACAACCTGGGGGTATTGACCTCCAGGGCCCCTGGTAGGGGTATTTGACTTCCCCCTCCAGGGATTTGAGAGAAAGAGGGGGGGGCATGTCTGCCAGTTACGCCCCCCCATGTGTGTGTGAGAACGGACCCAGGTGTGTCCTGGGTCCCACCTGGCCATTTGTATGGCCAGGGGCTGGTTGCATGAGGCAACCAGCCAGCATGTGAGGTAACAGGGCCGGTTGTAACAGACAACCGGCCAGGGGTTTGGACAGCTAAGGGGCTGGTTCAGCACCATTACGGTGGAAACACCAGAAATGACTGGAATAGGATGGTTCTAAGGGTACAGGGGCTGATGCCATGCGGGCTGATGTAGCCCAAACCAAGTGACAATGCCTGTGGAGCCTGTAGAGCTCTTTTTGGGCGGAAAATTTGCCTTTTTGCTTGTTTTATCATGGGCTCACAAGAGGCCAATCTTTTGTACTTAAGGAGCTCTTCTCCCTGCTGTTTTCCATCATCCATTCAAAATCCAATCGAATTCATCAACAATATTATCCAACGTACTTCCCCATTGTGAGAGCCCATTAGAAATTATTGACACAAGGTTTCCATAATTTCATTTGCTTTAAATACTTCTCATTTTCCTAAGCTAATTGCTGGCCTTAATTATAGCATAAATAATTTATCTAAAAAAAACCATTTATTTTCAGGTAACTCTGGCACTTCTTATGTGAAATAAATGGATTTTTTGATTTTTCATGGTGTGTTGGAAATTGGGGTATTTTGCTGAAACCCTCCATTAAAATAATGGCAGCTGGGATATCTCTCATACACCAATTATTGTTTTGAATCATTCAGTATTCATGGATGATCCTTGTAGTTTGTGGTAGTCATGTGCAGTACCTGTTGTCAATTTCTGTGTGTCACAGATCTTGGAGGTGTGGATCAGGATTGCTGTGTTTGGGCCATGGTGTGAATTTTTGCAAGTGGGGAAGTTCCAATCCATGAAAGCTTTGTTTGGAGGAGCAAAGCTTCTGAGGCTGTGTGTGTGAATTTTGAAAAAGAAATTTCTCATAACTCCTAAACTATACACCACATTAATTTTCTTACTGAATTTTATTTGGTTAAAAAATATGTGCTGATTCATGTGAAATATAAAAATGGCCAAAACTTGACTTCCTAGCATTATGGTCATTTTGAGAATCTATTTATAGGGTCAAGGAGATGGACTTTTAAAGTGTAGGAGATAATCAAGCCACAAACCACTAGGGATCAACTGCAGGCCAAATGATTACCTGGGATAACCTAATCCCAGGTGCTTTAACCTTTTGAATGTACTCAGATTAGTTTTATTTTAAGCCTGTACCTAGCTCTATAATGACCTGTTTGAACAACTTCATTTTCTTTCCTAACTCCTTTTGGCTCCTTTTTCTTCTGATAACTTTCAACAGGTATATAATTGTGTTCCTTTTTCTCATGCTGGTCCCTTTGTCCCATCATCTTTTACCTCACTCCTCACATTTGCTTATACCACTTTTCAGGTTATGGGCCAAGTTGCAAATACCAACTGTGAAGCCAGTAGGAAAAGGGTCTGAGCCTTGAAGAATGACTCCTATTACAGCCCTGGAAATTTTTCAAGAAAACTCACTGGAAGTTGTTAATCCTATCCTTCCTTCATCTCATGAAAAGAAAAGCTCAAGCTCTGAGTATCATTCATCCAGTGACTCTTCCTCATCAGGAGACATGGTCCAAGATTAGCTACTCAAACATTTCCTCCAATAAAATCTTTCTCCTATCCAAACCATGCTAGAAGCCAGTGATTCTTGGGGACTTAAGTTTGAGAAACTGTTTTTAATAACACATTTTTGACACTCCTTCAACTAAACAAATCCAAACTTTCATCAGCTTCACTCTCAGCTCAAAATCAACTTCACTTACTCCTGTACCTTCCACTGGATAGTGCTCCTGCATACCTTGCAGTCTCCATCTTCTCTTACCAGGTTCACCCTCTTCCTGCATGGGATAATCTCTATTTCCATTTACACCTTACCACTGTATCATATGATTCCATGAAACTTCCCAGGATCTCCCCCTCTCTCTCCATGGTTTGGTGCATCCTCTATCTCTCCTCAACCAAGTTGGTATATGGGTTAGTACATATTCCATACTTAGTATATACATGGTAAATAATATCCACTTGCTGGTCAGCCCATCTTTGTAGAACTTCAGATCAGTACATGTCAAACATTCCTGGACAGGCCCATCACCCAATCAGTCAGCTACAGCCTCCAAACCAATCAGCAAAATTTCATACCATGGGAACTCAAACCTGCACCAACAGCCACACATCCCTCAAGGCCTTCTTCTCTGCTCTCAAATACACTGGCCTCTCCTTCCCTCCTTGAAAAATTACCCCCAATTAATTATTATACTGATAGTGACTGGTTAGACCTTGGCCATTAAATTTCATCTCAGCACAAGAAAAAATTCACCCAGACTGCTAAACTCATATCACCTTGTCCCTTTGTGGTGCTACTCTTATATGATTCAACCAACTCCTCCTAGACTGCTTCATCCATCCCTTCCATTTCTTCATCACTTTGACTCCTCCTCTCATCTTATTCATTGCAATTCCAATCAATCTTCCTTGAGTTCCATGAGCAGTAGTGCCTGTTCCTTCCTCCCATTGCACACCAGGGGCAGTTGTGACACTGGTTTTACCAAAACATTTTGCCAGCTGGAGGAACAATGTACTCACAGGAATTGACTTTAAGGAAATTGAATCTATTTTCATCCAAAACATAGATGAATCAAATACCCCAATATAAATCTAAAAAATAAGCTGGAAACAATGTTTATCCACCTTCACTTTGATCAAAAGAACTCTAACCTATTTTTCAAGAATCCTATTAACTAAAAACCTAAAACCCTGTGAGATTCTGTATGGAACCAATATGCAACTAAATACCTTGAAGTTTTTCAACAAAATAGACTGACAATACAAAATTCCATTCTCTGAATCCAATATCCAAGATTCCATCAATCAGACCAGGGAAATATTAAATATTATTATTGCAGTTTCCAATGGAAATCTTGATCCTACTACCATGGAAATTCTTAGGGTCTTAATCATTCTTAAGCAACTTCCTCCCTACTTTTCTGTAATGCAATCCCTTCAATTTTCCCAATACAAAGGCAAAAAGGCCAAAATCCCCATGGAAAACTTCCTTGGCAACCTAGAAAAAGAAATAAAAGTAATTTCCCTGCTCTTCAGCCGTTATTGTTGCCAAACACCAACCCAATGCACTGCCCAGTAAAAACCAGCAAAAACACCAATTTTTCAAAAATGGCAGCCCAAATTCAAAAAAAATACACACTCCTGAAAAATTTTATCAAATTCATCCCAAAATGGCCATCAACTATCATCAAGCCACTCTGAGAAATTTCCAATTTACTCAAAATAAAAAATCTTCCACAAGAGCCTACCTTAGTCAGCAACACATCATTATTCTTGATAGAAGAGTGTTTGGAAATCTTCTCAAAAAAAAGAGTACTTTCTAAAACCTATGAAATCTACCTCATTTTTTCTTGTTGCTAATGGGACCCCTCAGAAAGTTGAAGGCTATTTTCAAGCAGTAATTCCCCTCTCTTCTTAAATCCTTGAGATTACCAAAGCTCTCTACACTCCAAAAATCTCAAACTCCTTGATCTCAATGACAAACAACCTCAAGTCTGGATATCCAATTGTTCACACAACTCTTGATTTTGACTGTGTCAAGGGAGCTCATAAAATAATCACTGGAAGATTTTTCAATGAATTCCGGGCTCTTTAAACATCCAACCTATCTGATTTATCTAAACTCCAAACCTTGAAAAAACAATGATCAACTGATTTCAAGTGACATACCAGGGCACAAAGGTCCCCTTTTTCCTCAATGATTTCACTTGTAATCAAGTGATCATTTTTTTCTCATGGTGCTAGGCTCTGGACTTAAATTGGGCCATGGCCACCCAAACAAAAAATTTATCTCTACCTTATTTCCTGATCAAAGATTTAATCATCCAAGCTGTTCAAACTGTTTGGTCTCAAAAATCAACAGAGCAAAATTCCCCAGGAGCTTTCCTCTTCCCTCTAAACCCCTAAAATTCATCCATATTGACCTCTGTGGCCCAATCTCTCCCAGCTCACAAGGGGGGAATATATATTTTCTCAAAATCATTGATGGTTACAGCCATTATGCATTCATATACCAAATAAGAATTAATTATAGTGCTTGAAAAAGCCTTTTAAGATTTCTTCATGAGGCTGAATGTGCCTCCAATGAAAAATTCGATTCTTTAGTCTCTAACAACTGAGGTGAATTTTCCAATCACCAATTTAAATCCCTCTTTCAAGAAAAAGGCATTCAACAACTCACTTTGGCTCCCTAAAATCCTCAGAAAAAAAATATTTTATGAAAGAGGAAATTTCACCACCATTGAAAAGGCAAAGGCCCTGCTCAGAACTGGTGGAGTCCCCGCTCAGTAATGGGGTGATGCCATTGTGAACTCATTCTACATTCAAAACTGCACCCCTCACTATTCCATGAACCTCTCTACTCCTTTTGAACAATGGAATGGAAAAACACCCAAAACCCCAAAAATACTTCTGTTTGGCTGCAAAGTTATAGCATATATGGAAAAGAAGTGAAACAGCTCAAATTTTGATTCCTCAGGGATATAAGATGTGCTACTTGGATATTACTCTCACCACAACTCCTAAAAACTCCTCATTCCCTCATCTGGCTCAACTAAAGTCTTACACCATGCCAGATTCTTCCCTGAAATTTTTCCTTTTAAATAAAAAAAATGTGTCAAGTCCTTTTCAAAACCTCATCTCCCCAATAAAAAATGTTCTTTTTAGTTTCAGTTTGGACAGAATTATCAACCATCAAACCCAAGGTCCTGCCCCTGTAACTCCAATCATTTAAAAATTCAACCTAGTCTCCAAACCTGCCCATATGACTCCTCTCCTGCTTTATTCTCCTCCAGCTCAGAGTCAAAAAATTCGGACACATCATAAAACAATATCAACAAGCACTAAGCCCTGATCCCATGGTTTGGGACCGGCCCTAAAGAGGTGGGTGCAGATCATAAAACCGGTCCAATACCTACATCAAGACATTTCCATCAAGCAAAATGCATTGTATCAGCTCCTAGTTTTCACTGAAATCCCAAAACCATCCAACAATCTCAAAATCTTTATTACTGGCCTGATTGGGAAGCCGCAACCAATGTTGAAAAATAAAAATGCAAACAGAATCATGTGTGGGAGGTGGTTTATAAGCCAGAGGGTGTGAAATAGTTGGAAACTATCCGGTTCTTGAAGACCAAGTTCAACCCCAATCGTAACTTCATCAAGAAGAGGGCTTTCCCATTCAAAACATGTTTTTAACAGGTGGAAGGCATCAATTAAAACAAAAAATATTCCCCAATGAGTTTTTTGGCTTCCATTTGGGTTGATCTCAGTCTGTTTTCCTCATTTGATTTGGCTATTCACCAAATGGATGTGAAGTGTGTATTCTTGAATGGAGAACCAAGTGAGGAGATCTTCATGAAATTGCCCAAAGGATTGAATATCAAGATCCCAGCTAGATAAAGTTTATGAATTTTCAAATATCTCTATTTCCTCAAACAAATCCCTCAAAGCTGGTATTTGGCTCTAACTAGCTTCTTCTCATCATTGAATCTCAGTAACTCCTGTTTTAACCCTTGTTTGTGGGTGGAAAAATCAAAAAGGGTCATTTTAGTCTATGTCCATTTAAATGACCCAATCATTGGAGGAAATGAAGAAGACATCTTCAAATTCAAAAGGAAGTTCTCTGGTAATTTTGAAATCAAGGAAATTAGAACATTCAGGGTTGTCCTTGGTCTGCGTGTGACTCAAAATTGAGAAAAAAACCTCATCACCCTCAATCAAGATAAATAAATCTCTAATATGCTCTTGAAATTTGGCATGACCAATTATAAACCAGCCTGCAATCCCCTACCTCAAAAGTTGTTCAACATCCCTGTCTCATCCAATCTAGCTCTTGTTGAATTCAACTATCAAAGGGGTGTGGGACTTCATAAATACTTGATCCAATGCACGTGTCCTTAAATAGCCTTAGGGTGGAGCTATATCTCCCAGTTCCTCAAATCTTCCTCCATTAGGAACTAACAGCAGTTCATGCAACTACTTTTCTATCTGAAGAAAACAAGGGAGCTTTAAATCAACCTTGGTGGTGTTAAAATACGGATGCACTCATGTTATGTGCATTTTAGTGTGAAATCCAAACAGGATGCAAAAATGGGCCTCCACGGCCCGTTAGACATCATGTGGGTCATGTGGGCTTATGGGGATGTTATTGTTTTTGGACATTTGGGCGCCAAAACACGTTTTCCAGGTCTTTTGGGACACAGGCCTTAATGGGCCCGCCAGGGTGGATGGGCCACCCTAGCCAGATGATTTTATTTAGGCATAACTGGGCCCAAGGTTTATTTTGGACATACTTGGCCAGACGGGCTGGCCTGCCAAAGAATTTATTTTATGGTCTTTGGGCCTTGCGGCCCATTGGGAACGCCGCCCATGTCCTGGCCTGCTTGGGGCTGCTTGTTTCTCTCTGGGGCCCATTGGGGGGCCTGATGGCCAGCGCGGGGCCGTTGTATGGGGAAGGGGGCTCCGTTTGGAGTCCCCCCACCCACTTGTGTGGGGGGCTGTGGCCCTGGTTGGTTGTGGCCAAGGGGGCCAGCCGCCCCTGCCTCCCTCCCTCCCCTTGCTTGATTGCAAGGGGAAGAGGAGCCTGTCTGGTCCTCAAACAGCAAGGCCGGCTGCAATGGGGTGACCAGAAAGGTGGGAGGGGACTTGATCACCCCCCCACCTCATGTGTGGACTGATTAGGCTGGCTGCAACAAGGCAACCAGCAAGGTGGGGTGGTATTTGACCACCCCCCCCACCTCTTGTGTAGCAACAACAAGGGTGCAGGGGCCATCTCCCCCCCCCCCATTACCAAGGGGGAGGTGACCTGGGGCTGGGTGGGCTTGACCACTGCCCAGATCAATAATTGTTTTTGTTTCCCTGGGGTTATCAACGTCTAGGGATCTCTGGGGGGGGTATTTGACTGCTCCCTCCAGGGATGGAGAGAGAGAGGGGGGGGATACGCATGTCAGCTGGCTACACCCCCCCCCCCTGTAAGTTTGACCAGACCCAGAGTGTTTCTGGGTCCACCCTGGCCAATCTGAGGGCCAGGGGCTGGTTGCAGGAGGCAACCAGCCATGTAAGTTGGTAATAAGGACCCCATGTAAGTTGGTAATAAGGACCAATGAGGTCACAGAGGTAAAACATGCTGGTTGTAAGGGACAACAAGCCAGGGTCTGAACAGAAAAAAGGGCTGATTCAGCCAAGTAAGGGTGGAAATACCAAAATAAACCTGTAAAGGCTGATCATAAGGGTTCAGGGACTAATTCCAAGTGGGTGGAGTAAGCCCAAACCAATTAGCAAGGCTTTTAGAGCCTTTAGAGCCCATTTGGGGAGGAATTTTTGCCTTTTGCATGTCATTACATGAGCTACACATGTGAACCATCTTTTGTATTTTAGGAGCTCTTTTCCCTGCTGTTATCCATCCATTCATTCACCAATTCATTCACATTAACAAGTGTGCCATTGCCTCTGCCTCATATTAAGGATCAATCATAAGACATTATTGTCTCAGCATTTCTTTTGCTTTAAGTAATGCTCTTTGACTAAGATTGTGTGCCAATAATTCCCACACATTATCAGTACCATCATCTTCATTACCTCCAAGCAGAATAGACCCTTATACCTTACTCTGGAAAACCTCAAAGACCTCAAGTTTTCCAAGAAGATGGCCTATATCCCAGAGTCCAGCTCCACCAAGATTGTTTTGAATGGTCAAAACTATAGTGCTTGGTCTGTCTTAATGGACAGTGAGTTGGAAAACATTTTTTGTGGGGAGATTATGCATCCAGATGAAACTTTGATTAGTTCAGCGGTAGAGAAGAAGTCTTATCATCTCATTCTTAGGCATTTGGATGAAAGTCATATGGCATGGATTTCTGAGACTTCAAAGGAGGAACAGAAGAGGATGGGTAGAATTGTATGGAAAATGCTCAAGGCCAAGTATGCTGGTAATCTGTCCATCAGAAGAAGATTGCCTTCAATAAATTGTTCAAATTGAAATTTTCCAATTGCAAAAAATTTTGGGGGAGGCAAGATCAAGTATTCCTAAGTTCAAGTTATCTGGGCTGAACATGGATCCTGGGTGTTTGTCACTCTTAATTCTTCAAAAGCTACCAAAAGAATATGAGTCCTTGGTTATGATTATATCTCAATTGGATCCCCTTCCTGGAGAGGAGGATGTGCTCAGAAGGATTGAAAAGAATGATCTTCAATTTAAGATGAAGGAGGGCACAAGAACTGCTCTGGTGGGCAAGACAGGAAAACCTGGGAAGAAAGCAAAGTCCAAAAGGGATTTATCAAAGGTCTGTGCTATAATTTTCAGAAGAAGGGGCACTTTGCAAAGGATTCCAAGGAGGCAAAGAAGAGGAAGAAATCCAAGGAAAGTGAAAAGGAAGACAAAGAGGTCAACCCTGCCATGGAAAATGTTGCTATGGAGGCATTGGATGTTTCAATGGAACAAGCTGTTGAGGAACAAGCCCCCAACAAGAAGGCTAAAATTGATGAGGATCAAGAAATGGACTTGATTGATTATGAAGTATGTAATCTTAACCTTGATGATAAGAACTTATCAGTGGCTGATAAGTCTTCTTTCCTTGTAGGAGGATTGAAGGAGGATGTTCTTGTTTTGATTGATTCTGGTTGTACAGACCACATGTTTTTTGAGCCAATTTTTTTTTCAAATCTTAAAGATTTTGATGGTGTTGTAAATATTGGCCAAAAAGGAAGAACAATTCAGATTAAACAAATTGGAAAAGTTATTCTTGAAAATCACTTGGGTTTCAAAATATCTTTTGAGAAATTTTTCTATGTACCAGATTTGCCTGATAACCTTGTGTCTCTTGGAGTTCTCTGGAAAAAAGGTTTCCAGATTTTTTATCTTAAAGAAGATGGGTTTTTTATTGATTTGGAAGGGAGAACTATCTTGATTGGAAAAGTTCAGAATAAGTTGCTCTGTGAAAACTTGTTCAAGTTTTCAGCTCTGAGCACTGTTGCTCACAATAGAAGTGGCCATAAGTTAAAGGAAAGCAACTGTGAAAGTTGTACTTTAGGGGCCAATACCAGGAATGTGTTCTCAAAGAGTAGAGATTGCACAGAAGTTCCTAGAGAGGAATTTTCCATTGATTTGGCAGGGCCATTTTCACCAGTTTCCCTTGGGCAGGGAAAATTACTTCATCAATCTGGTTGATACAGCAACTAATTGTGTTTGGGTGAAACCAATTAGATCAAAGGATCAGACCACAGAGGTGGTTTCAGTAATCTTCAAATTCTGGAAACAGAATGGTTTTATGAGGGAGATCAAGAGGTTTATTACTGATGGAGGGGGTGAGTTTGTGAGTAAATAGTTTGAGAAACTATTGGATGATTATGGTATCACTCATGTAGTCACTACTGCTAGTACTCCAAAAAACAATGGAATATTTGAGAGGATGAATAGGACTTTATTGGAAAAAGTCAGAACTATTATGGCTCAATCTTGTCTACCAAAGGTTTTATGGTCTGAGTTATTGTGCACAGTGTGTCTGTTGCACAATATTTTAAGTGTTAATGGGAAAAGTCCGCATTATCTGTTTTGGAAGTTGTACCCCAAAACATCACACCTAAGAAAAATTGGTTGCTTTGTTTATTATAGTGTCCACCATAATGAAATGGTTGGAAAGTTAGATCCTAGAGCCAGAACAGGGGCACTTGTAGGCTATGATTTAATAAGTAAGTCATACAGGATTTATTGTGCAGGGACAAGAAAGTTTATCCATAGTAGGGATGTAAAATTTGAAGAAAGTACCTTTCCACTCAAAAGGAGTGAAGATATTTCTTTCCAGTAATAACAGAAGGAAATAGCATTGGTGCCTATTTCACCAGCAGATGCTGTAGAGAGTATCATTAGTGATGATGTTGAGATGACAGACATGCCACAGGAGGGTTCAGTAGACGCTTCAGGGGAGTCTGTGGAATCAGAATCTGATGAGCCTCCACCTCCAGTAAGAAGAAGTGGAAGGACAAGGATACCTGTTGATAGTTATGGGGAATGGAAGTCCCATTATCTTTCTGCAGAATATGAAGAAAATATGTTTTTGGAACAATTTATGCTTAATGATATTCTACAGTTAAGTTCAGAAATGGGTAATAGGGTTAACCCAAATAGCTTTGGCCAAGCTATGAATTCTGATTATATGGCCAATTGGGAGACAGCTATTTTTGAGGAATTTGATTCTCTGGAAAATAATAGTGTTTTCAAAGTGGTTAAGTGGGATTTATTTCCAAAAGGAAAGACCATTTTTTTGACTATGTTATTTTTGAATGAGAAGTTTGATACTGATGGAGTTTTGAAGAGGTTCAAGGCTAGATGCGTTGCACAAGGCTTCAGGCAGTAAGAGGGTATTGATTACCAAGAGAAGTTTTTGCCAACTGGAAGGCTGTCCACCTTCAGGTACATCATTTCTCTAGCAGTGGATTTGGGTGAAGAAATCAGACAGGCTGATTTTGTGACTGCATACTTGAATGCAAAACTTGGAGAAGAGGAGACTTTTTATATGTCAATTTGTGGCGGTTTCAAGGAATGGCTGGTAGAGACCAAGCCAGAAACTATGAAGAAAATATGTGTGAGAAGTTTCCTCTCAGAGGATAAAGGGGAATATGTCATCAAGCTGTGTAGATCCCTGTATGGATTGAAGCAAGCAGCTAGGTGATGGTGTAACACCATGAGTAAGAAAATGATAGAGATTGGTTTCAGGAAGAGTGAGGCCAACCCTTGTCTCTTTGTGAGAAAGGATGCAATTTTGTTTTTATGGGTTGATGAAATTATCATTATTGGGAATGGTAAAGAGAGAGTCATGGAGGCACTCAAAAAGGAGTTCAAGATAAAAAATCTTGGCCTGGCACAAAAGGTGTTTGGAATGAAATTTAGTAAGAGCAATAATGGGATCAAGTTGGATCAGAACCATTATGTGTTGAATCTACTTAAGAAGTATTGCTTAGAGGATGCAAAGTAGTTTGGTACTCCAATGCAGTCTAACATTCCATTATAAAAGTCTACAGATGAAGATAATCTGGAGTTTTTCCAATCCTGGAACAATTATATGTCAGCTGTTGGATTGCAAAATTATTTGGGGCAGTGTACAAGGCCAGATATTGCTTATGCAATTGGCATCTTGTCACAACACTTAAAGAAACCAAGCGTGAGGTATTGGTCAGAAGTTAAGAGAGTTATGAGGTATCTTAAAGCAACAAGGAGTCTGGGACTGCAGTTTTCAAATTCAGCAAACTTTGATTTAGTTGGTTATTCTGAGGCAAGTTGGGAATATTGTAACACTATGGAATCAACAGGTGGCTTTTTATTTGTTTTAGGAAATAATCTAGTGTCAGGGATGTCTAAGAAGGTGTCAGAAATAAGTCTTTCATTAAAAGGAGCAGAGTACAGAGCATACCTGTCAGCTTCACAGAAGGAAAAATGGTTGAGAAAATTCTTAGAGGATACTCATAAACCACAAGGGTGTGCGTTGTTGTATTCTGATAATCAGAGTGCCATTGCTTTGGCGGAAAATTCAGTGTTCCATTCAAGAAAAAAACATATTGATGTTAATTATAAATATATATGTGATGCAGTGAAGTGCAGAGAGATTTTGTTACAGTACATTCCCACTGAGGCAATGAATGCGGCTATCTTAACTAAGGTGTTAGATAGGAACAAACATCAATTTTTTGTGTCTAGTATGTGTATGGCATCCCTTTTGGATTAAGGGGGTTTGTTAAAATACGGATGCACTCATGTTATGTGTATTTTAGTGTGTAATCCAATGGGATGCACAAATGGGCCTCCACTGCCCATTAAACATCACGTGGGCCAAGGGGGCCTATGGGTATGTTATTGGTTTTGGAAATTTGTGTGCCAAAAAACTTTTTCCAGGACTTTTGGGACACAGGCCTTAATGGGCCCGCCAGGGTGGATGGGCCACCCTAGCCAGATGGGTTTATTTGGGCATAACTGGGCCCAAGTTTTATTTTGGACATACTTGGTCAGACAGGCTGGCCCGCCAAAGTATGTATTTTATGGTCTTTGGGCCTTGGCAGCCCATTGGGACCGCCGCCCATGTTGCGGCCCGCTCGGGGTGGCTTGTTTCTCTCTTGGGCCCAATAGCCAGTGCAGGGCCATTGTATGGGGCAGGGGGCTCAGTTTGGAGTCCCCCCACCTGCTTGTGTGCGGGGCCACAGCCCGGTCCCATTGCTTGGTTGGTTGCAGCTGCGGGGGCTGGAGGCCCCTGCCTCCCTCCCTCCCCTCACTTGGTTGCAAGGGGGAGAGGAGGCTGGCTGGTCCTCAAACAGCCAGGGTGGCTGCAACAAGGCAACCAGCAAGGTTGGAGGGGACTTGATCACCCCCCCCCCCACCTCATGTGTGGACTGATTAGGCCTGCTGCAACAAGGCATCCGGCAAGGTGGGGTGGGATTTGACCACCCCCCCACCTCTTGTGTAGCAACAACAAGGTTTCAGGAGCCATCTCCCCCCCCCCCCCTGTTACCAATGGGGAGGTGACCTGGGGCTGGGTGGGCTTGAACACTGCCTAGCTCACTAATTGTTTGTGTTGCCCTGGGGATATCAACATCCAGGGCTCCCTGGGAGGGATTTGACAGCTCCCTCCAGGGATTGAGAGAGAGAGAGGGGGGGACACGCATGTCTGCTGGTAACACCCCCCCTCTGTAGGTTTTACCGAACACAGAGTGTTTCTGGGTCCACCCTGGCCAATCTGAGGGCCAGGGGCTGGTTGCAGGAGGCAACCAGCCATGTAAGTTGGTAATAAGGACCAATGAGGTCACAGAGGTAAAACATGCTGGTTGTAAGGGACAACAAGCCAGGGTCTGAACAGCAACAAGGGATGATTCAGCCCAGTAAGGGTGAAAATACCAAACTCAACCAGTAAAGGCTAGTTATAAGGGTTCAGGGACTAATTCCAAGTGGGCTGAGTAAGCCCAAACCAATTAGCAAGGCTTTTAAAGCCTGTAGACCCCATTTGGGGCGGAATTTTGCCTCTTACTTGTCATTACATGAGCTACACATGTGAACCATCTTTTGTATTTAAGGAGCTCTTCTCCCTGCTGTTTTCCATCCATTCATTCACCAATTCATTCACATTGACAAGTGTGCCATTTCCTCTGCCTCATGTTGAGGATCAATCATAAGACATTATTGTCTCAGCATTTCTTTTGCTTTAAGTACTGCTCTTTGACTAAGCTTGTGGGCCAATCATTCTCACAGGTGGATTTCCTGGAACAGTTTCAAACCTCTCTGCATTCTGTGACTCAAAACATGCGGCCAGCAGAGACAGGAAATAATTCTCTGGCAGAGTCTTGATGCTCATTGGCCCAATCTTCTGGCACTGCTAAAATAAAAGTGTTTGATCTCTTCTTGAACAAGGCCAAAAATCAATTTTGTTCCAAGGCTTGCCAAGACCTTCCATGGTCACCCTCACTATTGAAATTCTTACATCAAGTTTTTGCATGTTGCTATCCAAAAACCACCATTCACTGCAGAAATCAGGAGCCATTGCCATCCTTCAGGAACCTCTTTCACAGCACCAAAAATTTCAAATCAAGGTGTGCTTCTGTTGAATACAAAATCACATATCCAATGGGGAATTCAAACTAGCTTATGTCCCCAAAGCAGACAACATTGTGGAGGTAATTACCAAAGGCCTAACCCCTGTCTCTACCAGAAAATCCCTGGAGAACCTCCATCTCCACAAACTGGCCATGTATTAGCAAGCAGGGGGGTATTTAGTGTCCAATATGATCAATCCAAAACCCACTAGGGAATAACTGGAGACCAAATGATAAAATGAGACAACCTAATCCCCTGTTCTTTAATCTTGTACATTGACTCAGATTATGTTTATTTCAAGCCTTTACCTATCTTTATAATGACCTGTTTTACCAACTTCATTTTCTTTTCTCACTCCTTTTGGATCATTTTTCTTCTGATAACTCTCAACAGGTATCTAATTGTGTTCCTTCTCTTGATGCTTGTTCCTCTGTCCCATCATTTGTGCCCTCACTCCTCACACTTGCTGGTTTCACTTTTCAGGTTTGCCCTCTCTTGATAAATCTATTTTTTTTCTCTTCTACTTTATACTTCTTCCAACTCAAACTCTCTTTCTTTCTTGCCTCCATGAAATAAATCAATCCTTTTGACTAATTTTTCTTCTGACACCTTTCAACAGGTATTTAATTGTGTTCCTTCTACTTTTGATTGTCCCTTTTTCTCATCCATCAACTGCGCCTTCACTCCAGACATTTTCTGGTCCCATTTTTCAATTTTGTGGGTGGGTTCAGTGAGTGACCCTACTTAATTTTGGATGGGGAATTGATTTTTATAATAATATTTATGTATTTACTACTTCTTATTATTTTTTAACCAATTATTTCTTTTATTTTAGTATTTTTTGGTAAATTTTTCATCTAGCTCTGAAATATTAGCAGGCTAAAAACCCCAGACCCCCTCTTTTCTAAACCTCCAAGGTTTTCTCTCAGGTGGCTTTCTGAATCCTTATGGCACATGATGAAACTTTTCCCACCCTTTATGCCACCTCCAGTTAGATAAGGTACTCCCTACTTCAAACAACTGTCAACCCCCCCTCCAACTACCTTCCCATGCCAAGTTTGAACCCTCCTATCTACCATCCCTTTCATCTCCTACATAACTGAAATATGTTCTTCAGAAACCTCCTGGTGGTTTTCACACAACAAGCCATTATTCCTTTGGCCACTCAACTTCATTCTCCCCACTACACCAGAAAAAAACCACCAGATCCATTCCCACAATTTTTCTTTTTCCTTGCCTCTGAGGTACCATTCTCTTTTACAATACACCTCCCATTTGATCTCCAAACTTCCTCTGTTTTTGGTAATCTGCATAATTTTTTGTTCTCCAACCAATTAGTTTTCCACTTTTGGAAGTCCACATTGTGTGCCTTCCTTTGTGAAAATCCCATGTCTGTCTATTTTTATCCAAAGTTCCCCTTCTATAGCTTTGGATAAATTATAAACTATTAATAGCCTGTGTTTCACTATTGTATCATGTCTACAAAATAAAAACACACTAGAAATTAGAAATATCATGCCAGGGCAGAAGCAAAGGGTGAGAGCCACCACACAGACACAAAAGGATAGAAACTGACTAATTACATAATTAAAAAAACCATGACAACACATACAACCCTAATGGCAATCAAGGGACAGAATGCTTTGTGAGGAATACTCACAAAAAACAGGCAAGGATACTTGGTTGGACACCATTACACCTTTTGTCCATCCTTTCTTTCCTAAAGTCTTTGTAACCTCAATCATTTTTTTTAAACTCTTCATTTCATATTTTTCAAGCTAAAATCAAGAAAAATTGGAAATTTTAACAGCTTTCATTGGTTCAAACACCAAAAAAACACATTTGCATTCTATTGCGAAACCTCAAAACACATAAATCTGTTGGAACAAAAGCACCAGAAATCAAATCTATCACTAAGGTCTTTGATCCAGTTGTTATTTTTTTGACCAGCTGGCTGATTGGTGACAGAAAAGTTTCCCACCTTTGGCCTGTGAATAACCCTATAAATTTTTCACTGTACATTTCCTCTTGTTATTATGGTGGCTTTTCTTTATTTTTTTAAAGGTGTAATTTTGCCTTAGCCTTGCACACTATGAATCTCAGTAAAATTCTACAAAACCCCTTGGTTCCTGGTGTAATGTCTCCTTCAAGAAATAACTTGTGGTTTTGGGTTTTAAAAACATTTCATTGGCTCAAATTTTGGGATCCTAGATGCCATACAAGTTTGATGAGAAAATGGGGGGGGTTAGCCATTTGCACCACATTGCAGGTCCACTTCAACAGGGTTTGATTCAGAATGTATCTTGAAGGTTCAATTTTATAGGGAAACAGGTGTTGAAAATTCAGACTCCTTCCAAATTCCCTGGGGAATTATTAATAATGGGTTTCAAATATGTCAAAAGGGTAGGTGTAGCCATCCAGGGGGAAAGGGGTTTCAGCCATGGGCCGGTTTCTGGATTCACCAGGAATTGAAAACCAGAATCATAAGTATGTTCTCCAATGTAATTACCACTGCTGGGGTGGCACCAATCTTCTCTGGGTAATGATTACCAGGCTTCTAGGACATCTTTACCCTTTTCAACAATGCAAAAAAAATAACATTTAATTATTGGGGAAGCTCATGGGGGAAGAGTAGCCAAAAAACATTGGGAAAAAGAAAGATAAACAAAAATAAAAATAGTGCTTTTTTTTAGGGTTGGAAAATAACAAATTTGACCTTATTTTGAAACCCATTCATTAGATGGTGTTGGTGGGTCTGAAACTGGTTTCATTATTTGAAATCTTGGTTTTTTCTTCTGGAAACTCTTGAACAGTTTATTGTCCCTAACCTGCAGCTAAATACTTCCACTCTGTATAGGTGAAATGCTTTTTGGGGCCTTTTCATGGCTTTCCAGACACATGTACATAAATACCATGCAACTACCAAATATGAGAAACCATATGTATGTAATGTGTTATATTTAAGATAGAAGAGATCATCAAGGTGGTATAGGTAAGAGATAACAGGCATAAAAAATTTACCAGAGAAAACTTCCTCCTGATTCAATGTAAAAAATGCTTGGTTGAAAATTTTAAATCCTTTTTTCAAATTTGAGCTTAAACATGTAAAACCTCTTTTATTCCACTTTTACATCCTCCCCCCTCAACTCAGAAATCAAAACCTTTAACTTCTAATTCCTAATTTCACATTTATAAAAGACATGATTCAATTTCCAAGTTTCTTACACACAAGGAAATTCTCACTCAAATCCTTTTTGATTCCAAAGGCACACCACAATTCCAATTATTCTCATCACCATTACCTGAAAACACAATATCCTATTATGATCATCCTAAAAATAACCATAAAGATAGAAGAAAAAATTCCTCCCCACACCATCACAAGTCAAAAAACTCTCATTAAACAGGCTCCCTCCCACATCTAAACATACATCATCATTCTCATACACGCTCAGGCCCTGGCCATTAAAATCAATCCCACAAACTTTAAAACCACCCACATTTATCCTATCATGATCAGCCTAAAAATTTCCATAAAAATAGAATAAAAAACTCCTCCCCACACCATAACAGGTGAAAATAATTTCATTAACCAGCTCCCCTCACACATCTCAACACACCTACTCATTCTCATACACACCTGGGAGCTGGCCATCAAAATAAATACCACAATCTTTGACCTCCAAAATCATTCCCTTCATCAAAATAAGTTCACTAATTCTCAAATTTACAACATTCCCATCCCTTTCAAATCTCATCAAGAATACTTTCATGCTAAGTGTGGTAAAAATAGTACCCAAAAGAAAGTAAATGGTTCCAATCTTCATATTTCTGTTGAAGCTAATCCCCAATTTTTTCACTCAAATGATGGCTATGGTTCCAATATTCCTATTTCTGATGAAAATAATTCCCAAAATCTGCAAAACATCATTATTTCTGTTGAAAATAATCCCCAATACTTCAAACAAAAATTATATCAACTTTGCTTTTGAATCATTTTAAATAAATCAAAATCCAACTGATTAAAACATCCAACAGTGGAACCATGGAAATAATTATGGTTCCCCACAATCTGCTGATCTGGATCATGAATGGAATTTCAACACCTTGGGAAACAATCTTATCATTGTTGAAACTAAAGCTGATTGTTATAATTATGGCCAACAATTAGCTTAGGAAAATGAGAAGTATTTAAAGCAAAAGAAATGCTAGACACCTTGTGTCAATAATTGCTTGATGGGCTCTCACAATTAGGCAATACGTTGGATGATATTGTTGATTAATTTGATTGGATGATGAATGGATTAATGGAAAACAGCAGGGAGAAGAGCTCCTTAAGTACAAAAGATTGGCCTCTTGTGAGGCAATGATACAACAAGCCAAAAGGCAAATTTTCCGCCCCAAAAGAGCTCTACAGGCTCTACAGACCTTGTTACTTGTTTTGGACTACATAAGCCTGCATGGCGTCAGTCCCTGAACCCTTACAACCAGCCTATTCCAGTACATTCTGGTGTTTCCCCCTTTATGGGGCTTAACCAGCCCCTTTGCTGTTCAATCCCCTGGGTGGTTGTCCCTTACAACCAGCCCAGTTACTCTTATTTCCTTACTTATGGGCTGGTTGCCTCATGCAGCCAGCCCCTGGCCCCATATATGGGCCAGGTGGGACCCAGGACTCACCTGGGTCCGGTCTCAACCTCACTTGGGGGGGGGGGGTGTAACCAGCGGACATGGCGCCACCCCCCCCCCCCTCTTTCTCTCAAATCCCTGGTGGGGGTGGTCAAATCCCCTCACCAGGGGCCCTGGGGGTCAATAACCCCAGGGTGTTGTCAAGAATAGTGGGCTGGGGGTGGTCAGGTCCCCTCAGCCCGTTGCTCCTCCCCCTTGGTAAAGGGGGGGGGAGAGCACTCCTCTCTTCTCGCTTTGCTGGTGGGAGGGTGATCAGATCCCCCCCACTGCTGGTTGCTCTCCTGGCTGGTTCAACCCAGCCAGCCACCCCCTCCCCCTTGCAATGGCAAGCAAGGGGAGGGGGAGGGAGCCAGGGCCGCTGGCCCTCGCTCATGGGGCGGTGGCTGCCATTTGCAACAGGCCGGGCCCGCGTGGCGTTGCACCATGCGGGATCCCCTGGCCGCCGCAAAAGCCCCGCGTGGGCCAAACAAAGGGATACAAGCGGCCCTGAGCGGGTGGTGGCCCCAAGCCCAAAACCTGAGACAAGCACACTTTGGCGGGCCAGTCTGTCTGGCCAAGTATGTCCAAAATAAACCTTGGGCCCAATTATGTCCATACAAGCCCATCTGGCTGTATTTGCCCATATCCCCCACCGGGCCTGTTAGGGCCTGTGTACCAATAGGCCTGTTTCGTGCATTTTGAGGCCAGTTTCCCCAAATCCGTGACATCAACACAGGCCCATATGGTCCATGTGTGTTTCCAATGGGCCGCAGAGGCCCACATGTGCATCCCATTTGGATTACACTTATACATAGCACACGCATCAGTGCATACACATTTTAACACACCCTCTTAATCCAAAAGGGGTGAAATCCGCATATTAGTCACAAAGCCTTGATGCTTGTTCCTATCTAAAGCCTTAATCAAGATATCTGCAATCATTTCTCCAGTGGGCATGTACCTCAACACAATCTTTTTGCAGTTAACTGCATTGCAAATATAGTTATAGTGAATATTGATATGTTTTGTTCTTGAATGAAACACTTGGTTTTGCGCCAATGCAATGGCACTCTGGTTATCAGAATACAACAACGCAAACCCTTGTGGTTTATGCGTATCCTCTAAGACTTTTCTCAACCATTTTGCTTCCTGTGAAGCTGCTAAGTAAGCTCTATACTCAACCTCTGTTGATGAAATACTTATTGCTGACACCTTCTTGGACATCCATGACACCATATTCTTACCTAAGAAGAATACAAAACCACTTGTGTATTCCCTAGTTTTACCATCTGCCCAACTTGAATTGGAATAACCAACCAAATCAAAGTTTGCTGACTTTGTAAACAACAGTCCAAGACTGTGTGTTCCTTTAAGATACCTCATAACTCTCTTAAACGCTGACCAATGCCTCATGCTTGGCTTCTCTAATTGTTGTGACAAGACACCAATTGCAAAAGCAATATTGGGCCTTGTACACTGCCCCAAATAATTAAGCAATCCAAGAGCTGACCTGTAGTTGTTCCCAAGTTGAACAAACTTGTCCCAAGACCAGGAGATTGGCCTTAGAGGCCCGTTCAGTCCCTGCGGCATTGGCTTGTTCTGGGGCCAAACCTTTTGTGCCACAGGCTTGTATTGCCCTGCGTTGCACCTGACCATCCTCACACCTCCACCGTTGTCCTTGTGATTCCTGGCAATAATCAACCTGCGGCTCTCACCTTTGCTCACAAGTGTGGCACTATGGTAGGGTTTTTGAAACACAGTACCTTCCAATGATGCATACTGAGGAAGAGGACTTACTTCTGCCGCCCACGCCCTCTGCGCGCTTCCTTCCCCCTCCTTCTCCTTCCTAGTCAACCGCCCGCACAAAACCAGAGCCTGTCCCAAGCAGTACCCGCGGTTGAATAGGCAAAATCCTCCGCGGGGCAACCCTCACGTTTGTCCCCCCCGTTGGATCCAGCCTCTTTTCCGGCCGCCGCTGGCCACACCCCTTTCCCCTTCCCGTGGTTGCATATTGTCATTTTGAACCTTGCCTCGGACGCCTCTTCCACTGTCAGCGCCTCTGTCCATTCCTCCTTGTTAAACACCATTCGGGCCCAGAACCCAAACATAAACGGTCAACCCAAGATTATGTTGCCGCAATCAACCAAGAGAAATGACCGCGACTTCCAGACCTTTGCAACCTCCACCTCCTCTTCCTCTACCACCCCATCAACCCAACATTCCCCTCTGTTGAGCGCCTGTAGTCACATAGTGCACTTCCTTCAAACCAGCCCCAACTCATCCACCAATTTTGACGGAAGCAGATTGACCATCAACCTGCTGTCCACCATTGCCCACACCTTCCTGCCCACAATCTTGATTGGGACATAGGCAAGTGGCACCAACACGGCTTTAGATTGGCACAGCTTGTGTTCCCCTTCCTCCCCCGCCATGTTTACATGCTGCACTGTTGCAGGAACCCTGCTGCCCCCGTGCTCCCTCAGCGCCTGAACCATTTCCTTTACAACCACCGGGGAGACCGCGGCCAGCTCTTGCAGCCTGAGGGGTATTGGTTCCTTGCTCCCCATCACCTGTTGCACAATTTTGGGGGCCCTTCTCCTTCCTCCGTAACTGGTTGACAGCGTGTTGCCTGCTGGCCCTTGCATTCCAGTTTTTGGGGTGTGGGTCAATGGCCGCTCTCTGACATTCACATCCATCTTCTCCAAAAAAATTGGCTTGTTTGACGCCAATGCCTTAACGTCCGCCTCCACATGCAGAGCTTGCCACGTATTGGGCCCGGTAACAATCCCAAGTGACACTGGAGTGGCCCCTGCGGGCCGGGCTCTTGCCCTAACCTGCTTCACCGGAGGTGGCTGACCGGCCCCCAGATCCACTGGCTTTCCCATTGGGAATATTTAAGTCGGCCAGGACGTGCGGACCCCCCCCTTGTCCATGTCCTTGGTCAGTTCCGCGCAACCAGACTTCCAGTGACCTTTATTGCTGCAATAGGTGTACAAACAAACCAAAAAACAGCTCAGCAGCCCGCTACTGGGCTGGAAGCCCCCCCATGTGAGGCGGCATTCTGCGCGGAGGAGGAGGAGGCGGAGCCGTTGGTGGGGCCGCTATCCAATTCAGAAGTATCCGTAAGTCCCGTAACATATCCATTACCTTGTTCACTGGTACTTCCATTGACTGCAAAGAGGCTTCCGGCCGCTCTGTTGCTGGTGGGCCCGCGGGAGGTACCTGCGTTGGAGCTGGAGTGCAAGAGGCGGTTGGTCGCCTTGAAACCGCCAGGAACAACCTGGCCGTATCCTCAATCAGTTCTTCCAAATCGATCTTGCTTTCTACGGCATTGTTGATCACGCTTAGGTTTGGAAGAAGCGCAACACTCCAATCCACTGACCCCAATACCAACCCGTGTTTGAATAGATACCGCTGGACCCGCACACAAAGTTGAAGCGCAATCCCGCCTAGAAACACCCGCTTCATCACCCCTGTTTGACCCGCTACCACCTGGTTCTTTTCTAGGTAACTGTAGATGCGGTCAAACGTAGATTTTTATTTGAACAAATCACTCCGCGTCTGCACCCCACCTTGCAAAATTGCCTCTGCCGCCGCCCGCTCAAAGTCCGTCTCCCGGAAGCGGGGCTCATGCGTCCCCCACCTTGCCATCATCTTGTTCCGGAGCCTTTCCCAGTCTTGGGCCTCGTAGCCAGACATATCCTCCACATCCCGGAGTTTATTCTTGTATGTGATAAAGAGGACGACCGTATGGACCTTATATTTGCCTGTCACGTGTTGGGAGTCCGCAATATCCTCAAACCTCGCCAGAAAGCTCTCAATATCTGTTGTGTCAAACCGGAGATGAGGGAAGTTCTGTGGCCTAAGCCATACCTGTTGTGGAGCCTCAGCCCCCTCCAAAGGCTCTGACCAAGGAGGAGCAAAACCGCGGGACCAAGTAGTTGGCGGTGGTGGAGGTGTTGGCTTGCCAGCTCCCAACTGGAGAGGGAAGGAAGGTGCAAAATTTGATCCTGGAGTAATTGTTGGCAACCTTGCACCTGCTAGCTTTGAGAGACCTAGACAAAAGATTGTTCCTGGCCAGACCCCCAGATGTGGAAACAAGAGTGGTGATACCCCCAAAGTTGTTATAACTGTGAGAATTATCCTTATTGACAAGCCAGAAAGCTGAGACAAACCAAAACATGAGGAACACAACAATCATGAGAAATGGAAAGAACAAAAAAATCAAAGTCAGAGGAACACCAACACCGTAACTGAGATGCCCAGATTGATTATTGTTGAGTGACTGGATGAAGGAAGGGCATTATTGGCTGGACGGAGGATGATGTTTCTGATTGAGCAAAAAATTTGACTTGAGTTGAACTGCCAGTAGTGTTTTGGTTGGAATAGATTGATCTTACCAGTTAGAAGTAGGATGCGTTGTCTGGTCAAGGGTTCTTGGTTGTGATTGGTGGTGACAAGTTCAAAGTGATCCTTTAAACCGTGGTGAGTTGAGTGTGAATGAGAAATGAAAAAAAATTGAGATGATGAGATGAAAACAAGATGAAAGAGACAAAAACAACTGGAGACAAGTCAAAGTAGAGCTTCATCCTAACTGGAGTTTTTGCAGTGGTGACTATACCCACGGGGTTATCTGTTGCCAACTCCTCTGTAGAGGAGGTGTCACTCTCTTAGCTCTACAATTGTCCTCAAGTTCCAGAAGTTATTGGTCTAAGTGTCTGTAAGGAGATTGGATGCGATGAGTTTAAGAATAGAGAGATTGATGATAAGATAAATTTCTTCCCTCCAATTCTTGTTATAACATTTCCTGGCGGTCTGGAAATATGAAATATATGATATGTATGGTAATCCAATAGCCTCCCCCCCCCCCCACCCGGAGTTGAGAGTGAGGTATTTTTGAGTCCTCCCTCTCAACCCTAACCTAGGTACAACCACAAGCAGCAAGATAGATGAAAAAACAACCCCAAGTACAGAACCCTAGCTCCACCCTAACCCTACCCTGTACCACCCACCCCTTCCAAAACCCACCCCTTCAATATCAGGTACGTCCAGTTTGTCCTTCTCATGGCGCAGCCCTCCGCCACGCCCTACTTGGAGCCCCCTGGGTTTATCCGTCTGGGCGCGCCCACGGATCCCGCAATCTGTGAGTTTGCCCGCGCTTATGACTGTGCAAACCTCCCCGGCGCATATAACCCCCAATCTCCCCGCCCTTGCCTTCCAGAATAGCCCCCGGCAAGCTTGGTTGGGCCAGCTCCATCACTTGGTCGGCATTCCCTGGGTGGGTTGCGGCCTGGCACCCCCCCCCAGAGTAGGCCCAACCCGCACCTGGTGCTGAGTCCCGCAATCCCTGCTTCTGAGCCCGCAGCAGGCACTGCTGAGACTGTGCGCACCCCAAATGCTGAGCCTGACATACCCAACTGCTGAGCGCGCAGCCCACGACGCAGCTCCCAATCCAAGGTTATAAATACAACACCACAGCGTAAGTGCATACGTATTTTAACACTGATGAGACCATACAACAAGAAAAAATTGTAAATCTTGTTGACTGGAGGTGGCATGAGCCCCTATACTTCCAAAATCTCATTCTAAGTCCATCAAGACTCTGAAGAAATTTCCAAGCAATACTTTTGAAAATGTAGCAATGGACAGTTTTTGGTAACACAGCAAATACCACCACATTATTTGCTCCATATTTCCAACATTTCCACTAGGTATCATCATTCCCATGAGAATCAAATGCTTGCCAATTTCAGGCTTATAAACTCCCATTTTTCCTTAGAATCAATTGGTGTTAATTGAAATACTTGCAATTCCCTCAATTTCCAGACAAGGGGCATATACATTTCTAGGGTGAATGGCACTATTAACCATAATATTTTTATTCTAAATACCACTGGTAAAAACCATTGCATAAATTTGCCTCTCATTGTTCATAGGTTGTTATTTTATCCTTCTCCAATCATTTTTTGGTAGCCAATGGTACATGAAGGCTCAATATAAAGATTCTATGGCAATGGTTTAAAATATGGCAAAGCCTGACCTTTTCATAACAGTCACATGTAACCCAGAATGGCTAGAAATTCCAAAAAATCTTTTTCAATTTCAAAAAGCACAGGATAGGCCAGATATTGTACAATGTGTTTCCAACTCAAAATTCAAAAGAATTTGTGATGAATTATTCAAGGATGAAATTGTTTGAACCACAATCAGATGCACTTATTGTTGGAATTATATTCTGAACCAAGTTTTGCCTCAAGGTAGAGTGCAATCTAATTAGTTCCAGCTTTATATTCATCAATCAATTACACTCTTGAGTATCTTTTCCCAGTGTGTACTCTATACTATACTAGTTTTGTTACAGTTACATTTGCACCTTTGTTGTCAATCCTAGTGGCTTCTCTGTCTCAACTCAGCCCTATTTTTTCCTCAAAGCAGTGCAGACTCTGTGGCTTAGTATTGAATATTGAATATTCTATATTCATTTTTATCCTTCCTATCAAAAAAATTTTCAGCCATCCTGTAATTATTCTATATTTGGTGATGCCTGATAAAGTAAATTAACATTATTCTTTCTGCCTCAGCTTGAGCCAGAGTGCCCCTACCTGCATCCTAGATCTGTGTCATAACCGTACTTATGACACTCCTTCAACTAAACCAATCCAACCTCATCATCAGCTTCACCCTCATATCAAGCACCAACTTTGCCACTTCTTCACCTCTGCACCTCTTGCAGTCTCCACCCTCTCCCAGTATGGTATAAGCTCTATGTCCATGTACACCTTACCACTTTTTCATGTGATTCAGTCAACCTTCTCATGATCTCTCCTTTTCCCCATGGCTGGTGCACCCTCCATCTCTCCTCAACCCAATTGGTATATGATTTAGTACATACTCTCAACTGTCTGTTCAGTCCATACTCCCAGGACTCCAGATCAGTACATGTAAAACCTTCCTGGATAGGCCCATCACCCAATGAGTCAACTACAGCCTCCAGCCCAATCAGTCAACATTTAATACTGTGGGAACTCCAACCTGCAACACCAGTCACTCATACCTCAAGGCCTCCTTCTCAGCTCTAACATATACTGGCCTCTCCTTCCCTCCTGGACTAATTCCCCCCAAGGAATCAGTATAATACTTCTTATTGGTTAGTCCCTCATCCAATAGGTGTCATCTCAGCACAAGAAAGCCAACCAGCCTACCTTACTCATCTCACCTATTCCTCTGGTGTTACTCTTACAGCATTACCTTATCAATATCCTTCAGAGACTTACTCCTGGATTCTTCTCCTTCATCATTGTCCTTACTTTACATCCTGTCCTCCTTGCAATCAATCTCTTATCTCTATCCTGAGTTCTGTGAACAGTAGTGCCTGTGCCCTCAGCCCCTTGCAGGCCAGGGGCAGTTGTGACAATCTACTTCTATTGGTGTCATAAGAATCTTCCTCATCCTCTGTAATTAAACACTTGTTTCATAGAATTCCAGAAGGGAGGCCTTCCACAAAGTCACATCTTGGTGGTCCTGTATGATGACCACAAACCCTGAAAATCTGAACACATTGACATGATTGTTTGTGCAGATATTCCTGGTGAAATAAATCAGCCTTATCTTTTTCAAGAATTCAAGAGACACACGATACATGGATCATGTGCTTTTTTAAACCTTTAATCTCCTTTCAGGGATAATGTTACATTCACAAAAAGATACCCCAAATACTTCTTCCCTGAAACCATCATGGGTAAAAATTCTCATCCTATCTATAAAAAAGGCCAAGATGGATTTAAAATATCAAATTCAAAATAAAAAAAGACCTCTCATTGATAATTCCTTGGTTGTCCCTTATAATACCTATCTCTTGGCAAAATACCAATGTCACATCAATGTAGAAGTATGTGCAGATATCTCAGCTGTCAAATATCTCTACAAATATGTTTATTGGGGCCATTTCCATTTTTGTATGGATTTTGGTGGAAAATTGGATGAAATAGCCTTTTTTAGGGATTCAAGATGGTTTGCTGCACCTAAGCCATTCTGGGGAATTTTTGCATTTAAATTATCTGCTTTCTCACCTGCTGTCATACAACTGGACATTCACCTGCCTTATGGAAAACAAGTCCTTTTTGAAACTGATGAATCCCTGTATGGAGTGTTTTAAAGATAAAACAATTCAAAAAATATGCTGACAGAATATTTAAAAAGTAATTCAATTTACCCAGAAGCAAGGACAACAAATATTATGAATTTCCAAAACATTTCGCATGGCATCCCTGGAGAAGAGAATGGAGTCCAAGACAGAGATGTCTTTCAATTGGAAGGTTTTATGCTGTTTATCCTGCAGATTCTGAGAGGGTTTTCCTCAGACTTATTTTGAATAATTGTTTTGGTGAAACTTTTTTTAATCACCTAAAGAATTTAAATGGAATTTCTTATACTATCAGTTTTAAGAAAACTTTCTGGAGTTTTGTTGCAAATTTCCAGACGTCCAAAATTTTGAATTGTCAGAAAGCCTGCGGCAAAACCTGGAAATGAAAGGGAAAAATGGTTTGCTTTATTTTTAAAGTGACAGGTCACCTGTATCAGGTTTTCTGTCTGGGTTGACCTCCAAGATCATCCTGTTAAGCATTTCCTATTTTTCTTTCTCCTCAAATTCATTCTGTTGACTATCAATTTGATTAATTAGTTATTTAACTCCAAATCCTCTACTCCATTAGCTATGGCATGTGCTAGAAGTGGAATAGCTGTCATGAATCTTCCAAATGGAAGAATAGCTCATCTCACCTTTGGAATTCCCTTGAGGTTAAATCACTCCTCTTTATAAAGGGTATCAAAGAATTATCAAAAGGGTGAAGCACTCAAAAAGGCTTCTTTTCTAATCTGGGTTGAGGCACCTATGAGGCATAAGCATTCTCTTGAGTTTTTTGAAAGGCTACTTCAAGACCTCATGGATTTTAGCCTACCTTTTGGAGGAAAATTAATGGTTCTTGGCGGGGAATTTAAGCAAATTTTACCTGTGGTTTGAAAAGGTAAATGTCTTCAAATTTTTGATGCAAGTTTTTTCAATTATTCTTGCTGGAGAAATTTTCAGATTTTGCACCTTACTTCAATTATTCATGGAGCAGGGGAGCCTGATTACCAGAATTTCTCACTCAATGTTGGAGATGGTCTGAATAATATAAAGGTTTCACACAAACATTTCCTTCCTTATCACATGTTAATGGGCAGTGTTGAATTTGAAACCTAAAAAGGGTCCCATGGCGCGGTTTTCAACTGCTCACAACCCATTTCAGTCGTGAATGGCCGCTCACAACTCATTTTAGCCATGAATGACCACTCACAAACTATTTTGGGTTTGTGAATGGCCGTTCACAACCCATTTGCACAAAAAAAAAGAAAAAAAAAAGACATTGAAAATAAAATAAATATGAATAAATAAATATAAATAAATATAAATAAATATAAATAAATATAAATAAATATAAATAAATATAAATAAATATAAATAAATATAAATAAATATAAATAAATATAAATAAATATAAATAAATATAAATAAATATAAATAAATATAAATAAATATAAATAAATATAAATAAATATAAATAAATATAAATAAATATAAATAAATATAAATAAATATAAATAAATATAAATAAATATAAATAAATATAAATAAATATAAATAAATATAAATAAATATAAATAAATATAAATAAATATAAATAAATATAAATAAATATAAATAAATATAAATAAATATAAATAAATATAAATAAATATAAATAAATATAAATGAATATAAATAAATATAAATAAATATAAATAAAGGGCCCATAAAAAAAATAAAAATAAATAAACATTTTCATTTATTAAAAAAACACCAAAAAAGGAAAAAAATGAAAAAATACCAGTAAGTTCAACTTGACTAGCCCTAAAGTAACACCAGTGGGCCAGGAAAACATGTGCAACCCCTTCTCACAACTTGTGCATCCCTGGGGGGACGGGGGTTGTGAAAACCCAATTGCAACCCTTTCTAGGTTGTGATTCCCCAATCCCGACTTAAAATGGGTTGCAATTGGGGGTTCGCAACCCCCTGAGGGATGTGGGAGTTGGGAGAGACTTTTCTTGCTCCTTGTTAAGCTGTTAGTTGCCTTTTGCAACGCATATGGGCTGTGAATAGCAATTCAGGACTTTTTGCAACCCTTAGGTTGCAATTTTAACATTAGCCAATTTTTATTCATGGCTATAGTGAAGATCAAGTCTTGGATGAATTAATCAAGAATCTTTTTGAAAACTTGCACAATTGCTACCTTGAAAATAGTTATCTCATGGACTGTGTTATTTTATTTTGCAAAAATACAGCAGTTTAAAACATAAATAAATCACCACTGGATTCTCTCCCTTGAAATGAAGAAAACCAAACTATGAAAAACTATTACAGCCATGAATCTTTTGAAGATGATTCTTAAAATCCATAAAAAAAAGAGTTTCTCAAAAAATTATTTCTTCAAAAATTTCCTCCTCATATCTTGAATCTGAATGTTGGTGCCCCTATCATTATTTTGAGGAACATGGACCTTCAAATTGGGCTTTGAAATTTCAATTTCTTTATATTTGTCAGATTGGGAAGGAATTTTATAATTGCCAAAATTTGTAATGAAGATTCAATAGGGAGTTTGTTTTCAATTCCCCACATCTCCTTGTTTGCTGATCCTGATGAAAATGGCCTCCCTTTAAATTTGATTTGCAAAAATTTTCCAGTCAATTTGGCTTTCTCATTGAAAATCAAAAAAACTCAAGGTCAGAAAATTTCAAATTTTGGTCTTAATCTGCAAGATCCAGTTTTTGGCAATGGTCAGTTATATTTAGCATTGCCAAGAAGAAATTCCAGCCACTCAACAAGGGTGGTGCTAACACACAGAAATGACAATAAAATTTCATTTGAAACTGATAAAATTGTTTACAATGAGGTTTTAAATGATAAACATCCCAGAAACTGATTAATTTGAAATGTATATTGCCTTTGGGTTCACTCCTATATCAATAAATTGACGTGAATATTTTAGCTTAATCCTGATTTAATTGAAAATTCAAAATGATCTATATTTTTTGACTTAATCCTGATTTGATTTGAAAATTAAAAATCATCTTCTAATCTGACCCCAAATTTTGCATTCCCAATCCAAGTTATTAAATCCCAATCAGTCTTCAATTAAAATTAAAAAAAAAACTTCAAATCATCCCCCAAATTTTGCATTTCGAACCCAAATTATTAAATCCCAATCAGTCCCCAAATTTTGCATTCCCAACACAAATTATTAAATCCCAATCAGTCCCCAAATTTTGGGACAATACCCTAGTCTACTTCTATAAAAAGATTGAAAATCTTCCCACACCTCAACCGGAATTGAGGTCCTCAGGTTTTTATTCATTTACCAATGTCATTATGCACCTCTGAAACTCACACCAAGTAAAGTCAATACTGCACTGGGCAAAGTCAATACTGCACTGGGAAAATTCAATACTGCACCAGGCAAAGTCAATACTGCACCGGGAAAAGTCAATACTGCACCAGGCAAAGTCAATGCTTCACTGGGAAAATTCAATACTTCACCGGGAAAATTCAATGTTTCACAGGTAAAATACCATGCCTCCCCAAAGTTGGGGGCATATACTACTTGAATGATAAGGGGTGTCATAAATTTGTGCCGGGAGTAGGGTTGGCAATGTGACCATTTTTTCACACCATTAGAAATTTTCATGGTGTGCCAATGATGTCTCAACAAACCCCCCCTGGCATTCCAAAAAGGAGGGGCTGTGTTAAGAGTCAGGAAAGAGTGGGAAGGGGGAGGAGGAGGTTTTATTCAAGCCTAGGAAATTGAAAGGTAGGAACAAGCATTGAGGAGGGAGGAAGTAGGGGGGCGCAGGGGAGGGGGGGGTAATTCTGTAAAAATAAAGAGAGCTTGAGCTCTAATGAGATGAAAGGATTAAAGAATGAGTGAAAGGGGCTTGTAACTTCAAGCATGATGGACCTGAGATCAGGAGGAAAAGGACACTCTGGTTGATATGTTTGCAGAAAAGATGATTAGTTCCACTTGAGAGCACCATGGTTTATATAGACTAAATACATGATTGGCTAACAAGTGGTTGAGTACAAAATGAATAAGGAAAAATTAACATAAGCAGTTTAAGTGAAATGGTAAGTAAAATGTTATGCTTGGACAGTGTGAAAATCACTACTAAAAATACAGCCTAGTTATATTTTAACCATTATTTTCATACTTCAATAACAACAATAATATAAATCAAATCAATCTAATCAATGATACTTCAAACTCCAGTGAAAGTCACATATATATAAACTCAAATTCTAAAAAATTCAAGCCTAGGAAATTAGAAACAAGCATCAAGGGGGGCAGTAGTTGGGGGAAGTAATCAGATACTATCACCAATCTACCATTTTAAAAAGATCAACGTTCAGTGTGAGATTTGGAGATGATTTCTTTATCTGATTTCACTCATTTGTCCTCATTTTCAACCTTCCTGTTTCCTTCTTTGGCAAACCTGATTTCATCATCTTAAGCTGAAACCTTGCTTTTTTTCCCAATGCTTGCTTTTTTTACTTATACCCTTTCCAATAAAGCTTTCTGTGGAAAATCAATCTATCTTTAAGCCAAGATGACCAAAAAATGCCATTTTTTTTTGCTATTTTTTTCTAATTTTTTTTAAAGGAAAAGTTAAATTCAAAACCCCAGTGTTGCAAACAGGCGTGAATTGCCATTTGCAACCCATATGCGTTTTGAACAGCAAATCACAACTCAACAAGCAGCAAGCAAAATCTTTTACAACTTGCACATCCCCCAGGGGGTTTCAAATCCCTGATTGCAACTAAAAAAAGGTTGAAAACGGGGATGTGCAACCCCTTTTGAGTTTTAATGGGGTATTTGAAACTCCCCTGGGGGATGGGCAGGTTTTGAGCGTTGTTGTGCATGTTTTCCTGGCCCATTTGGGGAAAAATAGTCCCAAAAGGGCCATTTGAGGGGGGATTGGGGTACCTAGGCACCCCTGGACTACATGTGAGTGCCTTCAACCCAAATTTGGGGATGTGGAATACTATGTGGGACTGTTGGACCACAAAAAAAAATTTGGAAATCAAACATTCTTCCTATTGGAAAAACAAAGACTTGCCACAAAACAATACTCACCCATTGGATAATTTTTCTCTAAAGCCAAAATTGAGTAAACTTTGGAGCTTTTGGAAAAATTTTGATTGAAAAATAAATTGAATTGGTTTTTTTGGGGATTATTGGAGTAGTGGAAAGCCCAAGCCCCCTGGTTTGAACATGGCTGAGTTAGTGGGCTTAATTTAAAGTGTTTTTAACAAAGCTTTTGGATCTAGGTATTTGGGTAGGGATTTGGAAAAGAAAACATTGGAAGCCCCAATTTGTGCTCATCTTGGGTTAAAATTGAGGAAAAAGATGTTTTTCCACAACTGGAATGGACTCAAGAAGGTGGGTCACATTTCATATGCCAATTGGCCAAGAATTATTTTGCTTGATCAATACTAAAACAACCAAGGCTGGTGTAACTATGTAACTACAAGGTTCCAGAACCCCTTAACCTTCCATGTGTGAGAGCCTTTCCTAGTAGGAATGAAGCTAATATTTATTGTCAAAAATGGGAAGCAATGAATAGCTACGCATTGAAAAGACTCAAGTTGAAAAATGAAAAATATATTGACATAGCATGCAACAGATTTGGAGTATATGAGGGGCCATGCCTCACCAAAAGGCAAAAGCAAACTCACAAAAAAAATTTTGGGTGTCAATTAATGATCTGTGCTAGTTGAAAAGTAGCAGATCCCATGTGGAATGTCTCAATTAGAAATTACCAAACAATCATCAACCATCTGAAATCCCCTCAGTGCATCCTCAACTGAGGAGAATCTCTGGTTTAGCATTGAATCAACCTGAAGAAGGCATGAAAGATGGAATCAATACAGTGAAACTTGAAATGAGACTGAGAAAGATTGATGGTTGAGAATACATTTACAATAGAACAATCTATAACACTTAGCTCAAGTTAAAGCTAGCAGAACTCAGTGGTAAAAGTGTTATTGATTTTATATTTGAAATGCTCCAAGAAACCCAGTGGTTTTTTAGGTCAAAATTCAGTGGATAGGGTCATTTAGAGTTCCTGCTCTTGGCTCATCCTGATTCTATAAAAATTTGTAAAAAATTCTATCATATTGCTTGATTGGATTGTACTTATAAAAAAAATAGGTACAACATACCTCCATTGCACGTTGTAGGAATGACAGCCAACAGGAAAAAATTTACAAAGGATTTGTTTTTTTTTATAAAAAATAAACATATGAGTTCTACAGTTGGGAATTGAATGCATTAAAGGAGTTGTACTATGATCCAGAGAGGCTTTTCAAATTCTTTGTGAAGGGCTGTGAAAAAGCTATGATTTTTGAAATTGAACATAGTTTCCCTGAGTCATCCAGACAGTTTTTCTCCAGGAACTTTTCTAAAAATTTTCAACCAAACTGTAAAGTTTGCGTCAGTAGCTAAAATGAAGGATGGAAAAGTTTCATGAATCTGTGGGAAAAGTATGGAGCCTCTAAAACCAAGGGGGAGGCAGAAGTCAATGATTTGGAACTCAGAGTAGGCCAATTTATTGCTTCTTCTGTTGATCTCTGCTAGGATAATGTTGAAACTTGCATACAGTTTTTCTCAAAAGGCTGTGAGTACATGCTTTAGTCATTTGAAAAGAAAATTTTCTCTATCAAAGATACGTTTTTTGCGGCATGAACTTGTGTCAACCCTGAATTTGGAAATAAAATAAAATCTTGGGTAGAAGGGGCCCATGCTACTTTCAAACAATTACTTTCAGGATCTTTGGGGAGAATTTTGGATGTGTGGAAACACCTCAAGGGAAAAATTTAAAGCCAAATCAAATCAGTGCATGCATCACTCAAAAACTCTCAAATAAAGTTAGGAGACCTTCTTTCAAACAAGCTTTCAGCTTTGGGTTACAAATTGTCAATTGAGGAAATTAAACTCATTGGGGAACAATTCCAGAAGTTAAAGGGCAACCATGATGGAAAGGTGTGCTCTAAGTCATATCCAAAAACAATGAGCTTTAAATGTTCCCACATCTTTGCAGAAATACTAGAATCAAGAGGATCTGTTGAACCTGAGGATGTTCACCTTCATTGGAGATTATACTTTGACCCTTCTAGTGAATTCAGTTGGTATTTTGTGTTTTTTGAAGGGTACCAATCATAGGATTGGCAGAGATTATAGCATTGAAAGATTAACTATTCATTTTCTTTTTGAAAGATTGACAAATACCCAGTTCTTGACAATTTTCAATTTTTTAAAAAGCTTATATACATGCTTATGGGACCACCTCAAAAAGTTAGATTGTAGATTTTAAACTCAGTGGTAAATTATACAGACACTTTGATTTCCAAGCCAAGGCTTGAGCCAAAGGTCTGAATTTCCATCTGCGGTAAACCCAAATTGAAAGCTAATTTTTGTGAAATTTCAAATTTTGAAAACGTTGAAAGGTAACTTAAGAGGTAAAAACTGGTTAGAAGGGAAAAAAGACCAAATATAGTATGTCTTTTATTTTGAGAAGTGTTCATTTTTATGGTTTAGTGAACTGATGGGAAAATGATTTTTGTAGTGCAAGGAAACCTCTTCATCTGAATTTCATAGTTCAGAGGTGTCAGCCTTCTGGATGCCAAGACCCTTGCTATCCTTTAGCTACCAGAGGTGATAGAACAGATATATTATTTAATAAATGCAGCAAAAATCCATAAAATATTTGGATAAATCTTATTGCAAGTTTAATTGGCTTGGTTATGGTTTATTGTTATGAATCAATGTAGATAAATGGATTATTGAATATTTATAGAGGTGCCACAATTATATTGGGGATCTTTAAAACCTCTCTCCAGGGATTTCAGTATGAAAACACGTATTCCTGGTTACTTTGGGCTCTTTAGTTTAAAGGATATTTTTCCCAAAGATAATATGTATAAAATATACGGTGGAGTGGGAGGGCTTTGTAACCAAGATGCCACAACAGAGAAAGGATAATAAAACTCACTGGTATATTATTAAATCCTTAGGGTATCTGTTTGGGACATGTACTGATGAGTTAAACCTGTATACTGGCATTATAAGGTTGTTCAGCAGTTTAAATTGATAAAAAGAGGTTGAGGACGGATATTATTGATCAGACTATGCCATAAATAACTTACTTATCTCTTATAAGTATTTGATTACCTTGGCACGGTTTCTGGATCTAAATATAACTGGGTCTCTTCATATCAAATATCCTCAAAAGAGCTCTTTATTTATAGCTTTTGGAGTCCCAATATTGTCCTTCTGAGGGGTACAGGGGCTCAAAGGGACAGACACTGAGGCTAGCAGGGTAACCAATGGTATCCTTTCACGTCTTCTTGGTGCTGTATCACGGGTAGCATCTAATTCCACAGGGTATGGGAGTTATTCTACTTTATGATTGATGTTTGGACGTGTGAATAACACTAATCTGTCCTTTTTATGTATTATTTAATTAATTATCTTTATTAAATGTTACCATTAAGTTAATAATTATTTTAATAGACATTCCTACCGACATTCTGATTTCAGGTGAGTTCTCATTATGTATTAAATAATTGGGGTAAATTTATGATATTGATTTTACTCCTTATTTTCAAATTTCAGTTGATTTACTAAAATAATTACTTAAAAATATAATTCATGGGTATTCATGTAATATTTTTACATCATTAGTTTTCTTAGTATGCTACAAGAATATTGATGTCTAGAAATTCTCATAATAGTATATTAAAGTATTTTAATATATTTTTAGAAGTTGTCATTGTCTTATTTTCGACATTCTTGGTACTTTGAATTATATTTAATAAAAAATACGTATGAAGGTTATTTAAGTATTTTAATATAATTTTATTTACTTTTAGACTATCTACTATCCACAGGAACATTTATTACATATGTATAATGTTCCCGTGTGGGTTGGAGCATGTTTACGTGGTACCTAAGTTTCTCAGGCAAAATGTCACTTTGTCAACCTGTAGTCCCGTGGCTGTGTACTTGTCAGAGGCCCAGGGCTGCATAAACGACTTTGAAGGGGTGACAGAGCTGTATCTAAGCCGCGCGCAGGAACATTGGCTGCCACCGCTGCGTGCGGGAATTGTGACAGAACACATTTCTATCCATAACTCCTAAAATATACACAACACCTCAATTCTGACTGAATTTTAGGTGTGAAATCTATACGTGACAATACATGTGAGATATTTAATTTTCCAAAAAGTTCAATAGTGGTGCCGTGGTATTTTGGTCTTTCTTTCCTTAATTCATTAAAAATATAAGGAGTTGGATTTCAAGGATGGGGTCATTGAGTGACCCTACCTAATTTTGGGTGGAGAATCTTTTTTTGCAATAATATTTATGGTTTTCCTAATCCTTCTTAGCTTAATTTTATTATTATTATTTTTATGTTATTTCTGTTACTTTTGCAGCTTGCTCTGCAATAGTAGCAAGCTTACAAGAGGAAGAAACTGAAATTGAATTACGCTCCCTTCATTTGGAATTGGAATTCTTTTCCAAGGAAGAAGAAGAAATGGAGGAGTCAAACAGAAGCTGAGTGTCAATTTCTTTAATGAGATTAGAATTTTGGCTAAGTAATTTTTGATTGTGGGAACCAAAACTGAAATACCTCAATCAAATACCTGAGAACTTCAATAGGTCTTTGAGGTGGTTAGGATTTTATTGGTGATGGCAATTGCAGATTGAAAGTCATTGCTAAATCACTTGGGTACAATGAGAATGTATGTTTCAAAGTAAAAAAGGAAATTATTCAAACATTGAGGAAAAATAATTCATGCTAGTCTGAGATTCTTGGTGGCAGTCAATATGTTGAAAAGATAGAAAAAAGACTTGATGATACTTATGGAAGACCAATATGTTTGATTTCATTAGGTTCATGTTGTACTTATAAACCTGTGAAAATGGGTGTAAAAGAACAATCAGATGCTATCTTCACGTGCTTTGTCAACAATACTCACTGGGTTCATCTTTTACTTGAGGGAGGAATGATTCCAATCCTGCCCATTTTTTCAAAACCTGCTTCTTTGAATTCTAAAAAAGCTTCTGGTTGGGTTGATCATCTCAAAGATCAACTTAAATTTTATTCTAAGCTATAAACATCATTTTAATTTAATCATTTGGGTTTGGGTTCTGATGCTGATCTTGTGATTCCATCAATATAAAGAGTTATCACATTTTCAACATCATTATGTTGAGTGTTTTGAATGAGATTTTATTGGTAAGTCAGTTCAACTTGTGTTGGGCTGATCCCATCATTAGGATTATTTTTACTTCTTGTGCTGGGATTGGCTTAACACAAGTTGAACTTGTATTTTTTGGTGTTTTTAATTTAGGGCTGGTCCATAGACTCTTTCATTATTTAATTAATTTTTGGTGTTTTTACTTTAGGGCTGGTCCATAGACTCTTTCATTGTTTATTTAATTTTTGGTGTTTTTAATTTAGGGCTGGTCCATGGACTTTTTCATTCCTTATTTATATGGGCTGCGCATTCATGGCCCCAGAGTGATGAAATTTCTAGAATTTTCTTTTATTTTTTTCAATTTTTTCAATTTGTTTTCTTTTTTTGTTGTTTTTATTTTGTTTTTTTTTTGTTTGTTCAATTTTTAATTTATTTTTAGGGAAATGTTAAATTCACCGCTCATTGAGTAGTGTACACAACTCTGTACACGACTCTTTGAGTCATGTACATGGCTCAATGGGCCGTGTGGCACCCTACACAACTCAAATGAGCCGTGTGGCATGCTACATAACTCAAATGGGCCGTGTGGCAAGCTAAACAACTAAAATCAAGTTGTGTAGCCTCCACTAAATAACAAATAATGAATAATAAATTATAAATTATAAATAATAAATTATATATGATATATAACAAATAATAGACTATATATAATAAATAATATGTAATATATAATAAATAATATATAATATGTAATATGTAATATATAATAAATAATATATAATAAATCATAACTAAAAAATAATAAATAATAAATTATAAATTATAAATAATAAATAATAAATTATAAATAATAAATAATAAATAATAAATAATAAGTAATAAGTAATAAATAATAAATAATAAATAATAAATAATAAATAATAAATAATAAATAATAAATAATAAATAATAAATAATAAATAATAAATAATAAATAATAAATAATAAATAATAAATAATAAATAATAAATAATAAATAATAAATAATAAATAATAAATAATAAATAATAAATAATAAATAATAAATAATAAATAATAAATAATAAATAATAAATAATAAATAATAAATAATAAATAATAAATAATAAATAATAAATAATAAATAATAAATAATAAATAATAAATAATAAATAATAAATAATAAATAATAAATAATAAATAATAAATAATAAATAATAAATAATAAATAATAAATAATAAATAATAAATAATAAATAATAAATAATAAATAATAAATAATAAATAATAAATAATAAATAATAAATAATAAATAATAAATAATAAATAATAAATAATAAATAATAAATAATAAATAATAAATAATAAATAATAAATAATAAATAATAAATAATAAATAATAAATAATAAATAATAAATAATAAATAATAAATAATAAATAATAAATAATAAATAATAAATAATAAATAATAAATAATAAATAATAAATAATAAATAATAAATAATAAATAATAAATAATAAATAATAAATAATAAATAATAAATAATAAATAATAAATAATAAATAATAAATAATAAATAATAAATAATAAATAATAAATAATAAATAATAAATAATAAATAATAAATAATAAATAATAAATAATAAATAATAAATAATAAATAATAAATAATAAATAATAAATAATAAATAATAAATAATAAATAATAAATAATAAATAATAAATAATAAATAATAAATAATAAATAATAAATAATAAATAATAAATAATAAATAATAAATAATAAATAATAAATAATAAATAATAAATAATAAATAATAAATAATAAATAATAAATAATAAATAATAAATAATAAATAATAAATAATAAATAATAAATAATAAATAATAAATAATAAATAATAAATAATAAATAATAAATTATAAATTATAAATTATAAATTATAAATTACAAATTATAAATTATGAATTATAAATTATGAATTATGAATTATAAATTATAAATTATAAATTATAAATTATAAACTACAAATTCTAAATTATAAATTATAAATTATAAACTACAAATTCTAAATTATAAATTATAAATTACAAATTATAAATTATTAATTATAAACTATAAACTATAAATTATAAATTATAAATTATAAATTATAAATTATAAATTATAAATTATGAATTATAAATTATAAATTATAAATTATAAATTATAAATTATGAATTATAAATTATAAATTGTAAATTGTAAATTATAAATTATAAATTATAAATTATAAATTATAAATTATAAATTATAAATTATAGATTATAGATTATAAATTATAAATTATAAATTATAAATTATAAATTATAAATTATAAATTATAAATTATAAATTATAAATTATAAATTATAAATTATAAATTATAAATTATAAATTATAAATTATAAATTATAAATTATAAATTATAAATTATAAATTATAAATTATAAATTATAAATTATAAATTATAAATTATAAACTATAAATTATAAATTATAAATTATAAATTATAAATTATAAATTATAAATTATAAATTATAAATTATAAATTATAAATTATAAATTATAAATTATAAATTATAAATTATAAATTATAAATTATAAATTATAAATTATAAATTATAAATTATAAATTATAAATTATAAATTATAAATTATAAATTATAAATTATAAATTAGAAATTATATGGAGTAGTGTATGGGCTCCCACGCGTTGAGGGGCCCTACACAACTCCCACAGGTTGTGTGGGGCCCTACACAACTCCCACAGGCCGTGTGGGGCCCTACACAGCTCCCACACGACTGGAGCCATGAATTCAACATCACCCATATATTATTTATGATTTATTATTTATTATCTATCACTTCTTATTTAGGGGAGGCTACACAACTTGATTTTAGTTGTTTAGCGTGCCATACAACTCAAATGGGATGTTCAGCATGCCACACAGCCCATTTGAGTTGTGTATTATGCCACGCGGCCCATTTGAGCCGTGTAGCATGTCACATGGCTCATTTGAGTCGTGCAGGGTGCCACACGGCCCATAGAGCCATTAATTTAACATTTCCCTTTGATTTATGTTGATTTTTTTTGCTCACTGAAAGTGGGTTGTGAACAGCCGCTCACAACCCATTTTGGGGTTGTGGGTGCTAAATTAATAAAGTTGGATTACAATGATAAAATAAACAATAATAATAATGACATATATACACAAATATGATGATATGATATGGCAAAAAATGTCAAACTAGTTACAACAAACACCAGTCTATTTATGGACTGGTCTGAGTTTGTTGAAGATGCTCCCTGAGAGATCTTGGTAGTATAGCTTGGTCCGACACAACTGCTTTCCAAGTCAAGTGTGCTTGTGTTGCTTTTGAGGGGAAAAGAATGGAGCTGATGAAGACAATCTTTTGCAATCTCAAGGTGCTTTTACTGGTGAGTGCTTTTATTTGGTCCTGTTTTTCTTTCCTTCTGATGGGTCTCAAATGTCCACTGACATTTCTCCAAGTAATATTCCAACACACCCCCTCAATTTGTGGTCTGATGCTGCTATGTTTTCTTGGGCTTGTATGATTATTTCAATGACTCCCGTTTCTTGTTGTAATTTTGTATTTTTGATGGGTTCAAGTGGTTTAGTCATACAGTCAGCTATCATGTCTGCCGTATTTAGGTATTGGAGTTCTACTTCTTTATTCTTCACAAAATCCTTCACAAAGTTGTAGTGCACATCAATGTGCTTTGTTCTTGAGGGGTATACAGGGTTCTTTGACCGCTTGATTGCCCCCTTGTTGTCGCTGTAGATTAGCAGTGTTTTGGGATCGCTTCTGTTGACTTCGGACTGCAATAATTTGAGCCACTTGGCTTCTTGGAAGGTTTCTAAGAGGTCTTGGAATTCCGCCTCTGTCAATGAAACACTTACTGCTCCAAGGCCCTTGCTATGCCAGCTAATAGTGGCATTACCTCAGATAAAAAAATACCCAGAACAAGACTTTTATCCGATTTCTTCTGCATAACTGGAGTCTGAGTAGCCTATTTGAAGGTAGTCTTCAACCTTTTGGTATGTTATACCCATATTTTTAGTTCCTTTCAAATATTTTAAAACTCATTTGAAGGCTTCCCAGTGGGACATGTTTGGCTGTTCTAACAATTGGGATAAGGTTCCAACTATGAATGCTAGATCTGGTTTAGTGCACTAAGATAGGTAATTCAGATATCCTATTGCTGATCTATAATCAAAACTGGTGGTGGTAAAATCTTCATTTTCTTGGTTGGTTGAGTTTTCAAGTTTTAGGTTACTCTGGGTAGGTGTCATTGATGTTTTGCAATCCTCCATATTATAATCTTCTATTAGTTCATTAACATAGTTTTCTTGGCTCAAGTTGATGGAATCTAGGTTTTGAGTTATCTTTATTGCTAATACATGGCTGGCTAGTCCTCAATCCTTTATGTTGAATTTTTTGTTCATCTCTTTGATGGTCCTTTCTGCCCCATCACCAACTAAGATAATATTGTCTACCCATACAAATAGTATAGTATCTGATTTGATGCATAGACAAGGGTCCGCGTTGCTAACTGAAAATGATTTTTGAATTAGCCATGCTTTGAGTGTATTATGCAAGCTCTGTGCTGCTTGTTTGAGGCCATAGAGTGAATTTCTTAATTTAATTATATAGTGGTTGGGTTTTTCTAGAAGTTTCCTACAGCTTTCAAGGTTTTATAATTCCGGTTTGGTCTCTTGGATCCATTCTACAAATCTTTCAGGTAGTTCAATGTAGACCGCTTCCTCTTCACTAAGCTTGGAATTCAAGTAAGCTGTTACAAAGTTGGCTTGTTGTACTTTTTGAATGGTTTGAACTGCATAATTGAATAAGTATCTCAGTGTAGATAGTCTCCCAGTTGGAGAGAACTTCTCTTCATAATATATTCTTTATTTCTGGAGGAATCCTCTAGCTACACATTGTCCCTTGAAACATTTAAGGTTACCATTTTTGTCAAACTTTCTGGTGAGTACCCACCTTGTATTTATCAAAGTTTTATTTTTGGGTAACTTAGATTGCTTGTTTATTTCAAATACTCCTCTGTCAATTATTGAGTCAAATTCCTCAAATACTTCCTTCTTCCATTGGTTCCACTCTGTATTTTGTTTAGCAGCTTTAAGATCATTTGGGCCATTCCTGTTTTCTTTAACTACACCGCTTAGGGAAATGGGGATAACATCATTGGGCGAGTAAGTAAAATTATGTTCTAATTCTTCTTCTACCTGTGCTCAATGTCAGAGTTGTCCCTCTATAATTTAATTTTCATCAATGTTGCAGCTAATATTCTTTGGTGCTACTTCTCTAGGAATCCAATCCCATCCAGGTTTGGTTTTGGTGGTTTTCTTATTCTTCACCCCGTATTAGTCGCAATCTGATGGCTTGGTTCAACTACATGAGTCTGTTCTCCTTCATCAACAGGTATATGCTGGTTTATAGGTGTTGGGGAGTTTAATGGGGTGGTTGATTCAGCAGTACATTCTGGACAATTGACAGGATTTCTATTTGCAAATAAGGGTTGGATTGGGTCTAAGTAGTGTCCACTGGGTTTTACATTTGTTTCCAAGCTGTTATTCAGCGGGAGTTTGTCTTCATTAAAACAAAAATCTCAAGATTGGATCATCTTCTTTTCCTTAGGTAAGTATATTTGATAAACTCCAAAGTTCTCTTCATATCCTAACATGACCCCCTCTCTACTACAAGCGTCCATTTTTCCTTTCTTTAGTAGGTTAGTCAAGAAAAAAAGATACCCAATTTTCTTGAAATGATTCAAGTTGGGTGAACGCCTAAAAAATAGCTTGTAAGACGTTTTTCCTCTGAGCTCATTTGTCCAATTCCATAGGTAGGTGGCTGCTGATACCAATTCTGCCCAGCATTCCTTTGGTAACCCCAAGTCAAGTCTTAGGACTCTAGCCTTCTCTATCAATGTCTGATTCATTATTTTGGCAATACCATTGTGTTGGGGGGTATACAGGGTGGTAACAATAGTCTCTTTTCCTCATGAGTTACACCATTCTTTAAAGTTTCTATTCACAAACTCTCTGCCCCTATTGCTGATTATCCTTTTGATATTTCTTTTTGCTTGGTTTTTGGCAAGTTGTATGATTCTCTGGATGTGTTCAAGTGCTTGGTCCTTTGAAGGTAAGAAAGAATCCCAAACAAAATGGGTTGCGCTATCCACAACAAAAAGAATGTACTTTGATCCTCCCAACAAGTCTGGAGTGATTTGTCCCATCAAGTCAACCAAGATTTCCTCTAGGACGTTTTTGGTTTGCTTGATATAATGTTTCAAGGTGGGTCTTGCCATTTTTCTTTCCATGCAAGGTTTACAACCATTTCATCTTCTAGGATGGCCTAATTGTTTGTGGTTGCAGACTTGAGCTGCATGATCAGCGTTCTGCTCCACATACAGTAGGTTGTTATCAATTTTTCCTTTAAAGATTATGGTCTTATTTTTCCAGATAATAAACTCCCTATTCTGGTGGTTCACAAGCTGACCACCCTTCTTCCAAATTTTGCCTAGTGATAGTAGATTATAAGTGATACTTGGAACATACAAGGCAATTTCAAAGACAATTTCTTGGTTGTTTAGTCTCAAGACTAAATTTCATTTTCCTTCAATTTTAATTTTCTTTCCCGCATCTCCAATTATAACTGATCCCACTACTTTCTCCATGCTCTTCAATAGGCTCTTGTCCAAAAACATGTGCTCTGAGGAACCAGAATCAATCCATATGGGTTTTGAATTTAAATTGGATATCATAGTGGTCAAGGTATTGGGTGTAGCCACAAATGCCACGGGTCCAGCTAACATTCTGCCAGTAAGTTTTTCCTTTTGATCCTTTTTCTTAGACCAACAATATTTCTTCATATGTCTTGGTTTGCCACAATTGTGACACTTATATTTGAACTTCCCCTTGGACTGCATCAAAATTTCTTCTTTGACTTGATTGGTGCCATTTCCAAACATTGCCTTATTGTTTTTGACACTTGAAATTATTTCTTCAATTGACAGGCAGTGGCTTCCTCAAGTCAGTACTCAAATTAACAATTTGTACTTACTTGGCAACGTCTGGATTGCAATCCTGGATACAATGGTGTTATTGACCAGGGTCCCGGTAAGTTCCATTTTCCTAGTTGTTGCACGTAAGTCCCTAATCCATTGATCATGGTTCTTAAACTTGAGTTCAAGAAACTGATCCAGGGCTATCCCTTGCGCTTGAATTCCAGTTCCAACAAATTTATCCTTGAGGATATTCCACAATGCTTGGCCATCTCCCCTTTTGTTCATTGCAATCTTATTCCCAACAAACCCAACAATTCCTTCATTGAGGCACCGCATGAGGAGACAGTACAATTTCTCCTTGTTCTCCTTGGTCACCATGTTATCTACACCAATAACATAATTCCAGCAACTGATTTGCCAAAGTTCTGCTTCCATGAGGGTGACCAAAGTCACATAGTTGTTCTCATTGAGAACAACTTGTCTTCTGTCAGATTGGTCCATTTCAGGGTAAGTAATTTAGATTTTGAGTTCTTAGTTCAGTTGTGAGTGGTACTGATAATGTGATAAAGTAATTGACTTGGATTACAATGAAAAAATAAACAATAATAATAATGACACTATAGACACAAATATGATGAGATGATACAATGCAAAGTGTTAAACTAGGTACAACAAACACCGGTCTATTTATAGACCGGTCTGAGTTTGTAGAAGATGCTCCCTGAGCAATCTTTGTAGTATAGCTTGGTCCGACACAACTGCTTTCCAAGGCAAGTGTGCTTATGTTGCTTTCAAGGGGAAAAGCACGGAGCTGAGGAAGATGACCTTTTGCGGTCTCTAGGTGCTTTTACTGGTGAGTGCTTTTCTTCTGTCCTGTTTTCTCTTTTTGATGGTCCTCAAATGTCCACTGACATTTCTCAAATCGCTATTCCAACAGTGGGTGGCCGTTCATGGCTGAAATGGTGAAATGGGTTGTCAGCGGCTGTTCACAACTGAAATGGGTCACAAGCGGCCATTCACAACTGAAATGGGTTGCAAACCGCGCCACACAACCCAATTTGAGTTTTGAACGGGTCGCGTAGGGTTGCAAATATACCATTGCCCTTTTTGTAATTTTCGCTTTTTTTTTTTGGCTCTGCGTTGGCGCGCCATTGTCGCCACCTGTAACTGGCGCGCCAGCGAGAGACAATAGTGGCGCCACTTGACGTGCCATCCCCTCAAAGGTGCGCCACCAACCCCAGCCCGCGATTTTCCTGGGAAAAGTATATACAAAAACCCACCGGTTGTCGACGTGTGTTGAAACCCCGGGCTTATCCTGATTAACTCTCATTTAACACAAGTCCTGGGCTTTGACGATGGTACGGACCATGAAACAGCACCCGTGACAAGGGTATCAATCATGTGATTTATGAATATAAACATGCGGGAAAGTTTCGAGATCGTTCACTTCAACATTCTCTTATCAAACTGCGCCTGCAACAACAGGGCCAGAGAGAGCTGCGCCCCGGGCTATCATTCATATGGATATATCTCTGGCAGGTACTCGGAGGTAAATCAGTGCTAAGACAGATCATGGTCGCGATCTCTCAAGATACTTGTTGTTAAAAGCAGGATGACATCAGGTTCTCTAAGCTGACCGATGAAGTCAATATACATCGATGCAGCTTTTTCGATTCACAGCCATTCAATTTGCTCGATCGGAAAGGTGAAGAATCCCACCGAAGATTCCAAAGGCCCGGCTTGCATAGCACCAACAGTTTATCATCATCTCGAGTTCGGGCAGAATTAAATGAGTCGTACGATTGGCCGGCACACAGCGAAACTTGTGGACTGGCCCGCAGGGTGTCAAGCTTGCTCCGGAGGCGGTGGATCTGATGGCGAAATGCGCGTCCCCCTGCTACACGCCCAATGAAGACTTGCTCTGCATTTTTAAGGTGCCCAAGGTGTTGGGGAAAGTCGACTTTGTATGCTCCATATAGCGTCCTTCCTCCCTGTATCTTTCAGTCGGATGAGTGTTCCGGTCTACCTGATGACTCGAGCTCTTTCTCCTCGACAGCTTTGGTGGCCAATCCTTATTAGCCACTGCTTCAAATACACGTCCCCCATCCTCCCTCCTCCGTACGAGTTGGATGAAGCGGTAGTAATGACTAATCTTCATGATAATCGGGGTGCTTATAACGGAATCATGGGCCCTACAGCGCTTCGAACAAACGCTAGTCCAAAAATAGCCAACAGCGCAGGAGTTTTAAAGGCCGTTTCCCACCAAGAAAATGCACGATCAACCGGCAAAATAGGTTAGTGCGTCATTACAATCGAAAAACTGATATCTCGTTGTGGTTTTTTTGCTGACATCAATGACGTCTGGTCAATCAAGCAAAGGGTCGGGAACCCTTCAACTCTTCTGAAGCAGCTGGATTTTTTATGTTGGAGAGGGTAAATTCTCCGGCTGGTCAAAGTTCATCGTCACAGCCCATCGCAAAGGAAGTAGGGCAAAAATTGGTGGGGGCTGCCCGCCAAGGGATTGATCGGGTCGAGAATCAGTTACCATCTTCAAACAAACGCCCTTTGGGCATGCTATACACAAAAGACGGTGGGCAATTTGACAGTAAGAAACCTAGGAGTCATCTTGAAGACAGCAGCCAAGAGAGAATTTCAACCGTGAACGCGGGTAGGCAGAAAGCACATCGAATCAGTTGGGAGTGGATCAAATGGGATGACGATTGGAATACGCTTCTCGAGGCTGCAACGAAAGTCTCTGGGACACCCGCTGCGTCAACAGACGCCTTCTATAGCGCAATGATTATGAAGGAAATTGACACCATTGGTGATATGTCATCAGTGTTATTAACAAATAAATGTCATCATGTTGGACTTAATAGTCTTCCAATCATGATATCCTTCGGCCTGTCTCAAAAGAAACCAGACCACCGGGGTCGGAGTAAAGTGATGGTGAGAATAACCTCGGCCCTGGGCCCAAGGAAAGCAACCTGGAAAAGTCTACAAATCATAAAGGAGAGATTGCATCGAGTTTTCCGGTCATTGGTTTTTTACCATAAGGCCGCAACGATGAACGGAGTACGTCAATCCTTGCTGGGGAGACAATTGAGCAGCATGACACAGGACCCTACTTACGAGTTAACCGCATGGCTTTGGAGGATTGTCTTTCAACAAACCGAGCATAGCTTACCCCTCTTGGGCTGGGCCCGAGTCAAATATCCCGTGGAAGATACCGACGCTTTACTTGGGGAGGTGCAAAAGGCTTTATTGGCCGTTTTGACTGAACCAAGACGCTGGACCGATGATTACGTCCACAAAGTGGCACTTTCTCTATTAGCGCATTGGTATAAAGAAACTGCTTCAAGGCCGCCAGATACCAAATTTCTGGTTGATGATACTTCTGATTTTGAAGCAAAAGTGGCGAAGCGAATATTAGCTACTAATCAATCAGACGTCATCAAATGACTGATAGGACAGGATATGCTCTGAGCGAGTTCCAGAATCTTATTTCAGTCATTGATCCGGGCAAATCTGTTGCCCTAGTTTTTTGTGTCAAAAAAAATAAAAATACAACAAAAAGGCAAACAAACAAGGCTCTATGAAATTCAGAATGCTTCTATTTTTCCCAATAAAAAATGAAGTTGGATTGAACACCACTGCAAGTGTTATTACTGTATTTTAAGAGGCCATTTTCAAAAACAAGGAATTTTCAATGCGAAGGAGTCAATTGAAAGAAAAGACTAGAATTTGAGTGAAATTTTCAAAGCTGTTGTTATCCATCTAATCAGTCAGAATTTGTTTCAAATGAAATCCAATACAGTTCAGAGAGCACTAAAGCTGCTTTGAAAAAAAATAAGGGGGCAGCTATTTTGAAGCCACTTGATTACTACCCCTTTTGTGGTGTGTGAACCCCTGACACCACCATTTCTGGCATGCGCAGTTCCACACACCACCATTGTTGCCTTGAAAAATTACACAAATCAAAACATGGCATCTGAACTTGTGCATGCAACCATTGATGGCATGTGGGGTTGAGATGCCAAAAATTGGTGTCACTCAAAAAAAGAAATAATTGAAGTTTTTCAAAAATTATTGAGAATAGTTAGAATAATGTCAAAATATAAAATTAATGTGGAAAACAAACCTATTTATGAGGCCTACAAGACTGTAATAAAAGATATAAAATAAAATTAAAGGAATACAAATTGTAATTTTGTTCCTTGATACTTATAAAAATTGATTTATTTTCCTCCCAGAAATTGAATAAAAATATTAAAGGATAATAAAGCAACATTTATAGATTAAGCAAAAAACAGAAGATGCCTGATGAATAAAACCTGCAGAATTAAATCCTTTTGATAAGAAATTTTGACCTCTATAAAAATGAAACTAATTAAGCCTGTCATTTTAAGGTACAGTCCAAACCACTTCACTTCACTCCACTTCACTACACTCCACTCCAATCCACTCCACTCCACTCCACTCCACTCCACTCCAAACTACTTCACTTCACTCCACTTCACTACACTCCGCTCCACTCCACTTATCATCACACCACACACTACTCATCATCCATCAAAAAACCTCAGCAAAAACAACTCCAAATTTCAAGCCTACCAAATCAAAACTGATGAACTCAAATATTCCATCAAAAATTCAAAAATTTAGCTCCTCAAGAATATTTTTAAAAAGTTTTCAACTTTTCAACTGGGACCTTCAATTGATCAATACACCTAAATAAATACTTCCAATATAATAATTTCCATCTTATATCAAGTATTTGAATAGGTTTTTTTTGACTAAATTTCTGCTCAATCATTTTCTGAAGTATTAAGTCCTATATTCACTTGATTTTTTAAAAATAGAGTATCTTTTCACAATGGCTCAAGGAAACATCCACCCACTTTTCAGAACTTTTTAACCAGGAACATCCTCCATTACCTCATATAATCAAACTTTGATTTAACTATTCTTTCCCTTTCCTCATCTATTCAAACTGCCAATTCCACCCCAAGGTCCCCTCCTCCAGGACTATCATATAATCAAAAGGAGGAGCTAATTGATGCCATCCAATCATGGAAAAATTCCCATGGAAAGGCCATATCTACCCAAGTATCCAATTTCAAGAATAACACCCACACATATTAATTTGATAAATCTGGGGAATTCAAAAGCAGAGAAGATACCAAGAGTTTGAAAAAAACAAGAAAGAAAAATTTCCCTTGCAGATTATCTGGGAATGTTTACAAAAGATTGTTTATCTGGCAAGTTTAAAGTTATGTGTCCAGAAATTAACCATCCAACTTCATATTATCCTTCAACTCATCCAATCCAAAGAATAATTCAAGGGAAGAAAGAGGGGACTGTATAAAATTTAACCAAAGCTGGTGTTCCCACCTTAAAAATTTTAAATTGTCTTATAAAATCCTCCTCATACACTATTCATACCAACCTCAGTACTATTCACAATGAAAGAAACCAAATTCAAAAAATTGCTCTTGTTGGCAAATCTCACATTGAATTCCTAATGCTAGAACCCTGAAATTCTTATTTTTTATACAGAAATAACAATATAAATGGACAAATGAATTTTTTATTTATTTCAAATTTTGATTTAATACAAATTATCAAACTTTTACCTTCCCTTGTCACAATGGACTGCAAATACAAAAAAAAGGTTTGGAGTGCCCCTTCTTCATATTTTTTGGGAAGACAATTATTAAAGAAATTTCTCATTTGCTTTCTTTTTTCTATCTCAAGATAAAAAAAATAACCATAAATTAGCCCTAAATCAATTTCAGTAGATACTAGAAAATCAAGAACCCAGGGTTATTGTAACAGAAAAAGAACAAGCATGAATTAGCTCTATTGAAAATGTTTTCCCATCTTCTCATCATTTTCTCCCTCTCTGGCATATTTTGAAAAATATTCAAACCCATTGCAGAAAGCACTTAAAATTTGAAGATTAATGAAAGCTTTTTCAGAAGAAATTTTACCACTTGGTTGATTCAAAAGTGGAATAAATCTGCCATGCAAACCTTGCAAACCTTTCTCTGGTCTGGAATCCCCTATATCAGAATACCTGCTTGAAAAATTGATCCCCCTATAAATAATTCTATCTTACTTGGCCAACAAAGACTTTCATTTTGGAAATGCAGTTACCTCATGAATAGAATTAATACAGTCTTAAATTAGCCATTTCATCAGTTCATCTACTGGCTCTTTTTGTAATTTAGTTCATAAAATTTACAATTCCATTGCCATTCAAATCCATGAGCAAGCTATTGAAGCCTCTCAGCATGATTTCAAGAATCTCATTGGTTTTAAACACTTTGAAGATCATATTTATGGAAGGATCAGCCACTTTTCCCTCCAAATAATTCAATCATTTCATAAAGTACCAAAATCTTCAACCTCTTGTATCAGCTATCACTAATTTTCTTATAAATCTTTTAGATGCCTTCCAAAAGTTAAACTGGCTATTATGAAGTATGAAATATTCCAAATCAAGGATTTCAATCCTCAATTGAATTTCAAAACCTCATTCTCAGGAAATTCCATTATTATTATTTTTATTAAATTAAAAATGAATGCTCTTCTGATGTCTTTCTATTTTGATTTCTCCAGTAAACTATCAACCCTGATTCAACTGAATAATTAAAAATACAGATCCAATCAAAAGAATTTATTTTCCACTGAATTATTTGAAGAATTCCATAATTTTCCACCTGTAGAAGAAAATTATTATCTAGGTGAAATGAATAAGCTTTTCTCTGGGAAATATCAACTTTTTTAATTGAGGAGCCAAATTCTAATCACAGATCTAAAATAAAAGGATTCAGAAAAGGATCAGCCAATAAGCTCAATAAGATTCCTCAGTCCTCCATTTGATAAGATACATCCATTTTTGAATATATAGAAAAAAAAGAGGAAAGGAAGGCCATGGAAGTAATTTAAAGGAAGTTCAATTTTCAGTAAGCATTTGTTGAAAAAAATACCAAATTTCATGATATATATTTTTTGTGTATTTTTTCAGTTTTTGGAAAATGGGAATTCCAAAAAAGAAAACGGGAAGGGAAAGAAGAAGGAGGAATCAGATGAATAGGCCAATTTATATATGCACTTATTTTTTCTAAATATGAAACAATTTCTTTGATTTTTCCTTATCCTTTGTTAAACATAGGATGATTTTCTGAATGAAGAAGAATCTTTAGAAGATGAAGGGCTCACAGATTTATATTTAATTGATATTTTGAGATTTTATTTGCTTTTATTCTTGTTGATTTTTTAGACATCATTTTTTTTGATTTTTGCATTTAATATTTTCTCAGGGGTCTGGAACCATTTTGAATAAGAGGGTTAGTTTGGCTGAATAAAATACTGGTAAAAGAATCACAATAATAAACAAAGAAAATCAAAATTATTAAGCTTGCTAAAATCCTCCTGGAAAGAATTTATTTTCAAAAAAAAAAATCAAAAACAATAAGTTGGAAAGTGAGTACATTTGATAATTTCTCATTTCTTCTGTTTTTCTAATTATTTTTGGAGTTTTTTTCTAGGTTTCCTGCACATTGTCTTTTTTTTGTTATTTTTGGAATAATTTTAATCTTTGGATTCTTTTCTAAAGTTCTTTTAATAAATATTGAGGGAAAATTTGCCGCCAGATGTAAAAAAAAAATATTGAAATGGATATTATTTTGAATTTTTTTACATTGGATTCAATTTTTTGAGGAAAAAACTATGTTTAAAAGTTTCAAAGACATATTAGAAATCTATGTTATTTTTTTTCCAAATTTCTGAGAGCTTAAAAAACAAAAGTAAACAAATAAATGCATAAATAAATAAATAAATAAATAAAAAAATAAATAGATAAATAAATAAATAAATAAATAAATAAATAAATAAATAAATAAATAAATAAATAAATAAATAAATAAATAAATAAATAACTAAATAAATAAATAACTAAATAAATAAATAAATAAATAAATAAATAAATAAATAAATAAATATATATATATATAAATAAATATATAAATAAATAAATAAATAAATTAATAAATAAATAAATAAATAAATAAATAAATAAGGGAAATAAAAGGATTGAAAAGTGCAATGAGAAATTATCATTTTAAAATTTTTGATTTTTTGAATGAATTTTATAAGTTTTCCAGATGCTTCCAAAATTAAAAAATTTTTTTTAGGGTTTTAGAGGGCTAGCTACAGCACTTCAAAACCGAATTTCCAAAAAATAAATTGCTGAAAAATTGGTGAAATAAAGTATCTTTTCATGTGGCATTCACAGCATGCAGACATAAAAATCCACAATTTAAAGTTTTGGATCCAGGCAATAATTAATGCCTCAAAAATTGAAACTGAAATGAATATCAAAATCAAAATATCCACATAAATATAAATATAAATAGGGAATATCAGATTTAACCAAACATGCCATTTTTCAATTGCAGGTTTCAACCCAAATCCACCATTTCAAACCTGCCATTAAAAATCAAAAAACCCACTTATTTCACATCAGACGTGTCAGAGTTACCCAAAAATAAGGGGTTTTTTACAAATAAATTATCTAAATGCTTTCACCCCCTGAACCCATCATTCCACATTGTCACCCCTGGTTTCAACCTCAAACCTCATTGGAAAAATTCTACCTCCAACATCATTGAAAAAATTGGTTTCATTTCTCTCAAATCTTCTTTGTATCCTCATTTATTTATCACTCTTGTCACTTCCCCACTCTTGTCTCTTCAATCCTATCCTCATTTCTTCATTGCTCCCATCACTTTATTGCTTTCATCACATCTTAAATTCCATTGCTTTATCAATTTTGTCACTTCCCCACTCTTGTCTCTTCAATGCTATCCTCATTTCTTCATTGCTCCTATCACTTTATTGCTTTCATCACATCTCAACTCCCATTGCTTTATCACTCTTGTCACTTCCTCACTCTCATCTCTTCAATTTTATCCTTATTTCTTCATCACACCCATCACTTTCTCACTTTAATCACATCCTAACTCTCATTGCTTTATTGCTATCATTGCTTCATCCCTTCAAACCTCTTACTCTTTTAAAATTCCCTCTCAGCAAACCTCCCCCTGCGATTCCAAACAAAAATCCAATGGAAAAAAGAAAAAATCCCCAACAAACTCTATGTCAAAAAATCCTCTCCCATCAGCTTTCAAAGGCTCAAGTTAGCTCAAGAGAGCTGATTACAGCATCCAGGTAAACTGTCTGAATATTCCCTCCAACTATGAACCTTGATTTTTATCCAACAACAAAACACAATTTGGCCAAGGTCCATCCTCTAAGTTTAATGTTTATCTCCTCATGGCCAATGAACCAAAAAAAAGGTAGGTTGGATCTTTCATCCAAACAGATGCAGGAGAGATTCAAGGACTATTGATCCAAGCAAAAAAAGGCCCACTCATTGCCAATCTCCACCGGCTTTGGTATGACCAACTCTGATAAAGCCAAGGGAATCAACTTGGTGGTTGATAAGTTGGACTCAATGCGTCTTTTTTATATTTATATGGATGAAATATTTGGAAAGAAGGCCAAAATAACACCTTTAGCTTCTTTTGAAGCCCAAAAATCTGATTCAGTAGATGATGAGGACTTGGCTGTGGATGCCCAGCCTAGCAATGATGATCCCAAAAAAATCTATGAGTGGCCCCAATTGAATTTGGAGGAAGATATTCCAACACAAACAGCTGCTTTCATGTATACATCATAATTGATCAATGATTCAAACACTTCCTTGGACCCTTCACTTCCTTCTGTGGATCACTCTCTTCCTGGGGTGGAGGAACTTCACAGCTTGGCCTATGAGGATAAATTTATTCCACTATCTCCATTACAATCAACATATGTTCAAGTAAGGAAGACAGTTCTTTTCTTTTCTATATTGTTAATTCTTAATGATTCAGATTTTAAAAAACAGAAACATCAATTTCTGAATTGCCAAACACTCAAGCCAATGGGGCCTCCCAACTTGCCTTCAAATGAGAGTGATTATGTTCCCACACAAACCACCTCTGGAAAGGGAAAGCAAAATGCCTCCAATTACATCAACATCAAGCCCAATAGCCATAAAAAGAGGAGAAACACTTCCAATTTTTCCATCTTTGAAGATATAATGTAGAAGAAAGATTCAAGTAAGTCAATTGATTGAATCTCCTTGCTTTCAAAATCAAGCTCATTCCTATTCCCCTCTGAAAAAAAGTGAAATCAAAAATTTAATCTGAAAAAATTCAATTTGAAAAGTAGAAGTGGGATCAACAACTGGCTATTGATTTTCAAAGGCAGAAAGCCAAGAGTCTGGATCATCAACAGATGTTGGATGCCAAGTGGAAATTGAAACAGGCAGAGCAGGAGTTTTAAAAATAGGAAAAGGAGAAGGATTGACAGGAAGAGAGAATGGAAAAGGAGAGGGAATGACTATTGATGGAAATAAAATATAGGTTATTGGTAGCCATGGATTGTATTTGTAGCAGTAGGAAAGTGGAAAAAATACATAAAATTACATGGTTGCTTGGCTTATAAAATATTTACTTGATAAAAATTTCAAAAATAAAAACAAAAAAATACTTTTAAATAAAACAATTTTTGAGACTATTTTCAACCCAACAAATTTTTTTTTTCTAGAGTATATTTCTCAAATTTTCAAGTCCCTGCAAGTGTTCTTAGTGGTCTTGTTAATTTTCATAGACATTGACATCCTTGTATGAGTGGCAATCTCCACAGCAGAAATATTACAGTGCTTGTACTTATTGTCCGCCCAAATCATTTTAACCACACATTTTTTTTGAAATCAATAACAAAACCCAAGTAAGGAAAACAAACTTGCCATTGGAAACTTGGTATTCTTCCTCCTTTTAAATAATTTCTCCATTTGATTTTTTGGTTGGAACTGCCATTAAAAAGGAATAGGAAGAGATGTCACCTTTTCCAATGTGGGGAGCATTGTAGAAGGGATTTGAAGTGAAGGTGATGTGGGGGGCATGGTCAAAAGGAGTGATCAAGGATTTAAATTCAAATGAGGGGAAAGAGGGGATATTGTTGTCAAGAATTTTTTGACGGTTAGAATCATGTACCAGTCTGGCTAATTTTTGAAAAATTTGGCCTAAAATTTGTGAAACCTTGTCAGACCTAAGGTTCAAAAAATAAAAATCTTTAGGAGAATATTGATAAACAGCTTTCTTCAAATATTTTCCAAATATTTCAGAAGGATGCATTGATTTTGGCCATCCAATTGCCCACATTTTCCCATCCCAAGATCTTGAGTGATCAAAAGTGTTGAAGGACTTTTTTGATTGGTGAAGGAAAGTTGTGACTGATTTGCTGCCCTTCTTCTCTTGCTCAGAGAGTTTACTCAAAGGGAAAAATTTAATTATTGAAAAAATAGCCTCACAATTAAATCAATCTTGTACATATAATTTTCCAGAGCTGAAGAAATGGAATTGTTTCATCTTATTTTTGGCCTGTTCAAACTCTCCAGGGTAGGTTTTTTGAATGTTCTTGAGAAGGGAAGGATAAAGATTCAAAGTATGTAGTTTTTGCAAAGACCGCACAACCTTTTTGTTAATCCCTTCATCAGCTACTTCCAATAAGATTTCAGAATCCCTCATTTGAGCCCTCCTTTGCTGGAAAGCCCTTTTCTTCCAACCTCTCTGTATTTTTTTCAGACCATCTCCTTCCATCTTTTTTCCTCACAACTGTATGCTTTGATTGAGGTGAGGATCAAGATTGAATTCAATTTTTTGTCTAAAATTTTGATTTTGGTGGGAGAAAATGGGTGGTTGAGAAAGGGCGGTTGAGAAAGGGCAGATGCGGAAATAACAATTGGTTGAATGGTGGGTTGCATTGCATGGATTAAAAAAACCTCCCAAAAAAAAGTAAAAAAAAATCATCATCAGTCATGTTATAATCAAGGTAGATGATCAAAAAACATAGAGAAAAAAAATCCTGGTCAAGTTTACCACCAAAAAAAAAAGGCCAGACCCATTTTCTAATAATCAGGGAGTAGGAGGAGGAGGATGAGGGGCGGAAAATGACCAATAAATTGATTGAACTGCAAGCAGTCAATTGATTTTTACCCGTTTGGTTTATCAAACCTTCAGCAATTGATTGATTGTTTGCAGTTTGTTCAATTGATAAATTTCTTGCAGTTTTTTTGGTCAATTAAACTTCCAGAAATCAATCTATCATCTGCAGCTCAATCAATTTATTGAACTGCAAGAAATTCATTGATTGTTTGCGGTTTGGTCAACCAAAAAAACCACCAGCAATCAATAAATTGATTGAGCCAAAAACAATTGATCAAACCACAAGAAAAAACTTGTTTGCTTTCCGGTTGAGGGATGAGGAGGAGGAGGGGGGGGGGGTGCTTACCTGCGGTGCTGGGCAGTGCCAGGCAAATAAAAAACAAGGAGGGGGAATATTTGAAAGGAGGAGGAGGAGGGAGGAGGTAAGCAAATGATGGGGTGGAGGAGGAGGAGGGGGGAGCTTACCTGGGGTTTCAAGCAAAGAACAAGAATAATTGGGAGCTGAAGAAGGAGGATGATTACTGGGGGGACTTTGAGGTGGAGGTGGAGGAGGTGGGTGAGGTGGTTTGGTGAGGAGGAGGAAGGAGTCAACCAGTGGTGGATGAGGATGAGGATGGAGTGAAATTTCAGTTTGGTGGTTTGAGGTATGAGCTGGAGTTTTTTTTTTGTTTTATCTAAGTCCACCAAAAAAAAAAAACCAAGTCAGCCTAGGATTTTTGGTTGAAAAATAAATAAAAAATTACTGTGATGCAAATTTTTACCTATTTTGAAACAGAATTTTACTCATCAAAGCAAGCAAGTGTGAGGGGTGGAATCCACTCCTTCATGGCAGAAGATGAGACACAAGATGAGATGGGGATGACTTGAGGAGGATCAGGAATAGAGTCTTAAAATATTTTTTCCCATTAATCTATGATTTTGGCCAGAGGGTTGTGAAGGATTAAACAACTGATAACCCAGTTAATGAGGATCTTCATGTCTTTAGAATTTTGAAGCTGGTTTTGCATTTCCCTAAAGCTGGCCCATCTTCCTTTCAGGACTCCTATGGCATGCTCAATCCAAACTTGGGTTTGGGCAAGATGATTTTTGAAATCAGTTTTGGCTTGATTATTGGATGAAAAAGTGTGGTATGGTGGAGTCCACATATTTCATGCTAGCATAAGATGAATTGGCCAGAAGTTATTTATCTTTCAAAGATTAGTTCTCTCTTTTTTGGGAAATCCTCATCCAATTTGAAACATATGAATTGTGACAAGAACTTGGAAAGCCACCATGGAGGGATACGAACTTCTTGTTTTTATCACAAAAAAGTTGAAGTGCCATAGAGTATCTATAAAAACAGATGAAATATATTAGGTAAGTTTTTTATCAAAGGTGTTATCAAAGGCTTTGGGAAAGAAATTAATCAATTGCCTTTTTTTCCAATCAAAACAGTGGTTGCCAACTAGCTTGGGATTTTTACTCAAGGGGATAGTGGTTCCATTAACAAACCCAATGCAACCAGGAAATCTTTCAGTCTCTATTTCTGGAGATATCTCCTTGCTTTCTTCTTTGGTAGGCCAAAAAAGGACTGAGAAATGGAAAGATAGGATATAAATCATGACTCTCTTGGTGTATAAGTAAATGGTTCCATAACCAACTGAGAATATATTTTATGATTGATGAATTTCTGCTCCATTTCCATTTGATCCCAATCTATAAAGAGAAATTTCCAGCTGGATAGCTGGATTGCATTGAGAATTAGAATAATTTTTCTGGAAGATGTGGTGGACTTCAATCATCTCCATAAGCTTCAGGAATGAAGGAAATAAAGTTTTTAAAAGATGCTGGAAGCTTAAGTTGCTGTGGAGATGAAGCATTTTCCTTTCATACATATGTTGGTGGCGAGTCTGTCTTCTTGGAAACATTCATTTCTTTTCTAATGGAGAATTAAAAGCTAACCAAGTTGATTCCAAATCAGATTCCGGATAAGAGTCAAATAATAAGAAAAGTTCAGTCAGTTTTTTTGCATTTTCAACTTGCTGCTGGGAAGTTTGATTGAAAATGTTGAGAAAAATGGTGATGTGATGTTGGTTGATGAGATGATGATGGGATTTGTGTGAAGCAATGAAGATGTGAAGCAATGGAGATGAGATGTGTGTGATGCAATATGTAAAGATTTGACTGAAAAGAAAAGAATTAGATTAGGAAAGTCATGAGAAGGATTTGGATGGGAGTGAGTCACACCTGATAAGAAAAGGCTCAGAGCCACAATAACTAGGTCGAGTACAAACAAATTCCCAAGGGAACGTGCAACTGGAAAGATCAAAAGGGGAACATAATTCTAAGAGATAATGGTAGAGCAGAAACACACAGAGAGTGAATTACCCGGCTCAGAATTCAGGATGCTAGTGGTACAGTTTAGAAACCATACAATGAAAAGAGAATCCTGGTTCTGAGTGGGAGCCAATAGTTAAGTGACACAGATGCACGCGCGCATTGCACAATGATTTTTACCAGTAAGAGCATGGGTTTACAGCGTATATGGATGAGGCGCAACAAACCAGCGCACAAGCCTGTCACAAGCTGACAAGAAGAGGGATGCAGAAATAAAAGAGTGAGAGAAAGGAAGGAAAAGGAAAAAAGGATGAAAGGAGATTGAAGGCACATATTCTGTTGAACTGTAGGTTACTTACAGAATCCAATAATTACAGAGTTCAACACAATAGAGATGGGATTGGTATGGATTTGCTGAAGTGAGGGTTTGGATGGGGGTTTTTCATGGGATGGATGGTGGATGGATGATGTTGCATAAGTGGCGTGTTTGATGTTTGAAATCTGCCATTTTCATGAAACTTACCATTTTAAAATAAACCAGTTAGGGGGTATGCGAATTTCAGGAACTGGCCATCAAAAATGGCGGGTCTGGTAAGAAAAAGGGTGGGTTTATAATGGTAGGTTTACTAACTCTGATACACCCAAATATAAATATAAATATAAATATAAATATAAATATAAATATAAATATAAATATAAATATAAATATAAATATAAATATAAATATAAATATAAATATAAATATAAATATAAATATAAATATAAATATAAATATAAATATAAATATAAATATAAATATAAATATAAATATAAATATAAATATAAATATAAATATAAATATAAATATAAATATAAATATAAATATAAATATAAATATAAATATAAATATAAATATAAATATAAATATAAATATAAATATAAATATAAATATAAATAGGGCGTATCAGAGTTAAGCAAACCCTTCATTTATTAATGGCGGGTTTCAAACCCCCCATTAAAAATCAAAAAACCCACTTATTTCACATCAGACGTGTCAGAGTTACCTGGAAATAAGTGGTTTTTTTCAAATAAAGTATTTAAAGGCTTCCACTACCTGTCCACGTCATCCACCCCTGGCTTCACACCTCCTTCTAACTCCAACCTCATTGGAAAAAAAAATTGATTCATCGCTCTTCATCTCTTCATCACTATCCTCATCACTTTATTGCTTTCATCACATCCAGCTAACTCTCATCCAATCACTATCCTGATCAGTTCATCACTCTCATCCGTTTATTGCTATCATCACATCCAGCTAACTCTCATCAGATCACTATCCTTATAACTTCATTGCTCTCATCTGTTTATGCCTTTCATCAAATCCAGCTAGCTCTCATTGGATCACTATCCTCATCACTTCATCACTCTCATCACTTTATCTCTTTCATCACATCCTATCTCTCATTGCTTTATCCCTCTTGTCACTTCATCACTCTCATCTCTTCCTACTCTCTTTGCTTCATCACTTTCATCCTCTCATCACATAATAACTCTCACCACTTAAACACTCTCATAGCCCTTCATCCCTTCATTCCTCCTACTATTTTTAAATGGCCCCTCAGCAATTCTCCCCCTGCAAGTCCACTGAACAATCCAATGGACCAAAGCAAACATCCCCCAGGAACTCAACATCAAACAATCCTCCCCCATCAGCTTCCAAAGGCTCAAGTCAGCTCAATAGAGCTGATCATATCATCCTGTTAAACTGGCTCAAAATTCCATCCAACTGCAATGCTTGCTTTGGATCCAACAATGAAACATGCATTGGCCAACCTCCATCCTCTAAGGTCAATGGTTATCTCCTGATGGCCAATGAACTCAAGAATAAAACAAAAGGTAGGCTGGATCTGTCATCCAAACAGATGAGGGAGAGATTCAAGAATCATTGAGCCAAGTACAAAAAGGCCCAATCCATTTCAATCTCCACTGGCTTTGGTATCACCAACTCTGAAAAAGCCAAGGGAATCAACTTGGTGATTGTTAAGTTGGACTCCATTTGTCCTTTTTGTATTCAAATGGATGAAATCTTTGGAAATAAGGCCAAAATCACCCCCCTAGCTGCTTTTGATGCCAAAAAATCCAATTCAGTTGACGCTGAGGAATTGGCTGGGGATGCTCAGCCTGGCAATGCTCATCCCAAAGAAACCTATGAGTGGCCCCCATCCAATGTCAAGGAGGATATTCAAACTCAATCAGCTCCAATCATGTCTACTTCCCCATTGATTGAGGAGTCAAACCCAACCTTGGAGCCCTCCCCTCCTTCTTTGGATTGCTCTCTTCCTGGGGTGGAAGAACTGGAGAACTTGGCCAATGAGGAGGATGTCATCCCCATATCACCATTGCCATCAAAATCTGTTCAAGTAAGGAACCAAGTTCTTTTCTCTTCTGCCCAGTTGATCCTGAATGATTTAGATTTGAAAGAAACAGGCTCATCCATTCCTGAATGGCCAAAAACTCAAGCCAATGGGGTCTCAAACATCCCCTTCAAATGAGGGCAATGATGTTCCCACACAAACCTCCTCTGCAAAGGGAAAGCAAAAGGCCTCCAATTCCATCAAAATCAACCCCAATAGCATTCAAAAGAGGAGAAACACTTCAAATTTTGTGGGCGTTCAGGAGATCATGGAGAAGCAAGATTCTAGTAAGCCCATTGGATTCTCTTTGCTTTCAAAATCAAGCTCATTCCTATTCCCCTCTGAAAAATAGTGAAATTGCAAATTGAATCTGAAAAACTTCAGTTTGAAAAGAAGAAGTGGGATTTTCAACTTGCTATTGATTTTCAAAAGCAGAAAGCCAAAAGTTTGGCTCATCAGCAAAAATGAGATGCTGAGTGGAAGTTGAAACAGGCTGAGCTAGAATTACAAAAAGAGGAAAAGGAGAAGGATTGACAGCAAGCGCAACTGCAAATGGAGAGGGAACAACTAGCAACAGAAAAAAAAAGGATAAGTGGTCAATGGCTGCAGCATACATTGGTAGAAGCAGAACAGTAGATTAATTAAAGCAGATTACTCAAATGCTGGGCTTGTAAATATATTTGCTTTGATGAAAAACTTCAAAAAACATTTGTCCTAAAATTTGAGAGACTTTGTCTGCCTTAAGATTGAGAAAAGCATACTCTTGAGGGGAAGATTGAATAGATGATTTCTTCACATAGCCTCCAAATAACTCAAAGGGGTCCATCAATTTTTGCCATCCAATTGCCCACATTTTTCCACCCCAAGATCTTGAAGGACCAACTGGGTTGACAAATTTTTTTGAACGGTGAAGGAAAGTGGTGACAAAGTTAACTTCCTTCTTATCTTGATCTGAGAGTTCATCCAAGGGCAAAATTTGATTATTGAAACCAGGGCTTGGTGATCAGATTGATTAATGACAATTACTTTTCCACAGCGGAAGAAATGGAAGGGTTTGATTGTTTTTTTGGCTTGTTAAAACTGTTCCTGGGTGGTTTTTTGACTATTCTTTTTCTTTTTGGCAACAATGGAAGGGTACAGATCCAAAGGACATGAGTTTTGACCAGACCAGACAAACTTTTCACTAATAACTTCCTCAGAAACTTACAAAGACATTTCTGAATCCCAAGATTGAAGCCTCTTTTTGAAAGCAGCCCTACTCTTCCCACCTCTCTGTGTGTTTTTCAGGCCATCTCCTTCCATCTTGTTCCCTCCCAATCCTATACTTAGATTGGGGTGAAGGACAACACAGGATTTAATTGTTTGTGTAACATTTTGAGGGGGGTGGGAGAAGAATTGTACATTCACCAATAGCCGTTGAGGGATTGAAAAAAAAAACATTCAGTCAAATTGACATCATTTGTGAAGCAAGATTGGATCAAAAAAAATGAAACCAAACCTGGAATTGATCCCAAGTTCACCAGAAATGAGATCACCAAAAAAAAAAAAAGAAAAGAAAAAAAAAAAACAAAAACATCACATCAGCACACAAAAAAAAAAAAGAAGAAAAAAAAAACTTACCAGAGTGTGAGGGAATCAGGCCTTTGGGTTGGTTTGGGGTTGGGCCTCATTGAGGGGGGGGCGAGGCCGATGCAAGGGGGAGGGGGGTGTCCAAGGGGGGGGGGTGGGACATGGAAATTGAGAGGGGGGGCCAAGGTGGGGCCAGCAGGGGTGGTGGGCCCGGCAAGCAAGGTGGGGGGGGGCGGTGGTGGGACGGGCAAGCAAGCAAGGTGGGGGGGGGCGGTGGTGGGGCGGGCAAGCAAGCAAGGAGGGGGGGGGGGTGGTGAAGGAGCAAGCAAGCAAGGAGGGGGGGAAGTGGTGGGGCCAGCAAGAAAGGAGGGGGGGTGGTGGTGGGCCCGGCAAGCAAGGTGGTGGGGGCGGGTGGTGGGGCCAGCAAGCAAGCAAGGAGGGGGGGGGGGGTGGTGGTGAAGGAGCAAGCAAGAGGGAGGAGTCAGCTAGGATGGAGGGAAGAGGAGGATGAGGAGGAGGGGGGGGGGGGAGCTTACCTGAGGACCTGAAGGTGCCTGGAGGGGATGGAACAATTGGTTAGCTTCTGATGATGGGGAGGATGAGGATGAGGATGAGGAGAGCTTACCAGGGGTGCGGGGGGGGGGGAGCTTACCTGAGTACCTGAAGGTGCCTGGAGGGGGATGGAACAATTTGTTAGTTTCTGATGATGGGGAGGATGAGGAGAGCTTACCAGGGGTGCCAAAGGTGGTGAGTGAGGTGGAGGTAGTGGGTGAGGAGGAGAGTGGACCAGTGGTTTGGTGGGGTGAGGTTGGTGGTGTGGTGGGGTGAGGTGTTGGGTCAGTTTTGTCTAAGAAAAAAAAAAGAAACAAAATGGAGTGAGTCAGCCTAGGATTCTTGGTTGAAAAACCAAAACAAAAAGAAAGGACTGAGAAACGGAAAGATAGGATAGCAATCATGACTCTTTTGCTGTATGAGTCAATGGTTTCATAACCAACTGAGAATAGATTTTCTAATCAATGAATTACCGCTCCATTTCCATTTGATCCCAATCTACAAAGAGTAACAGCCATTTGGATAGCTGGATTGCTTTGAGGATTCCAAGAATTTTTCTGGAAGATGTGGTGGTATTCAATCATCTCCAAAAGTTTTATGAATGAAGGCAATAGATTTTGAAAAAGTTGCTGGCAGCATAAGTTTGGGAGGAGATGAAGCTTTTGCCTCTCATTTATAGGGTTGTGGAAAGTTTGTCTTCTTGTAACCATGTATCTATTTTGTAATAGAGTATTCAAAGCCAACCAAGTTGATTCCAAATCAGAGTCTGAATCAGAATCTGAATTGGATTCAAATACTAACAAAAGTTCAGTCAGCTTTTTTGCATTTTCAACTTGCTGGCGGGAAGTTTTATTGGACATGTTGAGAAAGATGGTGATTTGATGTGGGGTGATGAGATGATGATGGGGTTTGTGTGAAGTTGGATATGTGAAGCAATAGAGATGTGAAGCAACAGAGATGTGAAGCAATAGAGATGTGAAGCAATGGAGATGTGAATTGATAGAGATGTGAAGGGATGAAGATGTGAAGCAATGAAGATGAGATGTGCCTGAAGCAATGGAGATGGGATTGGTATGGATTTTCTGATGTGGATGGGTGTTTTAGATATGATGGATGGTGGATGGATGATGATGGATGGTGGATGGATGATGATGCATAAATGGCAGGTTTAATGGAGGGTTTGATGTTTGAAATCCCCCATTTTCATGAAACACACCATTTTGAAATAAACCAGTTAGGGCTATGTGTATTTCAGAAACCCACCATTAAAAATGGTGGTTTTCTAATTGCAGGTTTGCTAACTCTAATACGCCCTAATTTAAACATAAATATAAATATAAATATAAATATAAAAATAAATATAAATATAAATATAAATATAAATATAAATATAAATATAAATATAAATATAAATATAAATATAAATATAAATATAAATATAAATATAAATATAAATATAAATATAAATATAAATATAAATATAAATATAAATATAAATATAAATATAAATATAAATATAAATATAAATATAAATATAAATATAAATATAAATATAAATATAAATATAAATATAAATATAAATATAAATATAAATATAAATATAAATATAAATATAAATATAAATATAAATATAAATATAAATATAAATATAAATATAAATATAAATATAAATATAAATATAAATATAAATATAAATATAAATATAAATATAAACATAAACATAAATATAATTAAAAATAAAAAATTTAAATAGCAATAAAAATAGGGCATCATTTTTCTCACAAGCCCTACCCTTAAACTCACTGGTGTATTATGTCCCTGTGCCATCTTCTATGGGTGGGGTTTCCTTTATTAAACAGGTGTTTCCAGAACTTTATTCTTGGAAAATTTGACACCACACCCTTGCATCTGGGTTTCTATAACCCTAATATAAAATCTTTCAAAAGTTTTCAAGCATTTTTAAAAATTTAAAAACCCATCCAAAAAAATCCAGAAAATCAGAAACACAATTTCTTGTATCATTTTTGAAACTATTCCTCTTCCTTTTGAATAAATATTTGTGAGTTCTTTGAGCTCTGAGAAATCTGAAAAATCAATCAAAGAGATTTTAAATGTTGTTAAAGGGTTTTGTGTTTGTTTTCTTGGATCCCAGAAATTGAATTCAAATTAAAAACACTTCAAAATAACACATACTTTTAAATTTTTGTTTTCACATCAGGCATAATAGTTTCTATCAATTTTTTTATTTAAAGAAATTTATAAAAAAAAATAAAGATAAAACTAAAATTTATTCTGAGTGCTCATTACATGTTTTAACTCAAAAAATATTCATCCCTTTGAAAATAACTCAAAATGAAATGCATGGTCCATGTTTCCAATTCTATTTTTTTTTTACATTTTAAGAAATAGAAAGAAAATTTTTTTTAATACTTTATTTAAATTGTATTTTTTGATCTTTTTTTGCTACTATTGTTTTAATTTTGTGCTGTATTTTTATGGAGGGAGAAAAACCTCATTACCAAGTCCTAAAACTTTATGAAAAATTGTCTGCAAATCTTTGGAATTTTTGCTCAAAGATACTTTTCAAAGTGGATCCATTATTTGGGATGTAAAAGGATGAGGCTTGAAATTGGAGGAAACTATATTTTTGAATTCTTCTAAAATAATCAGGCCAATAGGAGAAGATTGTTAATTTTGAGTGGGTGTGAGATTAAGAGGAAGAAAAGTGCATGGAATTAAAGAATAAAATAGTTCCACTGGGCACTGATTTGTTTGAGGAAGAAGGAGACAATGGAATGGCAATTTGATCCAAAAATTTATTGGAGCTGGTTCAGAAAGGTGGTTGAGTTTTCTTGCTTCTTAAAAGGTTTCACCCCAGATTTTATACAATTATTTTGAGTCCTGGAAGATTAGCTTGGAATCTAGGTCTTTGACTATTTATTTTGTTTTTTCAATCCATCATTCAGATTTCCTTCCCAAAAAAAAGCTACTGTTTTGAATTTCCAGTTTAAAATTCCCAAAACATCTTGGCAGTGGGATATATGTGGAATACCTGTTGCAGGGGAAAAAAGTCTTTTTATTGGAGCTAAAAGAAAAAATCAGCCTTTTTTCTAAAATGAAAAATATTTTGAAGTTATCACTCATATTTATATCAAAAATTTTTCAAAAATTTAAGAAGAAGAATATAATTTACCAAAGACCTGCAAAGAAATCAGAAAAAAAAGAAAAAATGAGAATTTTATCAAATGTACTCAATTTATCACCAATTTTTTCAATCTTTGTAAAAATGTATATTTTCCAGGAGCATTTTGAAAAGCTTCATGATTTTTCTTGATTCATTCCTTCATATCTTGTGCCAGGAGTATATCCAGCAGGATTGAACCTCTTATTTAAAATTTCTCCAGACCTCTGATAAAAAATTAAATGGAAACATTAATACAAAATAAAATCATATAAAAAAATCAAAAGAAAACAACATATCAATGTCTTTATAACATCCAAATCTGGGGGCTCTTCATCTTCTGAAGATTATTTTTAAATCAGAAACTCATCCTATTTATAAAAAAAGGGAAAGGATTAATCAAAAAAATCAGTCCATATTCAGAAATGTTGTGTATGTTATTTCAAGATTTTTTGGCACCCATCCAAATTAGCCAATTTTTTGCTAAAGCATGCTGGGTATCCCCAAAACATCCTGTGGCACCATTTAAATCCCACTAGGCGCATAGCCAAGTGCGGCTTGGCACACAGCCAAGTTTGGGTGGATTGGGCCAAATTATGACTTGGCCAAAACCCAAGCCAACTGGCCACAACCACCAGATCACCACTGCACAGGGGGTACCCAAACTACATGCTCCATCAGCATTGTGGCTCATTTATCTTTTCTACAAGGAAGGGAATGGAGTCCTAGGTGCAAATATTGATCCAAAATAACCTAGACAGCTATCTAGCTGTTAGCCTCAATCAATCTCTATTGGCTCCCCTGGAAAGAAATCCTATCCATTATCATTTTCACCCTTCCTTAAATGCCTTCATCCATACTATCATCAATTAAACCTCCCTCCTTGATGTGTGAAGAGTATCATCCACCATCCAGTGTTTTTAATCCCCCTTCCACCCTGATCAGGGGGAGAGGAGCAAGGGGAAGGGAGAAAGGGAGAGGGAGTGAGTGAGTGAGGGGGGTACCAAAAGCTTGGCCTTGGCAAATTGGAAATTGGCTTTGTGCAAAGATCTGCAGCACAACCTGATGCATAAATCAAGCACTCTGGGAACTTTTTGAAGCAGGACTTGGGAGCATGCCCAGACAGACTTGAAATTCCAATTGTATTTAAATTAGAATCTTCCTCTGATTATTCCTTCATCTTTCCCTTAAAATTTGATTATTTATACTTCTGCTTTCTAAAAACCTGACTAAATAAATAAAGAATATCAATTACTTAATTGGAATTTATTTTAAAAAAATGATGACCAAACATTGAATTTTCTGAAAATTTCTTCCTTGGCGTGCCTCTCCTGTTGGTTTTTTCAGAATATTCAAAAACAGATTTATATTTCTTAATTGAGGACTGAGAGATCTTCTTGAGCTCATTGGCTGCTCCTTGAAACACTCCTCTTATTTTGTATCTTGTAGTAGAATTGGGTTCTTGAATATGAATAATTTGATAATTCCCACTGTAAAGCTTCTTCATTTCACCTGGATAATAATGTTCTTCTCCAGGGGGAAATGAATGCAATTCATAAAATGATTCAGTGACATATCTATTTTCATCAGTGCTTTTGATAGAAGTTCAGGGTTTTATTGTTCTTAAGTTGAATAAGGGTTTATATTTGACTGGTCAAAACAAAATAAAAATCAATCAGGAAATTATTCATTTGGAATTGAATTATAAAATTAATAAAAAAGACTTACTGAAAAGGGTTTTTTCAAATTCCATTGAGCATGTAAAACCCCAATTTTGAAGATTGGGCCCTTGATGATAACTGATTTGAATTTGTGAATTCCTGGTATACCCATATAATAAGAGTAATCACATTTAAAGCAAGAAGTGAAATATTCAAATATTTTATGGAATAAATGAATAATTTTGAGGGAATAGTGGCTTATCATTCCAGAAAGATGATCCACACAGTGGTTAAAGCCAATGAGCTGGTTGAAATTTTTCTGAGATCCTTCAATAGCTCTTTTATGTATTTGAGTGGCAATGGAATGGTAAATTTTATGAACTACATTAGAAAAATTACCAGTAGACCAACTGAAAAATTTTTTAATTTAAGGTCAAATTCCTTCTATTCTTGAGGTACTAGTATTCCCAAAGTTATATCATTTTTTGGCCAAGTAATAGAATATTGATTTTTTTTGTTTGGGATCCAACTTTAAAGCATTTAATCAGATGAAATGGGGATACAAGGCCATAGAAATTTGTTTGAAGTTATCCTAATAAATTTATTCATATTTTAAATTTACCAACTGGCGCTAGTTTTTCTGAAAATTCTTTCATTCATCTTCAGATTTGAAGAGCTTCCTGCAATGGATTTATATATTTTTAACAATATTCCAGAGAAATTGAATATGATGAGAAGATAGGAAAACTGTTTCAATGGCACTAATTAAGGCTTTTTCTTTTTCTGTCACACTAACCATTGGTTATTTTTATTCTAAAATTTCCTGAGCTTGATTGAGGGAACATTCAAAATTATATTTTTTATCTTGAGATAAAAAAAAGCAACCAACTTAGAAGGTTCTTGAGAAACTTTTTACCCCAAAATATGAAGAAGAGACATTTCAAACTTTTTTTTATATCTGCATTCCATCACGAGGACAGTAGGAAGGAATTGGAGAATTGTGATGGGATCATGGTTTGAAATAATGAAAGAAGTGATTTTTCCATCCATATATTTTATTCTTTAGACAGAAGAAGAATTTCAGAGTCATATTATTAGGGCTTCAATGGGAGATTTTCCATCAAGATAAATTTTTTAATCTTTGAATATTTTATTTTAATTAGTGATGAGCTTGGTATGAACAGGAGAGGAGGAGTATTTTATGAGAGAATTTCAAACTTTTTAGAAGGGAAACCCCAGATTTTTTTAAATTGCCTGCAGTCTCCTCTTGATTCCCTTGAATTTTTCTGTGGATTTAATGAGTTGAAGGATCATTTGAAGGTGGATGGTTGTGGTCTGGACATAGAAATTTAAACTTCCTCAGGCACAGCATTTTTTTAAATTACCAGATAATCTGCAAGGGGTATTTTTCTTTCTTGTTGTTTCCAAGATTTTGGTATCTTTACATGGTTCTTATTCCCCGCATTTATCACAGTGATATGTGTAAGTGTTTTTCTTTCAATTTGATAATCTGGTAGATATTTCATATCCATGTGAATTTTACCATGCTTAAATTTCCTCAAGTAGCTTCTCCTTTTGATTATATGATATTTCAGAGTGAGGGGCCAGAGGGGTGAGATTGAGAGTTTAAGTAGATGATAAAACAGTAAGAGCATTTGAATGAATAGTTTGATTATATGAGGTAATGGAGGATGGCCCTAGTTAAAAATTTCTGAAAAGTGGGTGGATGTTTTCTTGAGCCATTGTGAAAAGAGATTTTAGTTTCAAAAAATGAAGTGAAGATATTATTTGATACATCAGAAAGATATTGAGCAGAAATTGAGTGAAAGAATTTATTGAGAGACTTGATATAAGACCAAAATTAGTTTTTTTGAGGTTTATGTATTAGTTGAACATTTAAGGTGAAAATTTGAGAATGCTCCAAAACCATCTTTGAGGAAACAATTTTTTGGATTTTTTTTGGAAGATGTTAATTAAGGATTTTTTATTTGGTAGTATTAGGGTGTTAAATCTTTTTTATTGGGGTGTTGTAATGGATGATGGGTTTTGTGTGGTGTGTGGTGTGTGGTGTGTGGTGTGTGGTGTGTGGTGTGTGGTGTGTGGTGTGTGGTGTGTGGTGTGTGGTGTGTGGTGTGTGGTGTGTGGTGTGTGGTGTGTGGTGTGTGGTGTGTGGTGTGTGGTGTGTGGTGGGTGGTGGGTGGTGTGTGGTGTGTGGTGGGTGGTGTGTGGTGTGTTTGGTTTGTTGTGGTGTGGTTTGGTGTGGTGTGGTGTGGTTTTGTGTGGTGTAGTTTGGTTATGAGTGGTGATGAATGGGTGGAAGAGGTTGATGTTATGGTTGCTTATAGGATTGGAGTTCTCAAAGATGGCAGAAGGGACCCAGAAAAAATTCAAATTCATATTGAAGAGAATATGCTTTTAGGCATCCCAAAGGGCAAAAAACAGACAGACCACAACCCAATAAGGTTTTATTGACCTCCTTTTCTGGTTTTGTTTTTGAGAAAAAAATGGTGCATCAAAAATTACCAAAAAAAAAAGTAAATAGAAACCTTCAAAGGCTTACTCAAAACTTGAACCTGAAAATTTTTTTTAATCAAAATAAATTGGTTCAGGAAATCAAAAAAAAGATAAATAAAGATAGACAAGCCCTTTTATATTCAGTTATTTTCATTTTGATCAATATTTTTGGGGTAAAACCTGTAAAAAGCACTCAGAACAGTTTTTAGTTGCATCTTATGATATTTTTTGTAAGTTCTGTGACAAAAACCAATAGTAACTTTGATTCCTTGTGTACAAAAAAAATTGATGGATGTGTTATTTTGAAGCGTTTTCATTTTGGATCAAATCTTTGGAGGCCAATAATACATCCAAAAAATCCCAAAAAAATATTTTGAAGCTCTTTGATTTATTTTCCAAATTAATGAGATTTCAAAGCATCAAAAGTCATTAATTCAAAAGGAAAATTAATGGTTCGAAAAATGCTATGTGAGATTTTGTTTTTTATTTTCTTAATTTTTTTATGAATTTTTGAATGGGTTCAAATGCTCAAGGAATTTTAAATGAGTTTGTATTAGGTTTTTGGAAACCCAGCTGTAGTTATGCAGCATTGAATTTCTCAAAATTGATTTTTTTTTAATTCCAATTTCATAAATGATTTCCCCGTGTGTGAAATTCTGTGAGGGGACATAACACAATGGTTAGTTTAATGGTAAGGTTTGTGAGAAAATAATGCTTTAAAAAAATTAGGAAGAAGAAAGATGTAATTCTGGTTCAAAAAAATTCAAGATTAAGTGTTTAGTTGAGGATGATGATGGTGGTAATTTTTTTTAAAACAAATAGTTTCTTGAATAAATTGATTTTAAAATCAATTTCAAACTGATGAATGAATGAATTCACAAATAAATTTGGAATTCATGAATTAATTGACTCCAAAATTTATGCAAGAATTAATAAAATTGCAAATAAATTCATTAATTGAGTAATTTTGAATTCAAAAATTTTCAGGAAGGAAGAAATTTGTGTAGGAAAGGGTGGGTAGATGAGGAGAGGGATTAAAAGAGGAGACTAACATAGTAAGGGAGATTTGGGGCAAGGAGGGGGGTTAGAATATTCAGTCCTGGTGTGAAAGAGGAAATAATGAGCACCAGTTGATTTGATAAAGGGTTGGGGCAGGTTGAAATCAACTGTGTGAGGTTCCAGGTGGTTTTAGATGAATTTTTTGGTGGTGAAAGTTGGTTACTTACGGAAGATTGGATGATGAATGGGGGAATATGGTGGATTTAAGGTAGTTTTTATGTGGTTGATCTGGATGGGTGATGAGGAGGATGAGGTGGGGTTGATGTAGTGATTGCTGGTCCCAAGTGGATTTTGGTGAGGTCAAAATTTGTGGTTCAATGTTGGCTGGTGGTTCAGTGGATGAACTGAAGTTTTTTTTACAACCTTGAGATAAAAAGTGATGGGTTGAAAGGTACCCAAAAAAAAAACAAGAGAGAGTTTTGGAATTTTGCTTGTTTTTTTACCCAGTCACAAAATAAAAAAAATCATGAATCATACTTATTTAGAGTGAGAGTACCCAAAAAAAACAAGGGATATTTTGGGAAGTTTGCTAATTGATTAACCCAGTTTCAAAATAAACAAATCATGAATCATATTTATTTAGAGAATCATATTTATTTAGAGAACCATATTTATTTAGAGAATCATATTTATTTAGATAATCATATTTATTTAGAGAATCATATTTATTTAGAGAAAGACGTAGGATTCTCTCCCAAATATCATAAAATGAAGCATGAGATTAGAACTGAATGGCTTGAATATGATAAGGAATATCATCCTCAAATATTTCATACCATTCATATTTTAATTTTTCCAATAAATTATAAAGAATAGCACATCATATTTTTAATTTTATCAATAAATTCATTTATGAGGAATTTTGGAGTTGGTTCCGCATTTTCTTGAGCTGTTGCATTTTCCTTTAATTATCCAAAAATAATCTTCCATTTGGGCTCTTTATTGGGTATAATATGTGAAATTTGTTTTTTCTCAATCATTAGGAGAGGTTCCAAGTATGCTGGGGAAACATATTTTCCACTGAAATATGCATAGTTTTGCAGGAGTTATTCATCTTTTCAAGATTCCATCTTATTTTCTTGCATAATTAGCACCCAATTGGAAATATATGAATAATCACATGAGCCTGTCAGAATAACATGGCATAATTCAAATTATTTTTTATGTCAAAAACAAGTTGCGCAGAAATGGCTATCTTATTGAACACAGGAAGATTGGCTGTTCAGATTCTCATAAAACCATGGTAAAGATTTTTGAATAAAAGAAGGTACTGAATTTTCTTCCAGTTGGAATGAAATTTTAGACCAATTTTGATTTTTTGACTCAAGGGAATGCTGGTACAATCAACAAAGCCAAGAAAAACCAGTAATCCTTCAGTCTTCATAAAATTGGATATCTCTTTCCTCTTTTCCTTATTTTTCCAGGAAGGTTTTGAGCTTCAAAATTTAAATGTAGCTGTGATAATCCTTTGGTTGTATAAGTATTCTGTTCCTTTCAGCCTGCTACTATTGCAGAGCTAGCTGAAGAAATTACCAAAATTAATGAATAAAATACATATTACATAAAAATAAATTTACCTGCAATATTATTACAGAAATGGATTCCACACCCAATCATAAGTAGGGTCACTTTCCAACCCCAACACTAAAATCCCACTCATCAATGACTTTCCAGAAAACCCCTAAATGTACCAAAACCCAAGTGGTAACCTTCAGAAACTTTTAAATTTCACATAATCAATCATTCATATTTAAATTATCTAAAGATTGATTCTGAAAAATTTTTTTGTGTACAGTTCAGGAGCTAATTGCTGAATTAGTTTTTGATAAAAATTTCTGCATGCAGCCACACACAAAACTATAAACTACTAAAGCTACTGATTCTGGGATGCAGCCACAATATCTCAAATTACTTCGCACAGTTGTATACACAAAATTCCATAGAAAGCACTTGGGAAACAGCTTTTTACCAAGCCCTTGAAGAAAATAATCACAAAAAGCATCCAAAAAGGTCTTACAACATGCATGGGAGAGAAATTCATATTCAAGAAATTCATATATACTATGCATTTCTATCCATCAAGCATTTCAAAAAAATTCCTAAGATGGGTAAACATTCCAGAATAGAAAAATGATAAACTCTCATAAAGATTTAAAATTCTTCAAAAATAACCAAAAATTAAAAACTCAAAGTATCACAGGAAATTTTTCCTGAAATTTCCATGCAATAGTGACCAGAAAATTCATTTCCTGAAATTTGAAAAGTTCATCTGGCCTTTACCAACTATAAAAACATGTGGGCCATTCCTAAACTCATTCATGGCCTAATTTCAGTTCCTATTCCTCCTTATTACCCTTTTTGTACCCAGAGGACCCCTGATAAAGTATAAAATGATACGTTATAGCCTCTTCAAGACTGCATTTACCTCAGAATAAAGTTTGTAAAATTCCAGATAAATTTGTCACAAATAATCAAAACCCCGTAAAAAATAATGTATTGTCTAGTTAATTTTAATTGAACTTTATATGTCATAATTTCCTCCCTTTAAAAACACTTTGAACCAATTTAAGTCTTCAATTACTCCTAATAGGCTTGAACAATTTTTTTTCTTGATTATTGCAGGCAACTCACCTTTTTCTGACTACCGATTCAGTGAAACTATTTTTTTTGACTGTCTGATACTACTTACCTAACTCATCTGCAGATAGTAAGCTTTATTAAAGTATGGAAACCTGTGCTTTTTCTAATTAAATTTTTTCAGAAAAATAACCCAATCTCAAAAATTCCATTATAAATCAAGAAAAACCACTTATTTCACATATGATTTGTCAGAGGTACCTCAAAATAATTTTTTTTTTCAAAAAAGAAAATAAATTATATTAAGTTACTTGCATAATCTGGCAGGTTTCAGGCCACATTTTAATTTCCTTCATCCACAATCATTTTCATCTCCAACCTCATCGTATATACTATCACTTTTCTATCCATCTTTCCCTTGCTACCACCAACCTTTGAAATAATTAATATAAAAATTGCTGTTCATCTTGCTCAATAATTCCCACTTCCAAACTAATCAGACTCATTAATTAATCACACTCCTAAATTCATTCAATTTATCACTTTATTTCATTGATCACTTGATATCTCTTACTCTCTCCAAATTTATCTCCAGGAAACCTCCCCTTGAAAATATTCATAGAAAACCTCTCAAAGGAACTAAAAAAAAAAATTCAAAAACATTCAAAACTCTTCCTCCATGACCTTCTCAATTTTCTATTTAAATACAGAGAGGAGATAATCTCATCCTTGTCAACTGGCTCAAAGTTCTGGCCAACTATGTAATGCTTGCTTTGGGTCTGAAAACAAAACTTGGGGTGGAAAACCTCCATCTTTGAAGTTCAATCTTCATCTCCTGATGGCTAATGATCTGAAGAAGTAAATAAATAGTAAGATTGATCTTTCATCAAAATAAATCAGGGATTGATCCAATTAATTTTGGGCCAAGTATAAAAAAGCCAACTCAATTTCAGTCTCAATTTTAATTTTTTTTCAATGGTGCTAATAAAGCCCAAGGGATAAATTTGGTAGTCAATAAACTTGACTTGATCTTTCCTTTTCATTTTCAAATGATTAATATATTTTTGAATAAAGCCAAAATCAACGCTCCAGCTGATTTTTATTCCCAAAGATCTGAATTGATTGATTCCAAGGATATGGTAGCTAATTGCCAGAAAATCAATGGGGATAATGAGGAAAACTTTATCAAGGAACCAAAATTTATTGAGGAATCTCTTGATTGGACATAATTTTAAGAAAAGGTGGATTTCCAAGGATATGGTAGCTAATCCCCAGCCAAGAAATTGGGATAATGAGGAAAACTTTATAAAGGAACCAAAATTTATTAAGGAACCTCTTGAGTGAATATAATTTAAAGAAAAGGAGGATATTACAACAATGAAAGTTTTGATGGGCTCCAAATTGGCATCAATGGTCCATTCTAACCCATCCTTGGAGCCAGAAAACTTCTCTTTTTATTTCTGGCTTCTAAGATTTGGCCAAGTCATTCAAAATACTCTTAACCTGGAGGAGATGGATTTTGATGCATCACCTCCTCTAAAAACAGCCAAAAAAAAGTCCCTATCAACATTAATTTTTAATATTTTGAATTTATTTAGAAAATAATCACTGATTTCCTGTAAACCTCCTCACCCTTTTTACCAAACCAAAAGGTAAGCTAATTGGCCCTCCCACTTTACCATCCAATGAAAGTGGTGATTTTCAGCTAGATTCATCCTCAGTAAACGGAAAGAGAAAGTAATATACCTCAAACAGCATAAAAACCAAAAGCCATCAAAGGCAGAGGAAAAATTCAAGTTTTTGAGGTTTTGAAGATATTTTTGAGGAGAAAGATTTTTGTTAGTGAATTGGATTAATTTGCCAAATTTTGGGCATAAATATATAATAATTCAACAATATTCTTTGAAAAACATTCAAATCCCAGGTTTAAAGCAATTGGCTTGATGTGTAAAATTGAAAGCTTCACTTTGAAAGGAAAAATGGGTGCTTCAACTGGAAATTGATAAATAAAAGAAAATATTTTAACAAGGAACCCAAGAAAAAAAGCTGGATTTTCAGTTGAATTTGAGAAAAACTGAAATTTATTTTGAAAAATAGGGGAAGGAGAAGAATCAAGAGCAGAAAAAGAAGGAACAAATTTTTTCAGAAAAAAGGGAAAAATTTTACTTAGATGTTGCATTTGTTGGCAGTGGTAGACCTTTGGACTGAATGGGGATATTCACTGAAATACTTTGACTGCAAATTAATCTAATTGAACCAATGAAAAAAAATTGTTTTTGATGATAAAAAGATTTGAGACTACTTTTAACACCTCCAATATACAAATATTTTGTTTTGTATATATTCTTTTTTTTACTAGGATAGATTGGCCAACTATTACATTCCCCATTGATTTCTCTGCTTTTTCAATTAATTAGCATTGAAATGGTCATTCTAGTATGGGTGGCTGACTCAACATCAGTAAAAGTACAATGCTTGTAATCTTTAACATCCAAAAGCATTTTCAAAATACCTTTTTGCTTGAAATCAATGCCATATACCAAGTCAGGAAAAAAGAGTAAAAATTCAGAAAAAAATTTATTTCTCCAACCTTTCAATCCATTCTCCAATGTATTTTTTTTAAAAACCATGAAATTAAATAAAATAAAAGAAAGATCACATATTTCAATATGTGTAACATTGAAGAAACTGTTGTGTTTAAAAATAATATGATGTGGAAAAATAAATGGAGCTTTTTGGGTGCCAAATTACAAGTAAAAGAAGGGGAGGTTATTTTATTTCATGATTAGCTGATTTTATTCACAGGGATATTGGCCATTTTCCAGAAAAGTGCACCTGATATCTGAGATACCCAATCACATTTTAGATTCAGAAACTTTAACTTACAAGGAGTGATTAAATCTGAGCTTTTGTTCCTCAATTTTGTGTGTTTTACTTTGTGGTAGAAAACCAGAAACAGATGTTCTCAAAATGGTCTGGCCTACATAAAAGTGAGGAAACTAGTAGAGAAAGTTGGAGAAATGATAAGAGTGTGAGATAATCATCTTCATTTGAAGTAATGCAATGGGTAGAAACATTGATCAAAAGAAAAACGTGGCCAGAAGGTCTGAAATTTTTCTTTCTGTCTGCCTTGGTTTTCCTTTTGGGTCTTTCACTTGCAGACCATTGTAAATGGCATTCCTGAGGGTTGTTGGTGATGGTTGGATGAGGCAGAGTTTCCTTGAAGTTCATCTTCTTGGCTGATCTGTTGGCTGGTCAATTGGTTCTTGAGTTGTTAATAAATTCTTGATGGCTGGTATGTTGTTGTGGTCTTTCTTAATCTTACTTTGTGGTGTTGTTATATAGCCTTGGATTATGAACTGTGTTGCGGACTGCATGCTCAAAAATCAGGTAGGTTGGGCTCAGCAATGGGGGTGCACGCAGTCTCAGCAGTGGACGCTGCGGGCTTAGCAGCAGCCGCTGCAGGTTGGGCTTAATCAGACACGGCAGGCTTGCAACCTGCTTGGATGTTACAGATCTAGGAATGGAGCCGCCCCAACCAAGTTTGCGGGGGGATAGTTTGGGGAGGTAAGAGTGGGGCAATTGCGGAGGCTATACAAGCATGGCAGACGCGCTCAAGCACCAACCAATCTGTGGGCACAAGGGAATCACAATGGTGCGTTGGGTGGATATGGGCAAGCGTGGGGGGCTCCAAGTAGGGCGCGGCAGAGGGCCATGTCATGAGAACGACAAACCAGATGTGTGTAACAGCGGCTGGGCTTAGAGTTAGGCTATGGTTGTGTTTTCTGGGTTAGGGTTAGGCTAGGTTTCTGGTTTATAGGGTTTCTTTTCTATTTGTTGTTGGGCTGTCATTGCACTTGTACTTAGGTTAGGGTTGAGAGGGAGGACATAAAGTCCGCACTCTCAGCACCAAGTTGGAAGGAGGGTGGGGGATCATAATACCACCATGGAAAGGGAAAGGAAGGAATAAAATCTCTTCAACTGCCTCACTCTCTCTCTCTTTCTAAGGGGAATTTTCAACCTTACATATGCTAGGACCATTAACTCCAGAACTTGGGGACAAATTGGGGAGTACCTCCCTCTCATTTCCACAACATCAATTTGGCTTTTTTTCTTTTTTGGATTAATTATTTTCCAGTGGTGGTGATGGCATTTGGTCCATTTTTTTGGATTTGGTTGGTTTAAAAAATTTTTTGGAGGGGGTTTCCATAATTTATCCCAATTGAAACAACTCTTATGAGGTTGCATGGAAGCAAATTTCTTGCACAACTATCACAAGGTATCCCAATTGGAATAACTTGAAGCTGCAGTTGTGTGGAGGCAACAGCCGCATGCAACTAATGCAATTCATCCTGATTGGGATAGCTTGGGGCTGGTCTGGGAATTTAGTTGTGTGGAAGCAACCCTAATTTTGATTTTATTTTTTTTGATTTTTTGTGTAGATAGAAATCAAAGAGACTTGGTAGAATTTTAACAAGGAGAAGATGGAACTTAAGCTTTCTTAATAAATTTACCAAAAAATTCAGAAGGGTGCATTCATTTTTGCCTTCCAATGGCTCACATCTTTCCATCCAATTTTCTTGAAGGCCCAATATTGTTGAAAATATTTTTTCATTGGTGAAGTTAGTTTATCAAAAATTTGATCCATTTCTTCTTTTACTCACTAATTTGATCCAAAGGGATTAATTTTATTATGAACTGAGCTGTGATCAGATTCATCTAGACAAAAAATTGTGCCAGAGTTGAAAAAATTGAGGGGCTTGATCACTTGTTTTTCTAGGTTGTGCTTGTTGGAGGTGGGCTTTTTATTGCTTTTTTTCTTTTTGGAATCAATTTGATCAATTTGAGTTTCAAGATAAAATTTTCAAACATTCCTAATAGACCATGTGATTCTCCCCTTCAGACCATCCTTTTCAACCTCTAAAGTTTTTTTTTAATCTCTATTTCCAGCTATCTGTCTCTCAGAAGCATTATTCTTCAAATTTTTTATTTATTTTCTTCAATTAATCACTGCCAATAATAGGGCATACCAGAGTCTTTTTTTTCAATTAATCACTGCCAATAACAGGGAATATCAGAGTTAATATTTTCAAAAAATTAACTGGCTGATTTCAGGCCTATACATTTTTTTTTTTCAAAATTTTATTTTTTTCAGTGAAAAAAATTGATTCATTTTTTACTTTGATAAAAAAATATTTTTTGAAAAATTGATATTTTTCCTGAAATAAGGTTTTTAAATTTTTCAAAATGTTAACTCTGATACACCCTAGTGTGTTGACTCATCCACATACTTTTTTTTAAAAAAAAAAATTTTTGGAGGTTTCTTTCAAAAGTTTGAACCACCCAAGCAGAATAGATGTTTTAAAGAAAGGTTGAAAAAGTGGAATTGAATTGCAAACAAATTCAAAAGAATTCCAGTGATTTTTTTAATGATCATTTTATAAAGAAATTATAGTAGAAATTCTTTTATTAAAAAAAATGAAACTTGCCTTGGTCACCTAAAAACAAAAGTTAAAAATTACCAAATTGGTGGTGTGTCCACATTCCAAAAGACTTGAAAAAACCTTGTTTTCAAAAAATTACTTTGAAAATTTATTTTCCAATTTTTGAGCAAGTGAGTAGAGTAAAAATGAAAAGGGGAGGGAGAGGGGGGGCTTACCTGAGGGAAGGGTCCAAGGAAAATTTGAGGGAGCCCAAATATAACCTGGTAGTTGAAAGAAAAAGGAGGGGTTTGGAAAGGAGAAAATTGAGTAAAAGAGCTTGAAATAGGCAGGGATACTGACCTAGAGATGCAGGTGGGGTGATGGTGATGCAGAGGTTGTTTTTGAGGAGGAGATGGTGGTATAGGGTTGTGACTTGATGGCTTTTGGTTTTGAGGTGGAGGGAAGAGTTTGGGTTGAAGGCTTTTTCTGAGGAGGAGATGGCTTTGTTGGTAAACTGGAGGTTGGAGGTGGTGGGAGGTAGTGGGAGGTTGTTGTGGTGGAGTTTTGTGGTGTTTTAGAATGAGGTGGATTCCTTTAGTTGGATAGAGAAGGTGATAATGGCTAGTGGTGGGGTGGAGGAGGTGATAATGGTTGATGGTGGGATGGAGGAGGGTCAGGGGGTTCAAGGGGGCAGTGAATGGTGATAAATAGATAGATTCTGGATGAGAAAAGACCAATTCCACATAAAATAAAATTAACTAAATAAACAAATAAAATAAGTGTAGTAATTTTGGGTGAAAATACATTCAAAACCAATTCAAAAACAACTTTTGTGACTCAATTCTAACCCAGTGAGAGGAATAATCAGCTCTCCCATGGAAAAATATGAAGGAAAAGATGAGATATGAAAGGCTTGAGTAGGTTCAGGAATAATATCTTCAAATATTTTGTCCCATTAATCTTTAATGTTGATACATTATGCATAATATCACATCAGAAAATCCAGTTGATAAGTATCTTCATGTTTTGGCAATTTTGGAGCTGGTATTTCATTTCTCTTAAGGTGGACCATCATCCCTTCAGCACTCCTATTGCACCCTAAATCCAAACTCATGAAGTAGAAAGATGATATATTAAATTAGTTTTGTCTTTATCTTTGGAAGAAACATTCTGGTATACTGGAAAAACATATTTTCTTCTATCAATAGCTGAATCTTTCAGAATTAATTTATCTTCATCAAAATACCTCTGTAGTTCTGATGTAATTTGCATCTGTTTCAAATCTAATACTTGTGAAAATTACCTGGAATTCTAGGATGGAAAGAACTAAAATCCTAGTTGCAATCACAAACTAGTTGGAAAGAAACAGAGTATTCAATTAAAAAAAAGTATTTTTATTAATTTTATCATTAAATTAATTTTAGAATGAAAGAATGGATTTTGATTGCCTTTTTTTCCAATGAAAGTGATGGCAATAAAAATTGGGTGTTTTGACTCCAGGGGATGGTTTTTCCATCAAAAAAGCCCTTAAAACAAGGGAATCCTTCATTCTTCCCAAATTGATATATTCCCTTCCACTCTTCTTTTTTTTCCAGAATATTACTGACAAATATAATTTTTTTATTTACATCATAAAAATTTTGATATAAAATTCAATTGTCCCATATCCAACTGTGAATTTATTTTCTACTCAATGAAGAGCTGCTTTATTTCAATGTGATACAAATCTACAAGGAGCAAATTCCAGTTGTATATCTGGTTTTTGGTGGGTATTCCACAGTTTATTTAAAAATATGTGGTTGTCTTCAATCATCTCCAAAATTATAATGAATGACACAAAATAATGTTGGAAAATTGGGTGAAAGGGTAGGTTATGGAGGGAGATGGAAATTTTGCCTTTCATACATGGGATGATGGAGATTATTTCTTCTAGGGACTTTTTTTTTATTAGAGTTTTGAACAATTACCAATTGGGTTCACATAGTATAAAAAATTTGTTTGGCTTAATTACATTTTTAACTGGATCTTGAGGAGTTTGTTTTGAAACTTTGAGAATGATGGAAATGTGATGTGTATCAATCATTTTATGGAGAAATGAGATTATTAGTTTATGATCTGGTTTGATTTATTGATTAGTTGATGGTGCAATTGAAATTATATCAGAGTTAATTCTTTGATTCATGAAGCTATAGTGATGGGATGTGTATGGATTTTGTGATTTGGAGGTGTGGATGGGTTTTTTTAATTGCATGGATGATCTATGAATTATGATTTTTAAATGTTATCTTTTATTTTTGAACCATGCCAGTTAGGGGGGCTGTGCATTTCAGAAACCACCCATGCAAATGGTGTTTTTGATGAAATAAAAATGGAGGTTTTATCATGCAAGTGTGTTAGACCAAAAATTTGTGATATCCATCTGACTAATTTTTTTATCATAATTATAGTTTAAAATATATTCACTCAGAAAAATTACCCCCTATTGATCATGAATTAAAAGATACAGCTCAAATGAGCTATTTCCAACTCATAACTTAATCAGATATCACAACTCAGTGAAAGCCACATGGGAATATTTTTAAAACACTCAAGACATATCATTTACAGTTTAACTCAGAACCTCAACTTTACACTCTAGTGCTTTATTTTGCCACCAATTCAGCACCCATCAACTCATCAACATACAGAAGTACTATATCCAAGAGTAAAATGCACTTCCAAAACCAAACACATCATCAACATACAGAAGTGCATATGCAAGGGGCTCATGCATGAAAAAAAGAACCGGTACCAATCACCCCACCAGCATACAGAAGCAATATACCACATACCAAACAGAAAAATCACCCAAAAAACCTTATCAGCACTACAAAATACTATATTGAAGATATCAGTACCAAAAAACCTCATCAATATTCACAGCACTGTATCTAGTTGTAAAACATCAGTACAAAAAAACCTCATCAATATTTACAGCACTAAATGCAGTATATAACAACAGTACCAAATCACCTCATCAATGTTCTCAGAACTATATGCAGGGCTAAATAACCAAATAAACCCAATCAATTCATCATAAATACACAGCACTACATGCAAGAAACTGATGCAGTGCCAAAAAATCAACTAAACCAAATCACCTCATCAGTATATAGAAGCATAATACGCAAAAGGAACATGCAGTGCTAACCAAAATTCACCAACTACCTCAGGACCATAAATATTAAATACCAACAATATTTTCCATGAATAATAATCATGTGCTACCCTTTAAAAAACCAGAAAAAACACCTCATGAAACTGTAACACTTATTTTGTCAGCCAGAAGAAATAAGTCATTTGGCTTTACCAATCTTTACAGACCAGCAGAAATACCACATGTAAATCTACGTCACTTTTCCTAAAAAGGACAGAGAGAGCCTCAGTTGAATCCTTGAGCATCCTCTGGAGCAGGGTTTTTCTATTCAAGGAGTTCTCCTCTGCCCATCCAAATTCTATCCTCATTCCTCCAAAAGGCTCATCTAACCATCCATAAACAAACCATTCATCTATGGTACCTACCCAGATAAATGCTACCGCGAAGAAATTTTGAGGAAACAAGAAATAAGAGACCAATCAAAACCATCATCTTTGATAATTGAACCAATTCATCTGGTTTTTGGCTAAGGTTTCTTCTGTGAACTAAATTATTCATCACCAAAAAAAATTAAACCACCATTAAATCAATAAATGAACATTCCAAAGAAGAAGAGCACAAAAACAACAGAAACCAACCTTTCCTCCAAAAAGTTCCCTGTGGTTAAAACCCATCCTTTTTACCTCTTTTTGTCCATAACTTCAAGAAATTCTTATCCTTTTAAATTGGAATATTTGTTAAAGATCACATGTATCTGATAAACCACTTGGTTAACCCCTGAAAATAATCCAAAATCATGCAATATAATATTGAAATATCCTATAAATTAAAGTTAATAATATTTTTTTGTCTTATCTTGGAACTATTCTTAGTGTCAAATAAAACAGTGAAAATTTAAAAAAATTCATTTTGAAGACTAACTTTAGTTTTATAAGGGCATGAAATTCAAATTCATCTTGGTTCAACAATACTTTGAAGGAGTAAAATTAATTCTCAATTACCCTTCAAGGACTTCTAGAAAGCTATTTTTTAAATGGATCCCCCATTCAAAGGAGTACCTACAGTGTTTTTCCTAACTCTGATATCCCCTAATACCCCCTTTTCTTGAATAAGAGATTCTTCAACCATTAAATTTGCAGCTATCATAAAATAATTTCCTGAAAACCTTGTTGAAATATCCCTGGTGCTACTTTGACCCCTCCATTTTTTTTATTAATCATTTTGAACCTTTCAACAAAAAACCCTCACCTTTCACCAGCCTGACCTCTATCTTTTTAAAAATTATTTCAATATATTCAGTTCATCTTATTACCTCTAGTAACTAAAATGTTGCAAGTCTCATGGCATTTAGTAGGCTTAAAGATTTTTATTTAATTGAGATAATATCTTTTAATTGATGGAGAGCTGCAACAGATTCTAATTGATTAAAAACATTTGAAATGTGAATTTCTAGATAAATCTGGGGTGTCCAAGAGTCCTCCTGAAAGATTTGATTTCCAATCATCTCAAAAATTTCCATTAATTATTCCAAAGGGAAAAACAGTTGGTTTGAGCTTAATTCAGTGGGGAAGTGTGGATTTTTTATTTAATACATAGGATGGTGCACAAAATTTATTCCAGGGACAAAATCTTGCCTTTTAAATACAAAAATAAAGGATAACCAGTCAGCTTCTGTATATATCAGAAATTTCTCATTCAATTTTAGAATTTTGGGCCCAAAAAATGAATAATTAATAATGAGGAGGTGTGAGGATCAAATATCCAAAAAGGAAGCTATGAATTTATGGTGAAAGCTGAGTTCCAAATAAGAAAACTAGAAAACACCTCAAGGGGTGTGATCAAGAGGCCTGATAACAAAAACAGAAACCTTAAACAGGGGCCAGAAAAACAATTATAAAAGATTGGAGAGGTTCACTAAAGAAAATTTGATCCCAATCATGAAAGTTTAATGCTTAGAGGGAGATTACATATGAATTTCAGCATGATTAACAGCCAATGGCTGATAGAGGTTGAAATTTCAAAAATCAGATTGTTTGAAATTTTGAATAGATCTCTGGATGTTGGTTGGCAAATCCTGAGAGTGAATATTTCTATGGGTGGTGGTGAGTTTTGTGTTTTAAATTTATGAGGTGTGAGTGGTAAAAATTTGTTTGATTCAAATTGATTAACTGTGAATTTTTGTGATGTATGAAGAAATTCAAATTTTTGAGGCTTATGGCACAATCAAACAAGAATGTTGGTTTAGATATGAATGCATCATGTGTATGGGGTAGATGGGGTTTTTGGACTTTGATGGTTTATGATTCATAAATGGAAAATTTGATATTTGAAACACACTATGTCTAAATGAATCAGTTAATAAAGTGTATTTCAGAAAAATTAAAGTTTTAAAGGTTGGTTTTGTCAAAAAAAGAGAAAACATGATGGGTCTCAAATGCCATATTTTCTGAATTCAATACACCCTATTCTGACCATTTCCACTTTTTTTATGTTTTTAATTCTGATCTTTATTTTTGAATTACAAAAATCATGCATACCTTCAATCTTTATAAGACTTGGATTTTAAATCTATTAAGCTATCATACATTTCTACCTATCAAAATTGTTTAAAAAGCCAATACTAATGAAATAAATTAAAATTTCATGCCTTTTTCTGATCAAACTGACATTTTCAGCTGGCTACTATTCAGAGCCAACTGACTAAGCAATGAATAATCAAAATACAAAATTATAATAAAAAAAAATGAAAATATGAAAATTAAAATAAAAATAGAAAATAAAAACTTAAGTAATGAGAAAATGAGGAATATTATTGCAGAAATGGGTTCCTGGAGCCAATTTAGATAGGGTCACCCACTTTTGCCACCCCCCATTTCCTGCTCCTTCAGGTAGAACCATTACATACCTGCGTACCCCACCCATCACATCTGCAGGTATGGGTTTCTGACCAAAAATGTGGTCAGAAACACATAATTATGTATATTTTAGGAGTTATCAACAAAAACATGTTTCATCAATAACCCTGCGCGCAGCTGCAGAACCTCTGCAACTGCAAAATCAAGCTATGGCATGCACCGGCTCTGCAAGCAGTTGAGCAACCACCTTGCCCAACCCTGTGGTGGTTGCTAGATGACAACTATGGCGTGAGGCAGTCACTAGATGGAAACTAACAGGCAAGGCAGTTGCTAGATGGCAACTAATGTTCAAGGAAGTTGCTACCAAATAACCTATGGGTAGTCAAGCAACTACTGCTCAGGATAGTTGCTACCAAACAACCCACGGGTAGTCAAGGGACTACTGCATGCGGCAGTCACTGCCATTTGCCAGCCCCACAAGTAGTTGACTGACTACATTGCCCAGGCTCCTGGAAAACAACTGGGAATTTGCCCCAGGTTGCCCATCAGTTTCTAGAGATGTGACCGTCTCCCAAAGCGGAGATGGGGCTGTGGGGTACCTCACATACACCCCACAGCCCGGTTCCACACCACATGATGTCCAAAGAGCGCCACCATGTGGTGGAGAATAGTATGAAAAGGCCTAAACAAGCTAAAAATCTGGAAAAATGGGCCCCGCACCCCTCTTAAAACTATACCAAAGGTTGTCAGGGCCCCTGTAAAGGGACCTGTACGGAGGATTTAGACCCCAAAAGAATACATATTAATTAAAGTAGCACCCTGAAAGTGTAGACCAAGGATACAAAGAGGCCTAGATTTATGCTAACTGGCTCACAAGACACCAGGTATCTATACAACCTCCTCTGTACCTCATACAAAGAAGACTGTACGTAACTAGTCACAACCAGGGGCTTACTGCCAGATGGAGTGACTTTAAAACACACCAATATGGACAGAAGAGCCTCATACTTGAAATAATACTTAAAAACAAGGTCCCCAGAGCATTTTTTTAAGCCCCTGGCCTCAGGAAGTCATGGATTATATTTAAAAACATTAATTGAATATTACCTCTTTGGTTGATACAGTGAGGTCATTAAGGGTACAGAAATGTTTATCAAGCCCCAAGTATTATGATATGGGGCTTTCAATACTAATTTATTAGCTAGAGCGGGTCCGCGCAAACACACTGATGGTCCCCTGTCCTCAGCACTAGCCTGGTTCACCCTCCTTTGGCTGGTAAAAAGACTGTACCATGAGAGGACCCAAACAATATAAATAAGGGCCCTTCTCCCATCCATTTCTAACTTATTCATCCAGTCATATAGTCATTATTTCTTCAGATATTTATTTACTCAAGCCATCAAACCCTTATTAGAAATAAGTGTGTGATCCTTGACCACTTTCTGATAAAATTATAGACCAAAACTCATCAATCCCTATTTTTTGGCCAAAATCATCAACCAACCATTCAACCTGCACCAGTGCCAACTTTCAGCACCCTGAATCCTTGAATATTGGCCCATTCATCAAAAAAAAGTCCGGATCTAGACCTAGTAATTGATCCTGCTGACTTATACCCCTTTTGTAGGTTTTGCATAACCCAACCCCCAAGGAAATTACACACACCCTTCTTGAAAGGAATCCTTGTGAACTCCACAGGCCCCGCAATTTCTCCTATATTTTCCCAAAAATACATAGAAATTTGTTCCAGAGGGCTCAATAACACCAATAAGGTTCTGGAACCTCCATTTAAATTTATTTTATAAATATATAAATAAGTTTACTCCTTTTAGCCAAATCATATACCTGGCATTTCATCCTTTTTTTACTCCAAACTTTCTATTGCCTCTAGAAGCTAGAAGGTGTGAGATCCTTGGCATCTAGTAGGCCCAAAGACATCAACTGAAAAACATTGGTTTGAAAACTAATCAAAAATTTTGAAATAAACTGTTTCTTAGTCAGTATCAATCACACCAGATTTCAATTGTATTATTTTTACATAGTTTCATTCAGTTGATACTTTTTACTATATTTAAGGTCTGTAGTTGTTTGTTTTGTTTTTCTGTCTTGGAGTATCATTTTCTTTTTGTAATCAATCATTATTTCATCAAATTTTCTTTTTTTTCTCATGATTTGAACTTGTTTTTAATTCACCATTATTCATCAAAAAGTCTTGCTTGATATCTGAAACTTGGTATTGAATGTTTTGTTTTTTAATTTTATTCTCTTCTATTGATTTGGCCAGTAAATGATTTTGGCATGAAAGAAATACCCCAAACCTCCCCATGGTAAACCAAATTAGTCTATAACAAAGTTTGGGGGCTTTTAGCAAGGAGGATGGAGATCCTAGGTTGACCATCTGGACAAGAAAAGGGACCAAATAGCATGGGAGAAACCTTGTTTCAATTACCCAAAGTTCCATAAGCCAATATAACCATGGTTGAGGTGCAAAAGACAGTATAAATGGAATTCTTTATAAGAAGGAAGTCACCATCTTTGTTACCTGTATCAAAATTTACACATTCCATAGAGAAGCAATCTTTGATTAGGTTTTTTGAAAAACCATTGGATTTAATTCCAGAATACAATCAGGTTATTTTGAGAAACTGAAAGTTAGAACTGGATGTGTTTAATTTTCCATCTGAATCCATTGGATTTTATTGTGCACCATTTTGGAGCCAGCAGTAGAAGCAAGGGGAAACTTGGCCAAAATGTCCCTGAAAAGACTGAGACTTCTTTCAATGTCAGGTAAGGGATCACTGTCAGCATCAAAGGGACCCATAGCATCATCACCCTGGTTAACAGGTGGAAGTAAATTGAGTGAAAGAAATTTTTGGTGCTGATTGAAATAAATCATCTCTTGTTATTCCAAGTACTTTTTTCAAGCTAAAGCTGAAACCAATAAAAAAGTTTTTGGTTACTTTAATTAAAAGATTTAAATATTTTGGAATCTTCTGATGATTTAGCACAAAATCAAGAATTTACAATCAAAATTTATTTGAAATCCATGAAAAATAAATTGAACATTCAAAGTACTTGAAAAACATTCCAAATCAAAAAATTTAAAAAGGTTGCTGCCATCAATATCTTTTCTCATTGATTATTTCTTGAAGGAGTTTAAAAATGAATGTATCATTTCAAAAAAAAAAAAACATTGTTTGATTCTAAAAGTGTTGAGATTTGTGTTGTCTCATTTTTCTCATTATTTCCATTGTTCCTGTTTCTTTCAACCTGCTATCTACCCTTCCGCTTGGAAAATAGGAATGTTGCATATTCCTTATTCTGTTCATTGCCTGATACATTTAAAAATATACTTTACACTTCCAGGAAGACTCTCTTTTCTTCACCAACCTTCTCACTTTCACTCCTAATTCATTTCAAAAGATTTGCTTCAACATCACCATACCTGAATCAAGGTAAAAATTAAGAAGATTGGCTGTAAGGGACATTTCAGGCTATTTTGGTGTGACCATACCTTTCCTAAAGAAATTCTCATGTCTTGATGATCTGATATTTTTCCTTCAGCATCATTTCCTTTTGGATTCCTTCTCACCCTTGCCACTTGTCTCCAGTTGTGGTCATTTATGCGTAGTTTGGTATGACACATCTTGTCTCTGCAGTTTTATGTTGTCCTTTCTATACCTTTCTGACTTTGTAATGCAGCTCTGGTTTTAAGCTGTAAATTTATCTCAGAGATTTGAGTTAGTAAGCTTTAAAACAAGTCAAAAATGTTACAATTTAATCAAGTTTATTTATTCAATAGTTGGGTCCAATGCCAATCAAATGGGTGATTTAGTTTTGTATTGATTAATGATAAATTCTCAGACAGGCTCTTTGGTTCACAAATATTCATTCCAGCTTTTTAATTTCTCTTTGGAAGATTTTCTATTTCTTTGAAGCATTTGCGGATGAACATTCATTTTTTGGTTTGAGAATAAGAACCTTTAAATGGCTCTACAATCTTTTTGAGCAAGCAAGATTTTTGAAGAGTTTTTTTCCCTTGACTGTCTGGATGTGTGAGATGGAATGATAGTTGGGGAATCCTGAATTTCAAAAAATAAATCAAAAAAAATAAATAAATTATTAGGTCAAATTTTTAATAATTACTTATTAAAATTGCTTTTTTTATTTATTACTTGAAATAGTATGATAATTGGGAAACCAATATGGTGAGTTTGTTAGCAATCTTCAACTGGAGAGGTAGATTGATGTTGGAATGGTCAACACAAACCATTGTGCTTGCCGGGATTCATCTACATTTTTTGAAATACTTGGGTGTGCCCACTCTAAAAAAAGTCCCAATAATTTTTTCTACCCACTGAAAACTTGGACCCTGTTTGGCAGGGTGGGAGCAAGGGGAGGAGGTGAAACTGGGAGGAGAGGCTTGCAACTCCATGGAATTTTCAGACTTAATGGCTTGTGTAGTTTGAAAAGAGGAAAAGGAATTGGACCATAAAGATTTGAGGGAAAAAAATTTAGAAGATTTTAGAAAAGACATGTGATATTTCCTGTAATGGAATCAATGGCTGGATACATAGGGAAATTCTGTTTCTCCAACATATTGTCCAGAAATAAATTTTTAATTAGGATATATCAAGGATAAAGTCTATCAGAAGGAATCATCAAGATATCACAGGGGAAAGTATATGAGGCAAGAATTAGGTCCAGAACATGATAGAGTAAAGTGCAGTTGTCAGCCTCCTGGATGCCAAAACCCTTGTTATCCTTTAGCTACCAGAGTTGATACAATAATAAATATATTATTCAATAAATTCAGCAAAAATACATAAAAAAAAAGGTCTTGCAAGGTTAATTGGTTTGGTTATAGTTTAATATTATTAATCAATATTGATAAATTGATTATTAAATAAATTAATACAGGGGCCACAATAATATTGGGTATATTTAACACCTCTATTCAGTGAATTCAATTTGAAAACATGTATACATGGTTACTTTGGAACCTTTAATTTATATTCTTAAAGGAGATATTGCCCAAAGATAATATATATATAAAATATATGGTGGCGTGGCAGGGCCTTGTAGCCAAGCTTCCACAAAAAAAAGGATAATAAACTCACTGGTATATTATTGAATACTTTAGGTACCTGTTTGGGACATGCACTGATGGTTTAAACCTATTACTGGGGTTGAAAAGGTTGTTCAGCAGTTTAAATTGATAAAAGGGTTGTGCAACGGATATTATTAATCAGAATAAAGCCATAAATCACTTACTTATCTCTTTTAAGTATTTGATTATCTTGGAATGGTGTCTGGATGTAAATATAACTGGGTCTCTGGGTATCAATATCCTCAAAAGAGCTCTATATTTATAGCTTTTTGAGTCCCAATTCTGTCCTTCTGAGGGATACAGGGGCTCAAAGGGAAGGTTTCTAAGGCTAAAAGGGTAACCAGTGATAGCCTGTCACTTTTTCTTGGTGCTTTAGCACAGGTAACATCTAATTCCACAGAGTATGGGAATTATTCTACCTTTTGATTGATGTTTTGATGTGTAAATAACACTAATCTATCCACATGATCATGATTTAATTAATTATCCTTAGTAAATATTCCCAGGATGTTAATAAGTTTTCTTAGTAGAAATTTCTATGGGTAATCTGATGTCAGATGGGTTCTCATTATGTATTAGCTGATGGGAGTAAAATCATAATATTGATTTTGCTTCTTATTTTCAAAATTCTGTTGCTTTCCTTGAAATAATTAATTAAAAATAAAAGCTATGGGAATACATTTAATATTTTTACATAATCGGTTTCCTTAGTATTTCACGGACATACTGATGTCTTGAAGTTCTCACAATTGTATATTTAAAGTATTTTAAGATATTTTACAAATAGTAGTCATCTTATTTTTGACATATTTGGTATTTTTATTATATTTTATAAAAAAAAACATAGAAAGTTTATTTAAGTATATTTATGTAATTTTATGTATTTTTAGACTAAATTTATTATATATGTAGTATCTCCCTGTCTAGGTTGTAGCAACTTTATATGGTACCTAGGCTTCTCAAGCCGTCTGTCACTCTTTCAGTCCGTAGTCCCGCAGCTGCGTACCTGTCAGATTCCCAGGGCTGCATACACAGCTTGTCAGGGCATGCGGACAGCGCAGCAGTGCTGCTGCTCAGCCCTGCACGGATGTGTTGGTTTCTGCAGCTGCGTGCGGGAATTGTGACAAATCACATTTCTGCCGGTAACTCCTCCAAATCACAGAATTCTTGGATTCTGACACCAAATTCACTGTGAAACCTATATGTGGGGTTTCATGTGAAATATTAAAATGGCCAAAATCCCAAGGTTGTGCCTCTTTCCAAATCTTCATAAATTATTTAAAAATATAAGCTGTAGGAATTTGAGGTAGGTATCAGTCAGTGACCCTACCTTAATTTTTATGTAGAATCAGAATTTTAAATAATTTTTTTAATATTATTTCTCCTTTAATAAAATTTTTATTTATTTATGTTATTTTTTTACTTTTTCAGCTTTCTCTGCAATAGTAGCAAGCCAACAACAGTGGATGTTGAACAACACATTAATATGCAGGCCCATAAACTTTTAGTTGAGTATAAAAATCCCTCCAGGGAAATACATTTCTTAGTTCAGAGGTTGCCTATTTACAGTCTTTCTAAGTACATAGTTAGGTTGTTGAGAAACCACAAATGGTCACATGTAATAGCATACCATTTTCATAACCACAATTTGACACTCCAGCCTCAGTCTCCCCGGAGCCTCATTACACCCAACCTCTACCCCTGCACCCACTGGCTCCACCTCCTACATCTCCCACAGGTTCTACTATCCCCTCCCAGGTTCTCCCCCTCTCTATGGCTTGGTACATCCTCTACCTCCCTCATATGTGTGTACACACATGTGCATACTCTCTAGCTGTCTGGAAATCAGTTACTTTCCCAGGACTTCCAGACCAGCACATGCCAGATCTTCCTGGACAGACCCATCACCCAATACTCAACTATGTTGAAGTTAAGGTTGAATGCTCTGGTTGAGAAACTTGGAGAGGATGAGATGAAGTCTTATGACGCCAAGAGGAGTGGATCTAAGGAGCCAAAGGAGGGCACTCCAGTTCAAGGTAAGGAAGAACAGGTGATGTCAATTTTACTTGATCAGTCATCACTATATATAGACTAATTACAGGATGGCTGACAAGTGGTTGAACAGGTAGGAGAACAATGGATAGGATGTATTCAATACTGAGCCACAGAGTCTGCACCAGTTGGAGGACAGAATTGGACTGGGTTGAAACGGAGGAGCCACTAGGATCTAAGTCAGAGGTGCAACTGGAACAGTAACTAATCTAGTATAGTATGGAGTGCACACTGGGCAGAGACACTCAAAAGTGTAGCAATATAAATAAGAAGCTGATGAAAAGTCAGAAGAAACACTCAAGATTCAGGCAGAACCATCAGATGACAAAAATTCTAACAAACTACAGAGCCTCCAGACCACCAGATCAACATGTAGCACCCATGGGAACTCCCAATTCCATTACCAGCCACTCACCCCTCAAGGCCTCCTCACCAATCCTTGCATATACTGACCTCTCTCCTCCTCTTGGACTAATTCCCCCCAAGGGATTAGTAAACTATTTCTTACTGGTTAGTCCTCCTCCAGTATGTGTCATCTCAGCAAAAGACAACCTTCCCCAGCCTGCTAGACTCATCTCACCTTGCACCTTGGTGTTACTCTTATAGGATTTAACCACCTCCATCCTTCAGAGCATTACTACTGGACTTCCCTCATCCCTTCCTCATCCTCATTACTTGTGCTCCTTTCCTCAGCCTCATTGCAATACATCATTCTTTTCCCAAATTCTGTGAGCAGTAGCACCTGTTCCATCCGTTTCTTGCATGCCAGAAGCATTTGTGAAAACTGTATTGATTGAAGTTACTTATATATTACTAGGATTTCCCCCCCCCCCCCCAAAATTTGGGTGCCCAGTGTATGTAAATGATTGAATGGAGAGGCAAGGCCTGTATCCTTGACCTCAGGTCAGCTGCTAAGGTTCCAGAGAACAACACCAGTTGCAGATACATCAATGTTGTCTACTGAATGGGTTTTCCAAGGAGGTTGATGTTGGTATTTTCTGAGCCTCAAAAAGCCTATATTTTTATAGAGATAGACTAGTGTATGATACCCCCAAAATTAGGGGAGGAAACCCTCTTGTCCAGTGATGGGTCACAAGAGGCACACCCTTGATGTTGGAAGAATGCCAACACCAAAAAAATCAAAACAAAAGTGTCAAGATTCACTAGAAAACCAAGGACTTCAACACCAGGGCAAAAAGAGGCCATGTTTGTTTATAGAGAGTAGATGTGTTAGGGTATGTTTGGCAACCTTGAGGCATTCTAACTTCCATGTAACTGTAAGTGTAACTTTTGATGAGTTCCTGGGGCCCCACAGCCAACCATCCCATGGATTTGTAACTGTAACCTCCAAGCTTACAGTTACAGGGGATGTTTGGCAACTGTGGGGGAATGAAAGTATGGATGTGATGAGAATAGGCCAAGGGAAGGCAGAGTTACATGGAAGAAGTGACAGTTACAAGTTCAAAACCTTGTAACTTGCTGAGCCATGGTGTTGCTGGGGGTGTAACTTGTGTGTAACTTCCTTAAAAGTTCCACTTGGGGAGTTACAGCAGTCGCCAAACAACCCATATTTGTAACTTTGGCTGTAACACCCCATGTAAACCCCTGTAACTTCATTTTTGTTAGAACATACGGTGGGGCACAATTATGTCACAGGTTCCCACCCCAGATATTTCACAGTTTTACTCACATGTCACGCACCTTGTAGATAGCTATAATACTTGAACATCCATCCACCCAGGACCCTTCTCTCCTCATTGAGATTTGGATCCGGGTACGACCAAAACCTAGAGCTAACGGTCGATGGTGGTGGATGGATAGGTGAGCACTATCTTATGCAATTGAGATTTGGATCCCGGTACGACCAAAACCTAGAGCTAACGGTCGATGGTGGTGGATGGATAGCTGAGAGACTTTACAGGTTAAAAGCCGGCAAGAACTACCAAAGCAACGGGAACAATTTTATGGATAAAAGATATCAAAAAAAGAAAGAGGATTGTATTAGAAAGAAGACCACCGGAGAAGGATCTACCTTGCCCGGTGTCGCAATGGGTGACCTGGAGAACCAACCGGCATTCGTGTCCAAGACGGAATTCAAATCGTGTTTTGAGACGCTCCAATCTACGCTTACCCAGCAATTCCAACACGTAGAGGCAGCCATGGGGAGAATGGCTACCCAACAAGATGTCCAGACTTGATCGGTACCACCGCATATCAAGAGCACCACGGGACCGACCGGCAATCCATTGGCCTTGAAGTTTGTGAAAGACCCAATGTTGTTTCACTGGAACGTCAACACCAAGAAGCCAATCCTGGCTTTTGACGGGTCCAACTTTAATCTATGGGAGGGGGCGATTGACCGCACCCTTTGACAAGCATTTGATAAATACCCCACGTTCCTTGGCGACCATCACAACTTCGAGGCCATGGTTGCGTTGGAAAATAGAGCAGTTGTCAATTTGCTGCGAAACTCGGTCAATGACAAGCTCTACGCCATAATCGAGGCATCCCAGATGGAATCCTGTAGAGCCATCTACAACACCCTAGTTGACACGTGCAAACGTTCCGACAGGAGGCACAAACTGGCAGTGACAGAGAAGATGATGAACCTACTAACGTCACCTGAGGCAGATATGGCGTGAATAACATCGTTCCACACGATTATGGCCGACCTCAATCGCCTTGACATATCGCGGAACGAACTGGTCGGCCTCCTGGTCCAGTCCGTAGCGGTTGCACCTCTGGGGATAGATGGGAAGACGTACGAATACTCCATTTCCCAGCAGCTGAACAACACCAAGTCAATCCCACAGTTCCTGGATGTTGCAAACATTCTTCAGGGCGCAATCGGGAAGCTGCGTCCCAAAGCGACAGGGGGAATGGATTTCATGGAGCTGGACCGCATACAGGCCGTCAAACAACGTTACGTACCTCCACAACGTCGGGCGCCCTCCGGCAGTCCACCTGCTAAGCCGCATCTTTTGGTCAATTGGGCGGCTTTCTATGCAGGGAAAAACAAGACCGAGGCTCTTCTGGACGCCTATGGGTGCAAATGCCAATACTGCAGAGGGGACGGCCACTGGTACGCCGACTGTAACATCTTCTGGGCGGATGTCCGGATGGGCAAGATACCTTCGCCTCCGCCGGATCACGCAAACCATGTGTCCCGGTACTTACCCCCCCAACGTCCTCATTGGGACGGCCATAGGAACAACCGCATCAGGGTCGTGGACATGCCAGAGGTCAACAGAGGCAAGATCCTCCTGGATTCCGGGGCCAGCGCTCACGTGAGTGGCCCCTCCCGTTACTTCATCCCAACCCATACACTCACCCAGCCAAAACGGTTCTACCTAGCCACTGACAAACATCACGTGATTGCTTCCACAATTGGCAGCCTCATTATTCCAACGAGGACGGCGACAATGACAATCGATAACGTGTACCTATGCCCTGGGGTTAACGGTATCATATTGTCAACTGGGCAATTACTTGCAGAAGGTTGGAAGTTAACTTATGACGGTTTGGAGGCTACTTTGCTGGACCCCTTGGGAAATAGCTATGATACTTTCTTCCGAAATTATTGTTGGACAATTCCCGCTTGTACAACTCCACACCGTGCAATGAAAGTCTCTTGTAAACCATCCTTTGACCCCTACAAATGGCATGTGCGCCTTGGCCATGCATCCGAAGCAGTGGTTAAGCAGTTCTTGCGAACGCATTACCTGGATGAAATCAGTGGCCCATGGCTTTCCTTTTTCTGCAAGAGATGCGCAACCTCGAAGTGTCTCGACAAAAAGATGCTGGACGTTGTATCCGGTATAGTGAGGGATGAACCCCTGGATCTATTCGTCACTGACGTGGCCGGTCCTTTTGAGGAAGATTTGATCGGATGTCGCTTCCTGTTGACGTTCAGAGATCACGCCTCAACCTACACTTTTATAGCCATCCTCAAATTGCGCTCCAAAGTCCCGGCAAAAATATTGGGCTGGCTGGAGAATATCTGGAACACCAAAGGTCGCTACCCAAAATTCATTTGCAGCAACAACGCGGCTGAATACACTGGCCCGCTGAAGCGGAAGCTAGAACCACTAGGAGTTCAGATGGCCCCTATTCCCCCTTACCACCCGGAACAGAACGGCGAAGCCAAACAAGTGAACAGGACCCTAGGGGACATGGCCAGGACCATGCTGAACGAGAGTGGGATGAGCACCAAATTTTGGTCATTTTCCTACCAGGTTGCGGCATACATCATCAACCGCCTTCCTAACTCAAGGACCGGAGGGAAGACCCCCTTGGAACTGCTCTGCGGAACAAAGGTGAACCCAGCCATACTGTACCCCTTTGGGGCCGAAGCCATCGTACACATACCATCCGAACGCAGGACCAAACTTGACAAGAGAGGACATTGCTGTTGCCTACTGGGTTTTCCCCCTGGGGGAGCTGGATGGCTATTCTGGTCAGAACAAGAGAGGAGGGTCATTCACTCCAGCTCGGCCATTTTCCCTTTCTTCCAAAGTCTTCCTGTGCAACCACTGAAACCCAAGCCGGCAGACATCATTAGCCAGTTGCGTTTGGGTGAGGTTGCTACCGACAAAATGGCCAAAGCAGAACAAAGGGCAATCAATAGCCTACCTCGTACGGTTGAGAGGGCGGTACCGCGGTCAATGCCCGAAGCGCTGAAGGGCAAATGGGCGGCGGAATGGATGAAATCAGGAGAAGACAAGATCCAACAATTCAACAATTTGGGAGTATGGGAGCCCGTCAAGCCACACAAGGGGATGAAGGTCCTGGGGGCCAAATTTGTCCTGGCACACAAAAAAGACGCAGAGGGTAAGCTCATTCAGCACAAGTCAAGGTATGTGGCCAAAGGATGCAGTCAACGGATGGGGGTGGACGTATACGAAATTTACGCACCTACGGCTTCCCTCAACACCCTGCGATTGCTCCTAGCAGTGGCACACCATGGCCATTTTCCCCTGGCAAGCTTTGATGTCAGCGCGGCTTATCTATATGGTCCGATTGAAGGGGAAGTCTACGTCCAGCCGCCGGTTTTGGTCCGACCTCAATGGAAAGGCTACGTGATGAAACTTCACAAGGCGATGTATGGAACACAGCAAGCGGCCTGGTGCTGGTGGAAACATTTTTGGTTGGTAGTTGAAAAGGTGGGTCTCCAGGCCAGCGAGTTAGAAGACTCTCTCTATATGTGTTGGGATGGAGGGGATTTTGTGATTGTCTGGTTGCATGTAGACAACGGAGTGGTGATGGCATCATCTGATTGGGTGATGGAACGGTTCAGGATGGGCGTGGAGAAGGAATTGAAAATAAAATGGAAACCGGTGGTTGACAAGATTGTGGGCATTAGGGTGAAGATGGAAGGAGAGCTGATGACCCTCAACCAAGCTCTCTTTGCCAAGGAGATCATTGGCGATTACGCCCGTCCGACTTTCAACAGGAAAGCGCCGCTATCGGGGAACAGCCTGCTGACCAATGATGAAGATCCGGTGGAGATCACCGAATACCAATCTATCGTTGGCTTGCTGATGTACCTGGCATGTGGAACAAGACCGGACATCACCTACGCCGTGAATATGCTGGCGCAATTTAGCTCCTGCCCATTGTCAGCACACTGGGCAGAGCTTGATCACGTCATTGGTTACCTCAAAGGCACCTCAACCAAGGGCTTGGTATATACCCGAGGTGGTTCCAATGGTCTCTCCATGTGGGTGGATGCGAGTTTTGGAGGAGAGCACAAAAGATCCACCAGCGGTTATGTCATCCGATATAACGGAAATACCGTTGCATGGGGCGCAAAAAGGCAGACTGTTGTTGCACTGTCTACCTGTGCTGCTGAATACATCGCTCTGTCAGAGGGCTCACAGCTTCTGGCGCATCTACGACTGACACTAGCGGATCTACATTTTGGATGTGGTTCCACAATCCACTGCAATAATGAAGCGGCGATCCTGATCGCCACCAGCAATGGGTCCAGGAAACGGACCAAATACCTAGACAGGGTGTTCTATTTTGTGAATGACCTCATCCAATGTGAGAACATCGAGTTAAGGTGGACAAGCTCCGCAACGCAAATCACCGACATCATGACCAAAGCGCTCGGCTCGACCAAACACAACACCGGGACGAGTGGACTGGGGGTGTATTAGGACTTAATTGTGGGAGGGGGTGTTAGAACATACGGTGGGGCACAATTATGTCACAGGTTCCCACCCCAGATATTTCACAGTTTTACTCACATGTCACGCACCTTGTAGATAGCTATAATACTTGAACATCCATCCACCCGGGACCCTTCTCTCCTCATCGAGATTTGGATCCCGGTACGACCAAAACCTAGAGCTAACGGTCGATGGTGGTGGATGGATAGGTGAGCACTATCTTATGCAATCAAGATTTGGATCCCGGTACGACCGAAACCTAGAGCTAACGGTCAATGGTGGTGGATGGATAGCTGAGAGACTTTACAATTTTGGTGGGCCGGGGGAGTTACAGCTACAGATACCCTGGGCAGCTGTACCCACCCTTAGGTACTGTTTGGCTGCCAGGTGTATTTGTAACTGTAACTCCCCCCCACCCGCCAAACTGAAGTTATAAGGAGTTACAGTTACACACTTTTGGGTGTTCGGCAAGCACGGTAACCCATCAAGTGTAACTTCTACAGAAGTTACACTCTCACACTGCCCCTGCAAAAAAAGGTAACGGCGAGTTACAAGGTTTTGACCTTGTAACCAGCTGTAACCTTCGCCTTTCCCGCCCATTCTTGAAGGTTACAGTTACAAATGGGCAGGATGTTCGGCTGCGGGGCCCCGGGGACTCGTCCATGGGCGGATTTGTAGCTCGTAACCTACAGCTACAGTTACACGCGGAAGCCGAACGCACCCTTACTTACTTGAAACTAGAGTATCATGCCCCAAAATTGAGGAGGAATGCCATTTGCCGGGTGCAATATGGACTTTGCCCGGTGGAGGCATGCAGATTGCCTGGTGTAAACGCAAGAGGTGCGCAATACGACGTTAGTAAATGAATTGACCCGAGGACATCGACGCCGGGTGAGGCCCCTCAACCGTTAATTGTCTTATCTAGGGAGATTTTTTTTCGCTTGTTGGAATCCGTCCAAACCATTATTTTTTTGTCTCGTTACCTACCATTTATCCTGACCAGTTTGGTATCATCGTCAACTTCAAATTTCTGATCAAGAAATTATCTCTCGCTTGACGTATGACTGTCTTCATCACACAAAGGATCGTGATGATACACTTTGTACCCACAACAACTATAACGGCCAAACACCCAAAGAAACGAGAGAGAGAGAGAGAGAGAGAGAGAGAGAGAGAGAGAGAGAGAGAGAGAGAGAGAGAGAGAGAGAGAGCTCCGATCCGACCGGATGGTGCTCTCAAGGTGGAATGATCAACCAACCAATTGCCAAGAATCAACGAACTAACGACATTAACGAGATCGAGACTAGCGAGTTGTCAGCTACACCCACAGTGATACAATATCAACTAAACAACAATGGTAATACATTTATTTCATCATACACTGTCCAAATGATGCCTATAAACGGCCCGAACCCAACCGAGCTGGGGCGGGGCGGGGCGAGGCAAGTCAAAACTCAAGTTCGAGAGGGGGAGGGGACAAAGGGTGATAGAGAGAGAGAGAGAGAAAGAGGGATGTGAAAATGCGAAGGAGGAGGAGGAGGAGGAGGAGGAGGAGGGCTCGATCGGATGGGCATGATCATGAGGGAAAACGACGGGTGTGAATCGAACAATAAAAAAATGATATGAAGATGGGAAAGAGAGAGAGAGAGAGAATGACGGTGGGGGGTGAGGTGTTCTATCCATAGGAAAAGGGATCGATAGACGGTCAAGTCGGTATCGACTCAATCGATCTCGATCGAATCGACAGGACTGCAGAGGCGGGAGGAGGAGAGGAAAGGATCGAGCGTGAGTAGAGAAAGTGCCTGACAACAAGTGAGCAAGTAAGTCAAACCGATGATCCTTAGTGACGTCCTTCTTCAGAGCAGATAGAATTCAAGAGTTCGGTGCGATCCTGATCTAGTTTAGGATCGGAGGAGGAAGAAGCCGAAGGATCAGACGGTCGAAGAGGAGGACCGCATAGGCCGGTTTGGATCGCTCCGATCAAGCCTCGATACTCGAGATCGATCGAGTTCGTCAGCTCTCCCCAGAGGTCAAAGATCACGAGTTGATTCGAGTTTGGCAATCGAATCAGTTCAGGATGACGATGGGATGATGATGAAGTGGAAGTCTCTACTACTCTTCGATCAATCTCCCCCCAACTCGATAATCCATCTAACAACGAACTCGTTCGATCCAAGCGCTTCAATCCGATCTCGAACTGTCTCTTGACCTCCTCCAACCTGGCAATCCTCTTCGACACCGCAGATTCAGACTCGATCGGACTCGGCCTCGTCGAATCATCATCCCATCTCATCATCCTCAGCACCGGACTCGATTCGACTCGAACCGGTTGAGGCTCTCGAGCATGAACATGAGTTCCGACTTCGAGGTGATTAGTTGAGAGACCGGTCGGGATCAAGTCGAAAGCCTCATCCTGGGCCGAATGATAGCGGAGAAGATGATAGTTAGGATAGATCATGATCTGACCTCGTAGGTAGACCCACTCGATCATATACTTTTTCCAACTCTGAGGCCATCGGTTCGAGCGAATCGGTACTGGGATCACCGGGTCAGCCACCGAGACGCCTGGTAACTGATCGGCTAGACGGTAGGTTAAGAACCGTTGGAAGCCTACCCAAGATTCTGGGAAGAATAAGGCACCCCAGGAACAAGGTACTTGAGAGGCGTAGGGGATCGTGATCGGTCGAACGCCCAGACGATCTAGTAAGTTCGTGACAATAAACGGTCTCCTACCCTCTGGTTTTAATTCATTATGTTGGGGTTGGTAGAGTGAGATCCCATAGATCCTTTCGTTCCGAGGATCGTTGGAGTATCGATAGTGCAGGACCGAAAATTTTAACCAGCCGTAAAAGTAAGGAGAAACTTCGACGTCATCCTCAAGCAAAACACCGTACGAATCATGAGCCGAGGATGGATACCATGATTCAATGACGGCCGGCAACAATCCGGCTTGGATGATTCGTTGGCGGACAATCTTAGGGCCATGTCTCCATTCGAATCCTTCGACTAACTTTCGGGTAGGAAGATCTGAAGTTTGTTCCATGTTAACGAGCAGATTGAGTTGATCGCCATGATAGACTGAATCTTCCAACGACTTGAATAACCTTTTCAATGATACCGGTCGATCATTCGTAATGACTGAGATATCGATCTTGGGTTTATGCCAGCCTGTGTTTTTTTTCCCGCACGCACCAGAGAAAAAGAAAAAATTAGTCTTGGTCTGGCTAATCAACATGCTGTAAATGCATGAATGCTTTGACAGTCATGATGGATTATAGAATCTCGTCCCCGAAGCGAACCCATGGGGGATCAAGATGAGGGCGTCGGGTTTTTTTCAGCAGCTTGAGGCTCTGAGCGTTAAGAAAAGATGATGAGAAGAAGCCAATAAAGAAACCCAACCGCTGAACTTTTCAAAGCCTTGAGATCTAAAGCCAAGATCCAATCGAGTGCAAAGACTTCAGTGAGCGGTACACCGATCAGGATACATTGCTCGTCATCATCATGATCCTGACTATTTCGTGGATCGCTGTTGGAATGACTGAGACGAGTTGGATCAAATCTTTTGATACTTTGAGGTAATAAACCAAGGTTCCGATGGGCATCGTCAGTACCATAGAAGATTAATTCTAGACTGGGATGGTTGATTACGATTTGATCGATGAAGAGCAAGAGGATGTTAGGAGGATGATCGGTTGGGATGGTTGGATGATGGGAGAGGGGACGTTGGATGATGATGAACTCGATCGAGATCGGATGATGGTCGTCGATGCAGCGATTTTGGATTTGAACCCGAAGGTTCTCTTCCCTTTGACCGTCGGATTCCAAGCCAGGATCGGAGGGGGATAGTAAGAAGTAGATTTGGGCCTGATTCTGATCGAACTTGTGTTGGAGTCGACAAGCAAACGGTAACCAATCGGAAGATGGATCAAGATGATCGTAGGAGATCAAGATCCCTACCGAAGGTTGTCTTAATCGGATGGCCAATAGCTCGTTTAACGCATTACGGCGATCGACAGCTTGGAAGGATGAATCTTGAGGACTAGAATTTGGCCCAAGTAACTGATCGATGGAATCCTTACAAACCTTGGAGTGATAGTCTCGGTTTGCACTCGAATGATCCGAATCAGAGGATGAAGGGATGACAAGAGTAGATGAATTGAGCCGAGTGAAGAGGTACGAGGAGAGGTCTAAGGATGATGAGATGGGGATCGATCGATCGAGATCGGTGGGCCATATCCTGGTTGGGATCAAGTAAGGTGGAAGGGCGATCGAGGCCAGGGTTTTGTCAACGGAGCGGCACGTTAGGGATTGGATCGAAGGACCACTTAGGCCGGCGATGGCCACCGAGTGAGGTTGGACGCTAGGACTGAGGACGATGCGGGTCGCGATCGAGAACCAGTGAGGATCTAGGTGGATGGAAGGAGGGATGGAACGATCTAGTACGAGGATGATATCCGAGTTCGATGGGGGATGGTATGATGAAGGGTGGTGAATGAGTTGGTAGTGAAGAGATGAAAATGTTGAGTTGGGAATCGTCGTCGTCGTTGACTGGGGACAGTTTGAGAGTCTCGAGCAGATGATTACGAGTGAAAAGATTGTTGGATTGAGTTGATCGAGTGAGGAGATGGCTCGGTGGATAGAATGAGGGAAATCATCATCATCTTGGGAAGGGTCGAGGAAGATGAGGATGTTGATGGGGGAGGAGGAGGATGATGATGGCAAAGGATGATTGATAGAATTAAGAACTGTAGAGTGGAGTCCAATGATGAATGGGGAATGAAGATGAGTGATGAGGAGTGATAGATCTAGATGTTATGATTTGGACATACTAGTTTGGTGATCGAATGATGATGAAGATATTGATCTTGATGGATGTCGATCTGATTGAATGATGAAGTGATGAGTTGAGAGGATGTTATGATGGTTGAGTAGCAGTAGTAATAGTAGTAGTACTAGGATGATCACTAACGATGAGATGGTGATAATAGTAGTCCTCTTCAGATTACGATCGGTTGTGGATCTTCTCCTGGTTCTTACTCTAATTCCTATCCTATGGATGGAACCTTGTTCAGCTGGATGATGATAATCTGAATTGTTTCTATTCATCGATCTATCCCTAATGTTGCTGTTCATCGAATCGATCTGAGTGATCATCTAGATAATTACTTTTTTAGTGGTGGGGTAGTAAATAGGTACACAAGTACTTTGTAGACTTGTACGATTCCATCGAGTTTAGACTATGAATCGATCTAATTGACCAGCAACAAAGGTTTTAATAGAAATCATGTCAGTCAGGATTATTACATTGACTTTGATTCATCATTCAAAAGTTCATCAATATGTAAGTACTTGCCAGCTCATTGCTCGTCCATGGCTCAAAGATGAGGAGCTCAAAAAGAATTTCAACAATCGGTTTTGGCTTGGCTCCTCGTTTTTTCTGACGTTCTGCTCGTCGGCGGGTGGTTCACGACTTGATCGGTTGCTAACTTCTCATCTTCCGTATTTCTCACTTGATCCACTTGGCTTGCCTTGATGGTAATTGGGATAATTGGAACGTGAGTGCCAGCTCTACTTGATTCATCATGCCACTAGAAACATTGCTGTTGCAGATGAGATTCTTGACATCCTGGTCGATCGGGTTGATGAGGTTGTTTTTGTCCTTTAGGTGGTTGAATTAGCTGCTTGTTTGATGTGTTGAGATTGAGGAAGTTGTGATTCGATAGGTCAATCGCTTGATTCTTTTCACCATTTGCTTCAATAAGTTCTTGTGAAAGACTGTCAATGAATTGTTGAAGTTCTTCATCCACTCCAAGCTGGCCATCTACTTCCTTCTCTTACCGTGTCAGGGTCGGAAGATGACACTCTCTGTCGAAACATTGCGGTGATTAGCAACAGATCCCGAAAGCGATTTGAATAAAATTGAAGAAGGAAAAAGCAAATGATATCACTCAACTTGAAAACTCGATTGTTGCTCAACAAAGTGGTTGGTCGATTGGAAGCAGAGTTTATTCAACTCACCATTGACCCTGTACCTGTATAAGATCATCAAGGTGGTACAACTTGGCAAAGCCAAAAGTTCTTTTGTTGGTCAACTCCTGCAGGCCCCACGGCTTCTAACTAGCATGAGGTCCCAGCGGCCATTCCACAGATAGTTGCCTCCCAGTAATTTTGTGCCAAGTAGCAATGCAGCACTGTCATCCAAACCAGTCCTAGTATTCCAAGCAGCAACCAAATGATAGATGAGCGCCAGCAACCCCTTCTACACCCCAACCCTTGGCATACCAAGGAGCAAGTCATCCAATGAATTTCGCATCAGGATTGCAATAGTGTCAGCTTATCACTTTTCCAGTGTGGCTAACTCCTTGTTAAAACATGGGTGTAAAAACAGTTAAAATAAACAAAAATATAGAAGACTTGCCAAAAATTTGGCAAAGGAGTAAGAGTTGTTGAGATGTTACTGCAGATTTGTATTGCAGATTTGGATCTGTGGTGCTATTTTGGGTTCAGCCACTCAATTACCCTACCCCCAAATTCCCACTCCCTCTTGGACTTCTTAAGATTGGAGGTACTAGTAATGAAGATAGGGGTATACCTATTTCACATATCCTGTTTGTATGTACATACATATGCACACAATGTCAGAAATCAAATTGAATGTTAGTTTTCATGCATGAAAATGGCGGGTTTCAAACATCAAACCCACCATTATCATCCATCCACCACCCATTGCATGCAAAATACCCATCCACACCTCCACTGCAGCAAATCCATACGCATCACACACATCTCATCTCCATCACTTCACATCTCCATTGCTTCACATCTCCATCACATCACACACATCCCATCATCATCTCATCACCCCACATCACATCACCATCTTTCTCAACATGTCCAATCAAACTTCCCGGCAGCAAGTTGAAAATGCAAAAAAGCTGACTGAACTTTTTTTATTATTTGACTCTGATTCAGACTCTGGTGAGGAATCAACTTGGCTAGCTTTGAACTCTCTATTGGGAAAGCAATACATGGTTCCACAAAGACACACTCTCCACAACCCTATGTATGAAAGGCAAAAGCTTCACCTACTCCCCAACTTAAGCTTCCAGCAACTGTTCCAAACTTTGTTGCCTTCATTCATGAAACTTTTGAAGATGATCAAAGACCACCTCATCTTCCAGAACAATTCTCAGAATCCTCAATGCAATCCAGCTATCCACCTGGCCATTGCTCTTTGTAGATTGGGATAAAATGGAAATGGGGCAGCAATTCATTGATTAGAAAATCTATTCTTGGTCAGTTATGGATCCATTGACTTATACACCAAAAGAGTCATGATTGCTATCCTATCTTTCTGTTTCTTGGTCCTTTGTTGGCCCACCAAAGAGGAAAGCAAGGAGATATCTCAAGTAATGGAGACTGAAGGCTTTCCTGTTTGCCTTGGTTTTGTTGATGGAACCACTATCCCCTTGAGAGTCAAAAACCCAAGCTAGATGACAACCACTATTTTGATTGGAAGAAAAGGCAATCAATTCATTTATTTTCCCAAGCCTTTGATAAAACCTTTCATAACACACTGACCAAATATGTTTTATCTGTTTGTATAGATACTCTGTGTCACTACAACTGGTTTGTGATAACAACAAGAAGCTCATATCCCTCCATGCTGGCCTTCCAGGTTCTTGTCACAATTCATTTGTTTTCAATTGGATGCGGATTGCCCAACAACCAGATAACTACTTTGACCAAGATCAATAACTTCTGACTGATTCAGCTTATGCTAGAGGTAAATATGTGGTTCCAGCATACCACAATATTGTGTTTCATCCAATGATCAAGCCATAACTGATTTCAACTATCACCTTTCCCAATCACAAGTTTGGATTGAGCATGCCATAGGAACCCTGAAAGGAAGATGGGCCAGCTTACAGGAGATGCAAAACCAGCTTCAAAATTCCAAGGACATGGAGATCCTCATCAACTGCATTATCAATTGTGTAATCCTTCACAACCTTCTTGCCAACATCAAAGATGAATGGGACAAAATATTCAAAGAAGATATTCCCAATCCTTCTCAAGTAATCCCACTCTCATCTTCTACCTCATCAATGGCAATGAGAGAGCGGATTTCACCCCTCACACTTGCTCACTTTGACGAGTAGCATTTGGTTTTTAAATAGGTGAAATATCAAATCACAGAATTGTTTTGGTTTTGGTTGTTCAACCAAGAATCCAAGGCTGACTCTGGTTTTTTTTTTTTTTTTTTTTTTTTTTTTTTTTTTTGGTGGAATTAGACAAAAACCAAAACTTCCAAACCACCCACCTCACCCCACCAAACCACCAGTCCACCTTCACTGGTCCACTCCTTCCTCCTCCTCACCAAACATCTTCACCCACCACCTCCACCTCACCCAAAACCACAACCTCACCCATCACCTCCACCTCACCATCACCTCCACCTCACCATCACCATCACCTCCACCTCACTAACCACCTCCACCTCACCAACCACCACCTCCTCACCCACCACCACTACCTCACCTCACCTCACTCACTGCCTCCCCTCCTCCTTTAGTTGGCAACCCTGGTAAGCCCCCTCCCCCTCTTCCTCTTCCTGCCCCTCACCTGTTGCTGATCCTTTGATCAATCAACCTTTAGGTCCCCCCTCACTGCCTTGCTCAATCCCTCAGGTGAGCCCCTCCTCCTCCTTCTCCTCCTCCTCCTCCTCCTCCTCTCCCTTCCCCTCCTGATTGATTTTATATCAATCACGCAATTGATTGCAAATCAATTGCTTGATCAATGTGCAAATTGATTGCTTGATTGATTCTCCATCAATCAGCCAATTGATTTGCAATTGATCACAGTTCAGCTCCCCCCCTCCTCCTCCTTCTGCTTGTCATTTTCATCAGATGAAGCTGACATTTTTTTTTTGGGTTTCAGCTTTAACCAGTATTTTTTTTGATCATCTACCTTGATTATAACTTATTAATGTTTTTTTTTTTTGGTTTTTTTGTTTTGTTTTGTTTTCTTGGATGCCAAGCAATGCAACCCCGTTTTGACCCCTTTTTCTGTCAACCCCTGCCCCTTTTCTGGACTGCCAATGCTTCTCCCACTGCACTCAAAATGTTGTACAACTGGATAAATTCCTTCTTGATCCTCACCCCAAGGGAAGTAGGTGATTGGGAGGGATCAACATGGAAGAAGATGGTTTGAAAAACATAAAGAGAGTTGGAAAGCAGAGAGATTTTTGGCAAAAGAGGGCTCAAATGAGAGATTATGAAATCTCTTTAGAATTAAATGAAGATGGTTTTCATGAAAAGGTGGTTTGTTCTTGAAAAAAACTGCAACCTTTTGATTTTTAACCTGCTATTGCTGCCAAAAAGAAAACTTGTGATCCTCCCTTGAAGAGTTTGGACAAGCTAAACAGAAGATTAAACAATTCCTTTTCTTCAGCTCTGGAAAAGTGGCTGTTCTTGATTGTTCCAATTGCCACTCTCAGGTTGAAACAATCAAATTTGAACCATTGAATGAAATCTCCAAGCAAGAAAAGAAGGAAATCAACTTTGTCACAACATTCCTTCACCAATCCAAAAGGTTTTTAAAAATGGTTGGTCCCTCAAGATCTTGGGGTGGGAAAATGTGGGCAATTGGATGGCAAAAATTGATGCACCTTCCCAAACCTTTTGGACTCTATTTGAAGAAAGCAGCTATTCAACCTTTGCGCCAGGAGTTTAAATTTTTGAACCTTATTTATGAAAAGGTATCACAAATTTTGGGCCAAATGTTCAGAAAATTAGGCAGACTGGCACACAATTCCAACCAAGAAACCATGCTGGAAAACAATATCCCCTCTTTCTCTTCATTGGAATATGAATCCCAGCTCACTCCTTTTGACTGTGCCCCCCACATCACCTTCAATTCAGATTCCTTCTACAATTCTCCCATATTGACAAAGGTGACATCTCTTCCTATTCCTTTCTACTGGTGGTTCCAACCAAAAAATAAAATGGAAAAATTATTGAAAACAAGGAAAAATATCAATTATCCAATGGCCTCTTCCCTGAATTGGGATTTGGAATTGATTTCAAAGAAAAAGGTATTGTAAAATTTTTTTGGGAAGCAAACAAGTACAACAACTGTACTTCTCCTGCTTTAGAGACTGTCACCCATACTAGGATGGCTATCTCTTTGAAAATTAACAAGACCACTCTCAACACTTGCAAAGACTTAAAAAGCGGTCAATTATATTCTAGACCAAAAAATGTAAATAAAAATAAAAATAAAAATTTCATTGGTGGGGTCAAGAATAGGCTCAAAAATTGTTTTTGAATTTTTTTTTTTTTTTTTAAATTTTTATCAAAGCAAATATTTTGCCAGCCAAGCAATCATGTAATTTCCTTTATTTCATCAAAAGTTCAACTGCTACCAATACATGCCATGGCTACCAATACATGCAATGGCTACCAATACATGCCATGGCTACCAATACATGCCATGGCTACCAATAACCCATCTTTTTTTCTGTGGCTAGCCTTTACCTCTCCTTTTGGAGTTGGGATTCCTCAAAATCCTTCTCCTTTTCCTCTTTTTTAAAATCCAGCTCACCCTGTTTCATTTGTCACTCAGCATCCCACTTTTTTTAATGATACAAAATATCAGCTTTCTGATTTTGAAGATCCATAGCCAGTTGACAATCCCAGTTCTCCTTTTCAATTTGAAGTTTTTCAGATGCAATTTGTGATTTCACTGTTTTTCAGAGGGGAATAGGAATGAGCTTGATTTTGAAAGCAAGAAGAATCAATAAAATCACTTACTTGAATCTCTCTTCTCCATTATATCCTAAAATCCAGAAAAATTTCAAGTGTTTCCCCTCTTTTGTTGGCTATTGGGGTTGAGGTTGATGGAATTGGAGGCCTTTTTCTTTCACTTTGCAGAGGAGGTTTGTGTTTCAAAAAAATTGCTCTCATTCAAAGGGGATGTGGGAGGCCCCATTGACTTGAGTTTTTGGCCATTCAGGAACAGATGAGCCTGTTTTTTTAAAATCTAAATCAGTCAGGATTAACCAGAGAGAAGATAAAAGAACTTGTTTTCTTACTTGAGCAGATGTTGATGGTAGTGGTGATACAGGAATAACTTGCTCCTCATTGGCCAAGTTGTTAAACTATGCCACCCCAGGAAGAGAGAAATACAAAGAAGGAAGTGAGGGTTCCAAGGAAGGGTTTGAATGGTTGATCAATGCTGATGTAAATGTGGTTTGACCTGGTTCTGTTGGAATATCCTCCTCCACATCAGATTGGGGCCACTCATAGGTTTCATTGGGATCATCATTTCTAGGCTAAGCATCCACACCCAGGTCCTTGGCATTAACTGAATCTGATTTTTGGGAATCAAAAGCGGCTAAAGGGGTGATATTGGTCTTCTTTCCAAAGATTTCAACAATTTTAATATAAAAAGTACAAATGGAGTCCAACTTATCAACCACTGAGTTGATTCCCTTTGCTTTATTGGAGTTGGTGATACCAAAGCCAGTGGAGATTGACATTGCGTGGGATTTTTTGTACTTTTTTCAATAGTTATTGAACTTCTACCGCATCTCTTTGGATGTGGCAATCAGGAGATAACCATTTACCTTAGAGGATTGAGGTTGGCCAACTTGTGTTTCATTGTTGCATCCAAAGAAAGCATTGTAGTTGGACAGGATTTTGAGTCAGTTTACCAGGATGATTTGAGCAGCGCTCTTGAGCTGAATTGGGCCTTTGGAAGCTGATGGGGGAGGATTTTTTGATGTTGAGCTCCTGGGGGATCTTTGGTTTGGTCCATTGGATTGTTTAGTGGACTTGCGGGGGGAGGATTGCTGAGGGGAAATTTATAAAAAGTAAGAGGGATGAAGGGATGAAGAAATGAAGAAATGAAGTGATGAAGGGATGGGTTGAAAGTGGGGATGAAATAATGAAGCAATGAAGCAATGAGAGTTAGGATGTGATGAAAGTGGGGATGAAGCAATGAAGCAATGAAGCAATGAGAGTTAGGATGTGATGAAAGTGGGGATGAAGCAATGAAGTAATGAGAGGATTGATGTGATGAAAGCAATAATTTGTGAGAAATTTATGAGAGTGATGAAGCAATGAGAGTGATGATGTGATGAGAATGATGAAGACATGAGAGTTATGAAGTGATGAAAATAGCAATGAAGAGATGAAGAGCAATGAATCAAATTTTTGGATGAGTTTGGAGGTAGAATTTTTCCAATGAGGTTGGAGGTTGAAAACAGGAGTGATAATGTGGAATGATGGGTTGGGGCAGTGAAAGCTTTTAAATACTTTATTTGAAAAAAAAATTATTTTCAGGTAACTCTGACACGTCTGATCTGAAATAAGTTTTTTTTCTTTGATTTTTAATGGCAGGTTTGAAATGACGGATTTGGGTTGAAACCCACCATTAAAAAATGGGGGGTTTGATTAACTTTGTTATGCTCTATTTTTTGGAAACCTAACTTTGATGTATGCCTCAGTCACCTTGGTTTGACCTCCATAAATATTCCTTTGAATTTCTGAGAGGGTGTAGAGTCTATGATGGCTTTAGGAGGAGAGGATGTGTTAGAAGAGATCAGAGGTGCATTGATGGATTGCAGAAGAGGAAGAGAAAAGTTAGAGGGAAAATCAGAATCAGGAAAGGGGAGTGATTTTGGTTGAGTCTGTGGAAAGGAAGAGGTAGGACATTATTCAATAGGTTGAGAGGTTAAAAGATATTTGGATGTGGCAAAATAAATCTGAGAGGAGAAGGGGACAAGATACTAGGAAAATTTTTTTTCAAAAAACAAACATGTTTGGTGGAATGGATTTTTAGAGTTACAAAATCCATTATTTTAAATTTTGGGAATTAATTCAGATAACAAAGGTATAGAACTTTGCTTCCCTAGGAATCAAGCTTGGAGTATTTTTGAATCTCTGGAATCAAGTAGTAAACCCAGCATCCAAAAGGCTTAAGAACAGAGTATTCAAATGGTTTGATGTGCCAGAGGGAGTAAGGAGTTTCAAATTTTTAAAAGCAGAATTGTAAGGCATGAATTAGACAAGTAGAAGGGTTGACTGACTCTGGAAAGAAGGAAGTGGTAAGCTTTGATTGGAAAAGGATTAATAAAGGTTTATCCAAGAGATTACAATTGGAGAATTCAGATATTCAATTGTTTTCAGGAGCCTATGGAGGAAAGGATTGATTGATGACTCCTCTTTCAGTGCAGAAAGAGGAGAAGGAAGATTTAAATAATTCAGTACCATTTCCAGATACAATTGTCTTGAGATTTATCTGAGGTTGGTTTTCTGCAAGGGAAATTACAGACTTGAAATATTCAAAATTTTTGTCCCTGTGCTTCAGGAACTTAAAAATCTTCTAGGACAAGTATTGATTGGTTATGGAAAGGATGTATCTGGAAGCTTTATCTGAGGCAGAAGAAATTCTTCCAGAAATTTCCAATTTCATGTTTTCTAGAGGTTGATTAACACACAAGAAGTAACTTCCAAATGAAATTTGTGTAATTTTTCAGGAATTTAATACCCTAAATTTTGAAGTTGGGGAAAATCCAGGAAATGAATTTTAGGAATTCCTGGGAAGGATTGCCAAGCCATAAATTCCATAGAATAGGACTGTTTGGTGCATGTTAATTATTGAAGCACATTGGAAGTTGATTGGAATGGAGATTTGCATTATGGCCTCCAAGTAGGCTTTTCTGCTTTGAAATAGACAGATGAAATCTAGAATAAAAGCCAGCAACAGAGACAGAAACTCCAGCATTTTTCAGAGATATATGTGATTCCAGAAGAAAATGGGGGCAAAGGAGGTAGAAAAAAGTCTATGGAGTGAGAAACACATTTTCAAGTTTAGACATGTTTCAAAAGTCATCTAAAAGAAATTTTGAGCCAATCCTGGTGTCCTTGAGGGCATGATTAGGGTTACTGGTTCTGACCAACATATTGGTGGCTTGCAGTTTGTGCAGCAGAAAGGGGTTTCTAATCATGAAGAATTATGATGTTGGAGTATGAGGGACTGGATGAGAGGACGGGACCAATGAAGGCCTCAACAAGGGAAAAAAATTTACAGGTAATTAGACAGTTTATTTCTTCAATGAGAAAAAAGCAGGACAACTGGAGAGTCATAAAAGGGGCCTTCTATAGCATCAATCACTAGTTAAATTGTTTTATTTAACATTCAAATTGAAGAAAGTAAATATTGAATATTAAGATGAACCATGGGGTTATGATAAAGAGTGCTTAATAAATATTTGATTAGTTAAATAATCTTTGAAGAATACAATAGAACCCAATAATCAATGTTTAATTTTTGGGATAGAAGGTCATGCTCAAAAGTTAAAAAATAATGAATAATGCAAACAATAAATTTCTATTTTTTGATAAATTTCCAGGTGCAACAAATAGGTTTTGAACAATTTTGGGGGAAAGAAATTCAACAAATTATGTGGGGTGAGGCACCAGAATTCAATACAAATATCTTGGATTCAAAGGCTTGACATTGAAGTATATTTATGCAGTCAACTTTGAGGAGGAATTTTTGTTGGTTTAAAAATCATGACAGACATTTCTTGGTTCCTGATCATTGATATGAGCCTTTTTTTCAGGTTTTATGTTTGAATATGATGATAGAGTCTGAAAAATTTGTTTTCAGGATTAATTTCCAGAGAATTGATGTAGCCTGGCTTTAAGGGGTGTTCCAGAGGTTTTCAATTTGCTTTCCTATTGGATCTGTTGTGCACCTTGAGGAGGGTGGTACTTGATGCATGCATAGTTGAGCTAGGGTCTCTATTTTGAGTAATTTCTAGGCATATCATTTCTTCTAGTTTGTTGAGATCAGCATTGGTATTGAAGATTTTTTTTTCTCACAATCAGGTATTCAAGCATGTGATACAGTTTGCAAGGAAGTTTAGATATAATTGAATAGTGTTAAAATATTTCAAGAAATAAAAATTGAAAATAGTGGTCCATGTTTTGTATGGGCCAGCCCCATTCTCAGGAGTGAAGATAGAGTCAAAGGCTGATCTTCCAAGATGTTTGATTTTTAAATTGGGATTGTTTTGGAGCTTTTCAGATTGGGTTTCTGTGGGGAATTTGAAAGGGGGAGTGATACAGTAGCACAAAATTTTATTTCTGTGAAGATAGTCTTGGATACATATACATAATTGGGTATAATTAGATTTGTTTAGGAATGGGATACCATGATTGATTTGTCTTTCTTCCAAGTCCAAAATTTTGGAGATGTTCCTGAAGTACTTTACAATTGTGAGACTGGGTGGTGGTGAAGCTTTGAGACTGTAAATCTTATGAATTTTAGGAATAAAAATGAAGTATGAATTTCAGAATTTTGAAAGCAGGGTGGAGGATTAATAATTAAAACTTAAATAATACACAAATAAATTAAGGGATTAATTTTGCCTAAAAGTATGCATAAAGAGGAGGAAAAGTCATGGGGAAAATAAGAAAAAGAATGAGAAAGTTGGGATGAAGATAAGCAGTGAATGTACCAGGATATCATTCCAAGCTTGTGATATTTTTTTTATTAGATTGAGAATTGGATTGAGTTAATCCAAATATCTTGATGAGAAGTTACTTGAAAAGATTTGAACATTTTGCAGAGTAGTGATTTTTTGGAGGTGGTTGCGTTGGGGAAGTCTTGGGTGGTTTCAAGGATGATTGAGTTTTGTGAGAGTGAGGATTAGTTTGATGAATTGATTAGCTTGCATTAATATGGTAAAATAAAGATGATGCTATGAACTATAGTGGTGCTACATACATAGCTATGCTAATATAATGATAAAATAAACAAATAGGTAAAACAGATGCTGGTCTGTTTATAGAATTTTATAAGTTGGTAGAATACACCCCCCCTATTGTTCCTCAAAGTATAACTTTGCATGGTACTGATGCTTCATTAGTCTTTTTTGCTTATGTTGCTTATGTTGCTTACGATATAGAAAGCTTTTTGCAACAAATGATGGTTGCTTTTGACTAGTGTGATATTCTAATTTTGAGTCTTTTTATTTTTACCTTTGTATTTAGTTAATTTACTTTTGTATTCTTGAACAAATTCCAAATTTTTTCAAATTTTCACTCCAACATGCCACCTCAATTTGAGTTGCACTATTACCAGGTTTTCTTTAGCTGGTATTATTTCCACAACTCCCATTTCACCTCAGAACTTGTTATTATTTACATGGTGAAGCATTTTATTTGAAAAATTGAAAATTTTCTTGCGGTTCCTGATGTATTTTAGGTTTATTTCTTTGTTTTTCATGAGGTCCTTTATGAATTTATAGCTTACAGGGGGGGTGAGTAAGTCTTCAAACCAATTTTTAAAATGAAAAAACCAGGAAATTTTATTGTTTTTGAAAAACCATATGAAAATGAATGAGTTCAATTAAACTAAAAGCATTTTGAATCAGTATATACATGACAAGTAGAAACAATTTCTTACCCTTTTTTTTTTTGAATATAGATGGATCTCTTCCTGAAAAATAAATAAAAGATTATCCTCAGAAGTTTTTCAGATTTTTTGCTCAGTCCTTTTCAACATTTGATATTTCATTTTATTTTGATTTTTCTTTTCTTTTTAAGGTTTAAAATCATTCATCAGATCAAGATGATTTTTTCAATAAAGTATTTTACTTCATTTGACAATTTAAATTGGTTTTCAAGCAATGGGATGAGCCCCTCCTTAAAAACAACAAAATAAAAAAAATTAAAAAATTCTGGATGATCTAGAAAAGGGAAAAATTCCAATCAAATCATAGTGCAGGACTCAAAAAGCATCAGAAACATTTCCTGTTTGAATTTTATGGATTCTCAGATACCTATCTTGATTATTTAATCAAGGTATCATCAAACCCAAAAATAAATCACATTAATCTAATTTGCTTTTGCCATGAATGGAAAAATTAACTTTCCTTAGGTTTATTTTTTATTGTTCTATTCTGATTCTTCCCTAAAATTAAATATATTAAAAATAACATTAACTGCAAAAGGATGGTTTCATTTTTTCTCTTTCCAAAAAATGTATTTTGGGGTATTTTGTACCTCTTTTTATTAATTTTAAAAAATTGATGGTTGGATGATTTAACTCATCAACCAATTTTCACCTCAAAGAAAAAATGCTAAAATAAATTATCATACAATTTTAAATAAATGTAGGATTTTTTGGGATTGGAAATTTTGGCCTTGAAAATGTGTCTAAAAATCAAGCTACTTATTTTGGCCAATCAGTGGGAGGACTTAATTCCCCCCCCTGTACATTTATATGCTTTTTTCTTGAATGATAAACCACATTTTTTGATTTTTTGATTTCTCCTTCATTGTTTCCATAGGCAATGATTGTTTAAATTTCCTATTGATTCACTTCTGAGTGCAATTGTTTTAAGCATTTTTCTTCTTGGAAGGTAGAAGATAGTGGTTGTAATTCTTCCTCCATTGATGAAACACTGAAATCCCCAATTTGTTTACCCTGCAAGCTTATTTCTGCTTTTCCTGAAATGAAGCCATACCCTTAAACTGAATTTTGGTAAATATCTTCTAAGTAGATGGAGTTTGATTAAACAATGGGTAGTATTTCTTCAATTTGTTGGTATGGTGTGTAAAGCCCATTTGGGAAGCACATAAAGTTATTCAAGCTTTTTTTCAAGCATGCATGGTGCCAATAAAATTCACCTTGGCACCAATCAAAGTGACCTTAATTCCTGGACAAGGTTGAATTGACACCTGGCCAAGTATTTCTTCCCCAGTCCAAGTTTATCTTGGTGCCAATCAAAGCCGGTTGCATTGAAACACATAATATGTGATTACATTTTAAAAACAAATTGATGGGTTACAACTCTGGGGGAGGGAGGATGGTTGGTTTGGTGCAACCAGCTTTGAGGGTGTCAAGGGAAGCTTGGTTGGGTGTTAGGATTTAACCCCTGAAATCCCAACCTAATCAAGCTCCCTGGGAGCTAATCCAACTCCCACTTGTTTCATAGAAATTCTAACTTGGACAGGCACCCAGAAATGATTTATAAACCATATTTAATGCCAAATTTCTTAGTTACTTTCAATTAGCACAGCACTTGTTTAAAAGCCTCCCCAAGAGACATGCTGAGTGTTTCAAGAAATTGTGAAAGGGTGCCTACCATGTAAGCTAAGTTTTTTCAAGTTCATTGGGATAGTTAATTGAGTAATCCTATTGCGGATTGATGGCCAAATCCAATGGCTTTGAAGATTTTGTTTTCATCTTCAGATGATACTTAAAGCTTGAGGTTCCTTTGGGTTGGGGCATTGATAATTTACAGTCCTCCATAACATATTTCCTCAAGAGGTTTTCTATGTGGTTTTCTTGGATGAAAGTTTTTGAACCAGGGTTCTGAGTAACATTTTTTCCTTATAAATGAATTGAAATTCCCAGGTCTTCAGTTTTGAACTGTTCTCTCATTTATTTAACTTTCTTATCCAATCCTTCTCCAAACAATATGATGTTTTCTAAACATAAAAAAATTGCTACATTCAACTTAATGAATAGGCATGGATCAGAATTCCTAACATATAATGATTTCTTTATTAGCCAAGTTCTAAGTTTTTTGAACCAGCTTCAAGAAGCCTGTTTGAGTCTTTATAGTAACTTCTTGAGTTCATTGATAAATCCATCAGGTTGGTTTAATTTTTCTGTGCACTGTTCTGAAAAATAGTGCTTTGGTTTTGTTTCTTGAATCAATTTCAAAAATACCTCCTGTAGTTCAAATTAAATGGCTTCCTCTTCACTAAGATCTGAGTTGATGTAAGCTGTTGTTCTTTTTTCCCTGTTTGAGTTTCATAGTTTAATATTTATCTCAGGCTTGATAATTTCCCAGTTGGAGATAGTTTTTCCCTTTATTCTATTCTGGATTTCTGGAAGAACCCTTTTGCTGCACATAAACCTTGAAATTGTTTAAGATTTCTTCTCTCATCAAAAGTTTCAGTTAATAACTGTCTGGAGCTTATTCAAGTTTTTTTTTTATTTGGAAGGTGAGCTTGCTTAATTACCTCAAATATTTCTCCATTGACTACAGAATCTAATTCTTCAAATGCAGCTATCTTGCATTGGTTCCATTCTTGGGTATTTTTTTCAGATTTCAGGTTTTTTGGGCCATTCTTGTTTTCTGTGACCACATCTCTGAAGGTAATAGGTATACTTTTGTTGTGTGAGTATGCAAATTTTTCTCCCATTTATTCTGCCACCTGTGCTCAATGTAAAAGTTTTCCTTCTTTAATGGCATTCTTGTCAATATTATGGCTAATATTCTGTGGGGCCACTTCTCTTGGTACCCAGTCTCATCCAGGTTTGGATTTGGTGGGATTCTTATTCTTCACCCCTGTAATTGTTGAGATTAGAATATTTTTTTCAACTAGATGGGCTTTTCCTCCTTCACTGACAACTACAATTTGACTTAAAGGCAGTGGGTGCTGATGATGTAATCCTTGTTGAAGGAAATATATGTGAAAATATTTCTTATACTAAGAAATATATCTCACCAAAGGAAAGAGGATATGAGCCAGAACATGATAGAAAAACAAAGCAACTAAATATGCTGAATAATGGTGATTTAGTTTCTGTAAAATGTGACACAAAAATTTCTTAGAAACACAGAATTGGCCCAGTAAATCAAGAAGAGGATAATGATGATAGCTCTGATGAATAAAAGCAAGGGATAAAAATATATGTGTTAAATCTATCACTTAAAAATGAAGTGCATGAAGAATTCATTAAACAAAGTTATTATGTATTTAATTCAAAAAGTTGCTATGTAGATAAGAAAAGAAAGCTTTATAAAAATTGGATGCAAAGCAAAATAAAAAAGACTATGAATGAAATTGATAATTTTAAATTCATTGGGCTTCCATGTGTATCACCAAGAAAACAAAAGAAACATTGTGATGCAAAAAAAGCATTGATAGAATTGAATGTACTAGTTATTTTTGTCACATTTCTGAATATTAATTTAAAACTTTTTACTTGATGGAAAATATGGAACCTAATAATTATTTAAAGGCTCCATCTACCCATAATCAATTTGTGTTGTTTTTCTTTTATCTCATTAGAGATTTTTCTTTTCACTATATCCAATGGATCATTTAATTATCAAATAATTCTAAATCTCTTCCAATAAAACTGATAATTGAAGTAGTCTTTATTTTAGTGGTTTTTTTAACTCTTTGGTAAGATTTTTTCTGTCTTTGGGTGTGCTTTTTGGGTTTGAATTTACGGGTTGTATTGGGTCTAGGTATGGGACCTTGGGGTTAATTTCTGGGGCTGGGATATCTATTAATGGGGTCTTTTCTTTTTCAAGACAATAATCCCATAATCTGACCATCTTCTTTTCTTGAGGTAGGTAAATTTGATAAAATGAAAAGTTTTAATTTAAACCAGCCATAATACCTTCCTGGCTGCAAGGATCCATTTTACCCTTCTTTGGTAGATTTGTAAATAAGCCAATTTAGCTTATTCTCTTGACATTTTTCAGATTGGGTGGTTTTTCAAAAAAAATTTGTAAGGAATTTTCCCTCTTATATTGCTTGTTAAATCCTGCAAGTATGTTTCTACTGAAACTAACTCCACTCAAAAGAACTTTTGTAGAACACAGTCAATTCTTAAGGATATTACTTCCTTTATCAAGTTCCAATTTTTTATTTTGGTAATCCCATTATTTTTAGGGGTATATGGGGTGGTAGCAACATTTTCTATTCCTTTTGAGCTACACAACTCCCTAAAGTTTCCTCATAAACACTCTCTGCTCCCATTTCTGCTTCTTATATTCATTTTACTTTCTCTTTTATTCTTGAAAAGTTTCATTATTCTTTGAATTTTTTGAGGGTTCAACCTGTCATACTGACACCTAAATCAGTCTACCCTCAGCAAACTCAGTTTAACCCTCAGTCCTAATATAATTGCCAAGGAACTTCAACCTCAGGGCTCAGGAGACTTATATAAATATATATCCAGTAACTATATATCCTCAGGAGCTTCATGCAGTGCATATCTACATACAGTCCAACTTCATACAACATGCAGATAGAATCCATGGGCTTTCACAGACTTAATCTCCAAGGTCTGCACATCCTCTAACCTTATTCACTCTGTCTAACCCATACTCCATCATGGTTTATCCTCTGAGAATCTGTATGTACATCCTTTTGCAGATTGTATCCTATACTCTCTCTACTTAGTACATAGTTTCATGGCCTTCATGAACACTGTAAATCCTTTAACTGTACACTCCCAACTTAGACAGCCCAGAACTTTAGCCTTACCCCAATGTAGAAGCAGCCTATCTCAATATAGTAGCATACCTGATCAGCCCTCTCTGTTCCCTGGACTACTCCCATGTCATTACATATGTAGTCTGAGCCTCAACCAACTGTACCCCTGGTGTAGTTCCAGCTCTTGTCTACTTAAACTGGCATCCTCTTCCTCCCTTCTGATTGTTCCCCAAGAAATCAGTTTACTACTTCTTACTAGAAATTCATCCCAGCAAGTGTCATCAGTACCTTATCTTCCATTAACTCCTACTCTGCTCCTTTTAGAATCCTGCAAAAAACCTCCCCCCAAGGCTACTGAGAGTAGATTCCCCTTTTTCCAAGCCCTGCTTGCATTTCAGCTGCCCTTGTGACATTAAACTGACTTCTTCCCCAATAATATCCCCTTCACCCACCAACAATCCTTACCCTGTTTACTGCATCAAATTTTTCTATTAATTTGTGGACATTTTTGTTTTATTTTCTCCCTACCCCCAACATTGACTTGGCTATTGAATTTGTGGCCATTTCACTTCATCCCTTATCTTCTCAAAACCTTCATTATACTCCAACGCTCTAATTTCTTAGACCCTGATTTGATGCTTCAATGTTTTGCTTTGAAAATTTGACACTTTTACACTTTAATTCAACACTTTGAAGCTTCAATGCCTTACTTTGATGCTCCAATGCCTTACTTTGATGCTTCAATGCCTTACTTTGATGCTTTGACTGTACTTTGATGCCTTTATTGGATCCATATTCATTAAATTTTGGGTATAACTGTCTTGAATAAGTTTTTTATTGCTTTGGTGAAGGACATTTTGGGTCATCCCTTATTCTTAGCAATAAGAATACCTCAAAAATCTGCATTTTTTTCTCACATTTCTAGCCCAGCTGTCATCTGTAACTCCAGAGAAAGGGGAAACACTGAAACTAATGACCCCTCTACTCCCAGAGCTTGTGGAACAGGGAGAACCTTTATAAATTTACTAGAAGCAGTGGCCACCACCTCTAATCCTATGGATAATGGATTATCAGAGCCTATCCCTCAGTTTTCTATTTCTACTATTCCTCCCTCTGAAAATTCTAGCCTTCACAGAGTTACAGGACAATTTCCAGTATCAGGTTACCATGGCCTTGAATCTCCTGCTTACAACACCAGCTTGGTTCCAATCCCAGGAGAAGATGAAGATGATGATATGGATGTGGACTCAGGATTTGACTCCAGGATCTTGAGTGGCTTGGATTCATCCTCAGCAGAGGTTTATCCTAGTCCAAATTCCAATTCCACAGGAATCCCATCACTTTCCCAAGCTGCTAATTTTCCTTCCACTTCTCAGGGCCCTTCTACCAACCCTGCTCTAATGGCCATGCTTCATCAAATGATCACTGCAATGGCTCACCTCTCCAAACCTGCTGACCATCAATCCTCTGCTAATTTCAAATCTCAATCAATTAATGCACCAGAAAAATTTGATGGGACAAACCCAAACAAGCTTAGACCTTTTCTCCAAGCTTGTGAACTCATCTTTTCCAATGATTAGAGGGTGTTTTTCAATGACAGGAAAAAATTTTTCTTTACAGTCTCTTAACTTTCAGGAAACACTACTCAACAGATCAAAAACTACCTTGCTCACATTGGTAATCATGAGCCAGACTTCTTACTTAACTCTTGATTTTTGTTCACTCAGAAGCTCCATACCCTTTTTGGGGATTTTCTGGAAATCCAAAATGCTGAGAAGGAGTTAAACCTCCTCAAAATGAAAGAAACAGGTTATGCAACTAACTATATCACTGAATTCAGGACCCTCATTACTAAGGTCTCTGGGACGGGTGATAAAGCATTTTTCTTAAATTTCAGACGGGGACTTACATCCAGGTTATTGGACCAACTAGCTGGATATGATGGACCCCAAGAAACGCTGCAAGACCTCATGGAAATCAACCTTAAGTACAATCCTTGTTACCAAAAAAGGATAAAGGAGAATTCTCTCAGCTCCCATCAAAATCCAAGACCTGGATTAAGCTTCTCAACTCCTCCAAGTCCTCAGCAACCCAACCACCAAGGTAAATTCAAGGGGAAAGCAAAAGCTCCCTCTGTTAAACCTGCTCCAACTTCCCATCCTAATTGTAATGTGGGTGAGGATGGACACCTTAAGGCTGAAGAAAAAGCTAGAAGAGAAAAGGAGGGTTTGTGTAACTATTGTGGAGGTGCTTGAAAATTTAGCCTCTGCAGGAAATTTCCAGATTTTAAGCCTGGCCAAAAACCTAATCCTGCCAAACCTAAACAGGCAAAAGCCTAGGTGATGGAAATGTGGTACTCCATGAACACCACCCCTCAACTACTTGAGAGAATACTTTGGAAGGGAAAGAATCTGAACCCCCTAATCAAGACTTACTTTTCATTTTTTTTCTCAATAATCAGGCCTAAAGTGTACTTGTTGACTCAGGAGCAACTCAATCCATCATTTCCAAATCTATGGTTTCTAAATTTTCTTTATCTCCTGAACCTGTGACCCCTCCTATCTTCTTATTTACCTTTAGCCCTTCTGAAGAGAAGAAGCTAGGGCTGAATTACCAAGAACCAAGGAGCAGAATGGAGACTGACAAACAGGAAACAGAATTGAAAAAACTAAGAACAAGATTGGATTTAAGAAAGAGTTGAGTCTCACCAGGCAGGCATGGAAGGTTACCAATAGCGCATTGAATGAGATTTTGAGGAGGAGGCTTGTGCAAGTTGATGTTGTAGAGTGATTAGTTGAAACTTGGGTTTTAGATGAAGAGAGTTGATGAGGGAGTGAGGATGGTGCTTGGAGTATTGATTCAATGGTTATGAATTTGATGTTATGGAAGACTTGGTTGGTTCCTGTCTTCAGTTGATGTTAAGTCTGTGATTCTGGTTTGCGGGCTGAGTCAAGGCTGTAGTTGTTGTTGTGGTAGTATTTGTTGTGGGAGTTATAGTTGAATCCTCTATTCCAACACCCCTCCATGCCTGATGAGACTTGAGTCAGAACAGAATGAAAAAAGAAATCAGAGGTAACACAACAGAACACACACAAAAAACTTTTTTGAAAAACACAATACAACACACAAGAGGCTGAGCAATGAAATGTGACATAGAAGAAAAAAAAATTTAAGGACATTGTTGGTTGCCAGTGAAGCATTCTACAAGAAGATTGAGGCCTTGCTTAGAGAAAGACTTGGTTAGTGCATCTGCTGGCATGTTTTGAGAGCAGATGAGATTGACACTTATTTTACCTTGGCTAATTTCATCTTGCATCCCTTTTGTTTTGAGGTTGAGATGTCTTGTTTTTGAGTTTTCTCCAAATTTCCTAATTGTATCTTCAAGACCACTGTTGTCTATTGTAAGGGGAATAGTAGTGATACTCAACTAGAAGGTGTCTTTCATGATTGCTTTGATCCAAGTTGCCTTGTGGAACCCATCTACCAGAGCATTCAATTCAGTGTCAGTGGATGACCACAAGATATTCCACTGCTTGTTGCTGTTCCAAGAAACCATGCTACCATACACTAGACACAGATATCCAGATTGCAACTTCCAAGTGGTTGGATCATTGGCGCAGGATGCATCAATGAAGACTTCTAGGGGAGGACTATCTTTGTTAAACTTGAGTTTTAGTTTTAAGCCTCTAGTTCACTTCAGGTATCTCCACGCTTGTTTAAGCTTGTTCCAATTAATCATACCAGGTTTAGCTGAGAACCTTGATAGGCTGGATACAGCAAAGCTTAGTTTGGGTTGAGTATACCAAGCGATATGGTTGAGAAGGCCAATAGCCAAACGGTAGTTTATGTTGAGAGCTTTGAAGTTCTCATGCTCTTTGTTGGTTGCAGGTTTCAGCTGAAGGCTGGGGGTGAGAGGTGAAGGAGAATCTTTGGCTGCACAGACTCCAAGTTCTGTAAGTACAGTGTCAATTTGATTGGGTTGAATCAAGAGAATTGTGCTCTCAGGAATCTCAATTTTCATGCCAAGAATGGTCTGTGGAGTTTGAGCAGTTGAGCCAGGGAACCTTTCCAGGAACTTCTTCTCAAAATTGAGGCCTTGTCCTACCAAGATAAGGTTGTTGACGTGGAAGAAAAGCTTTGAGATTCCGTCCTTTGAGACATACAGGCAAGGGTTGCAGTCGGATTCCTCAAAGCCAACTGATTTGAACCATTCAGTGAGGGTTTTCTACCAGTTTTTCAGGGACTTCTTCAGTCCATATAGTAATTGTTTGAGTTTGAGGAACCTCAATGCTCAATTAGAACCTTTGGGTGTCTTGATGATTATTTCTTCATTAATGGGTGCATGTAGAAAGGCGCTTTTTATGTCAAATTGTCAAATAGTCAGCCTGGATTTGAGGGCTGAGAGGAGCAGGAGCTTGAGACTTGAGGGTTTTCCAGTGGGAGCAAAGGTTTTGGAGTAATCTAAGCCTTGAATACATAAAATTTCCTTGTATTTGATGGGGTCACCGTGAAATTTGTCTTTGATTTGGAATGCTCAGGTAGTATTCAAACAATGTTGCTGTGGTGGTCCAAAATAGTCTTCCAACATGTCCAGTTCCTTTATAGTGGAGAGTTCCAGATTGATAGCGGTTATCCAGTTCTTGCTTTCTGTGCAGGCAATAGCTTGTTTGTAGTTTGTTGGTTTGTAGTGATGGTAGAATCTGTATTGCTGAGGAGGCCTTAAGGATGAGCAGTCTCTCAGGTTTTTGATGGGCACAGATTGAACAGACGCTTGAGGCGGGTGGTGAGTTCTGCCAGTCTGCATGGGTGGAGTTTGAGAAGGAGATCAATCTTGGCTGGCTTTTCTGGCAAATACTTCCCTTTCCTCCTTGTTGGAGGGGTCAGTCTCCTCCATTTCCAAAGACAAGCTGTCCAAGTCAGCTTCTTTCTGATCTTTATAGCCTTCCCACTGAGCTGATTGCTTCCTGCAGCCATTTGCTCCATCTGAGGGTAATTGAACCATATTGTTTTGGGTCTGATTGTATTCTTCTTCAGGATACCACGGTGATCCTACATTTGGGAGAACCATATTCAGGAATTGGACGTGTTTAGTTGAGATTAATTTTCCTTCTTTTGTCAACACACAATAGGAGAGGAGGAGTGGGTTAAAACCCACCAACACTCCTTCTCCCCCCTTTTTTTCAAATTTCCAAGACTTAGTTTGTTTTGCAAGGAGATAGATGCAGGGGTTTCCTAGTGGTTGAACAAATGAAGGCGGAAGTGAGTATCCATGTACCTTTTCCCAGGGAGTCACCTTATCTTCCCCTCTTGGTATTTGATTTAGCAAGAGGAAACTACCTTTGATGATCTTGTCCCATGTGTTTTCAGGGATTTTTCCATCTTTGATGATTGATTGGGGGGACTCTACTATTGTTTGATTAGCTTTTTTGGCTTGTCTGTTATGTTCAGTATGGTAAGGTTCAGAGGTGACTTGAAAAATGTGATTCTCTTCTAAGAATAAGGTGAGTTTCTGATTTCCAAATTCCGTACCCCCGTCTGAGCAGACTTCTGATGGATAATATCCCCTTTTCTTGAATTCCTTCTCCATCAGATCTATAAGGACATTGTCTTTTTCATCCTTTGATGCTAACAAAAAGTCTGCAAGGTATCTAGAGGAGTTTTCATCAAGCGTAAGTGCAAATTGAGAACCTCTTTTTGACTTTGGCTTGAGGGGACCAATCAAATCTAAGTGAATTCTTTCAAATACCTTACCAACTTAGTTGGATGATTGACTGAAGGTCAATTTAGTGATCTTACTTCTGATGCAGTTAATGCACTGAAAGTTGGAGCAAATTTCACTAGGGATGTGTTGGACAAACCAGCCAAGTCGCAAGAGGGAGGCGTGACCAAACTTCCATTGAATTTTCATTATTTCTGATCTAGCTGAGTTGAGAAAACAGGATTTGATAATATTTGATGATAAATTTTGATCAAACACTGGAGTGGGAATTGAGTAGAGGTTGTTGATGATTGAGCACAAGAAGAAAGCCATCTTTGCATTGTTTTCTATCCCCCCCTTGGCCCTTGAAGGATGGCTTTGAAGTTTTGGAAACCAGAGCCAACTTGTTTTTCAACAATGAGGATGGTTCCATTGAATTTTGCGCCTTGGACTCATTGTTTAGTTTTTTTAGGTAATTGAAGACAAAACTGACAGTCAGTTCTTTGTTGGTATGCATAATCTGCTGTTTGAAGTCCTTCATATAATCTGGGAACTTGAACAGACAAAGATAGGCAATTATGTCTTCTGGAAGTGTAATTACAACCTTGGACATTTTCTTAAGACATACTTTGGCCTTCATAGTAAATTCCTTGATTTGATTGCCTTTGAATTTCAGGTACAGGAAGTCATTGAATACTCTGGCCCAATTTGAGGCTTGAGATGAAGCCTGTTTTTCAATTATTGCGTGCAAGAGTAGCTTGGCGGAGTTCTTGTTGATGGGAGTGACCACATTGTTGTGGGTGGAAGATTCCAGTTTTGAGATTATCAGCAGTTTCAGCTGGTTTTTGACTTTTGGTTCCAGCTGTGAGAGTTCTTCATTGATGGCATCTGAGCATCCTCTAACATCTAAGATAGCTTTCATTTTGTCCTTCCAAATCCCGTAATTGTCTTTGCCAAGCATTGGAATAGTTTCTAGTGCGGTTTTGAGCATGGCTTGTCAAAAGTGATCCGTGGTGAAGAAGAGGGATTTAAATTCCTTAAGGATGGACTAGAATTCCTTGGTTCTTTGTGGTTGAGGGAGAGTCTTCTTTGGCTTTTAAATGTGAAGAAAAGAAGCTAGGGATGAATTAACAAGAACCAAGGAGCAGAATGGAGACTGAAAAACAGGAAACAGAATTGAACAAACTTAGAACAAGATTGGATTGAAGAAAGAGTCAAGTCTCACCAGGCAGGCATGGAAGGTTACCAATAGAGCATTGAATGAGATGTTGAGGAGGAGGCTTGTTTGAGTTGCGGTTGTAGAGTGATTAGTTGAAACTTGGGTTTTTGATGAAGAGAGGTGATGAGGGAGTGAGGATGGTGCTTGGATTATTGATTTGATGGTTATGAATTTGATTTTATGAAAGACTTGGTTGGTTTCTGTCTTCAGTTGATGTTAAGTCTGTGAGTCTGGTTTGCCGGCTGAGTAAAGGCTTTAGTTGTTGTTGTTGTTGTAGTAGTTTTTTTTGTAGTTATAGTCAAGTCCTCTATTCCAAGACCTTCCAACTTTCCATCTTGGGAAATCACTCATAAGGTCTCCTTCAATTTTTCCTTACCTTCATTTCCCAAATTAGAATGGGATTTCCTGTTTTTGATACTCCCACAAGTGAATATATCATTATTGGTATTGAATTCCTCCATTTCTGGAACCCTAAGGTTAATTGGAAATTGGGACTGATCACCCCAAGGCACCAACCAACTTTGGATTGTTCCCCTTCTGTTGAACTCTCCTTGGCCACTACTTACCTTCCGCCAGTGAACCTGCAGATCACTGCTCCTGCTCCCATTCAAGAATCTACGCAAACACAAAAAATTCCTTTGATTCCATCACCTACCTCTGTGAATCAGATATTCTGTGGAAATTCTCTGAAATTCTTGGAGGATATAGAGGATGATCTATCCACTCAAATCTTGTGTATGATTATTTCCACTTCTGAATCTGACCCAAAGCAGACTTCTGCAGAAGGTCTGGATGAAGATGAGGCAACTGAAGAAATTGAAACCATAATAGAGAGAGTCCAAGAAGCTTTCCATGCCTTTTTATATTTTTTTTCCAAGTTTAAATCCAATAAACTCCCTCCTCATGGTGCTTGAAACCACCATATTGAATTGGAAGGCCCTTTGCCTCCAGTTGGGCCTATCTAATCTCTCAGTCATCATGAGAAGGATTCCCTAAAAGCCCATATAGCGGATAATATAGAGAAATTTTTTCATTAGCCGCAGCACTTCAAGCTTGGTTGCACCTGTCCTCTTTGTGAAAAAGAAGGATGGTAGTTTGAAATTGTGTGTTGACTATTGCAAGCTTAACACTGTTACTCAAAATAATTTTTACCCTATTTGTCCCATGATTCACTTATTAAGAGTCTTTTCCGGTTCTACTATTTTCTCCCAAATTGACCTCAGGGGTGCTTATAATCTCCTTCAAATCAAAGAAGGGGATAAACATCTTACAGAATTCAGGACCAAGTTTGGAATTTTTGAATATTGGGTTATGCCATTTGGACCAACCAATGCTCCTGCCAACTTATATACAAAAGCTTCTGAATGTGAATTTGATGCCTCCTCAGTGGATTACTTAGGCTACATGATCTCTAGGAATGGTATTGAAATGGAAAACCCCAAGGTCCAAAAGATATTTGATTGGCCAGCACCAACAAAAGAAAGGCTTTGCAGCAGTTTTTGGGTTTTTCTAATTTTTATGGCAGGTTTTTCATTAACTATTCTAGGAAGGTCTACCTCCTCACTTCTCTCACTGGTTCAGACCCCATATTTCCTTTATCTCCAGGGGCTTTGAATCAGTTTTAGGGCCTTAAAAAGGCCTTTAACAAGGCTTCTATCCTCAGAAATTTTGGTTTTTCTTGAAAGAATTTTATGGAGACTGATGCTAGTGACTATGATCTAGGGGCTGTGCTCACCCAAGTCTCCCCTGATGGATCCAAGCAACCAACTTCTTTTGAAAGAAGAAAATTGGGTGGTGCTGAACTAAAATACAATATACATGAAAAAGAGCTCTTAGCCATTTTAATGGGCTATCAAGATCTGAAGATCTTACATCATCAGTCTTACATCTCCCTTTGAAGTTCTCACTGATCATTTATCTCTGAAATATTTTATGACCTCTAAGTTCTTAACTTATTGCCAAGCCCAATGGGCTGAGCTTTTGTCTGAATTTGACTTAACTATATTCTACAGAACTTGAAAGCACTCCATAGTTACTGATTTCTTGTCACTTTAGACAGCTTTTATCCCAAGGGGGGGAAGCCCAATGCAGAAAAAAAACAGAAAATTTCAAACAAACCTTGAAACAGACCAGCTTTTAACCTTCTGGAATTTTCTTTTTTTCTAAAAAACAGTTTGATGGACACTTACACAACTTAATTTGATCTCAGAGCTCCAAAAAATCAACCAAAAAAATTATCCAGAAGTTACATAAAAGGAGAAAGTAAAGAGCTAACTTATAGACCCAGAAACTTGACTTCTTATCTTTCAAAATATAATTGCAATCCCCAAAGAAGATGAAAAACTCCAACTTGAGATAATTTGAAAACAACATGATTCCCCACTCTCTGGTCAACCTGGACAAGGCAAGACAATTGATATAGTCAACAGAGATTTCCACTGGGAAAATATGAATTCTTTTGTGAAAGATTATGTTTCCTCTTGTTACCTTTGAAGCAGAAACAAACCCAGTCACCAAAAGAATGTTGGGCTCCTTCAACCCTTACCAATTCCATATGCTCCCTGGACTTCAATCTCTATGGACTTAACCTCACAGCTGCCACTATCCAATGGATTTGACTCAATCCTTGTGGTAGTTGATGGCTTTTCAAAAATGTCTATCTTTATTAAATCATAACTGATATTTCCTCTATGGAGTTAGATAAACTGCTAATCTCCCATTCCTTTACTGAAAATGGACTCCCAAATTGTCAGCTCTCTGATACCAGGAACCTTGCAGTCCTTTAGCTACAGAGAGTGATAAAAATACTGGAATAATAATGACAATAATTATTCCAAAAATAAACGCTTGGAGGCTAAAATAAATAATATAATAAGAGCAGTTGCAAGGTTTAATTGGTTTGTTAATAAAAGGTTTTCAATATGTATATAAAAGAGGGGCCACAGTATTATACTACTGGGGGTCTTTACAGACAAAGAAAGCTCTCTTTAAGGGGCCTCCTTAGGCAGTTTAAGAACCTTGGAATGAAGATGGGTGCCTTAGAAAGGGCTTATTCCACTAATGGCCGGGCATAAAAGCACACTGGCCTAGACATGAAGGGAAACACTCACTCTGAGAACTTTATCACAAAAATCCTGCAATAATAGGAAGGGTTTCAGAGCAGATGGGGTGGGTTGCCTGACTAAACTTCAAGGGTTGAGTGGTTTTTAAGAAATGAATAATAATACTACAGACTTGGTCATAAATCACTTGCTTAGACTCTTCATAAGCACTTGACTAACAATGAAACGGTGTCTGATTGATAATAATAATTCCTGGTAAACTGATGATGGAATAATGGGTCCAAAGAGGTCTGTATAAATACCTTTTTGGGGTGATTTTGAGCTTCTCAGGGCGCGTAGAGAGAGTTCTGCTCATGTGCTGAGGCTTTCAAGCCATTCAGAGAAAGATTAGCACGTTCACTTGGTTCTGTTAATCAGCTGAACTTAGATCTGCTGGATTTCTGTACTATTTTAGCCACAGGATCTGTTAATCTATTATGGCCTAAATTTGATCATTCTGCACTCATCCTTCATTTTTACTATTATTATTGCTTTAAAGTGAACAGATGTGGAAGTTTACTGATTTTCCATTATCTACTGATCACGTACATAATTTTTAATAATTTTTTTGAACACTCCTTGTAGTGTTTTGTGGTCTTCAAAGATCAGAGTCAATGATTTACGTGGTAATCCTTGATCTTTAATTTATTATTAAAAAATGTTCTAAACTTAATTTTTATTAATTGTAATTAAGTTTTGATCTTTTTAGATTAATAATTATGCATATGCCAACTTGTTACATATTCCAGGCAACCCTAATTAAGTGTAGCTCTTTTGAGCGGTACCTGGTTGTCAGATTAGTCATAATAGATCCAGATGCAGGGATCAGTCAGTACAGATGCGCACAGGGTAGGATCCCCTGCATGCGTGGCAGAATTTAGCTGCGCGCGGGTCTCTATTACGCCGGAAACTGCTACTACAAGTACTTAGGGATATGTAATGATGCGGGGCTGCGCGCAGGAATTGTGACATAAAACATTTCCGTGTGTAACTCCTAAAATATACACAACACCTCAATTCTGAGTGAATTTTAGGTGTAAACCCTATATGTGACAACACGTGTGACATTTTAGAATGGCCAAAAGGTGCCATACTGGTGTTGTAATTTTTAGTACTTTTCTTTTTAATTAGTTTAAAAATGTAAGGACTTGGATTTCAAGGGTGGGGTCAGTGAGTGACCCTACCTAATTTTGGGTGAGGAATCCATTTCTTCAATAATATTTATGGATTTCTCACCCCTTCTTTTGTTAATTTAGATATTCTTATTTTTATATTTTTGTGTTGCTATGACAGGTTGCTCTGAACATAGTAGCAAGCTGACATTCCCCCACTCCAAGATATGTCTATATCTGAGAAAAAAATTCTGGGTCAATGCCTTCTGCTGGCTCTGTAGTTCCTTAGGTGTATGGGCCCATCAGGGATATTGTGTTCAGGTAACCATTCATCCTTATCAGCTGATTCTTCCTTATATCTAACTAGGTAGAGTCTGACATCTTTTCCATTGATCCTTTCTTTTTTATCTTTAAGGATCTTGCTAATTTTACCTCTGTCTTTTTCAGGTTTTTCTGCAACAGGTATTTCAGGTGAAGGAGTATATTCTCCATTCCTTGGGTGGTAGTGTTTGATGAGACTTACTGGGAAGACTGGGTGTTTTCTAGAAAGCTCATCACTAAGGATTACTTCCACAGCATTCTTACCATGAAGCTTATTAATGGTGAAAGGTCCAACAAAAGCTGGTCTCAGCTTTCTATTTTGAGCTAAGTTGGTGAAGTTGGTGGTAGAGATCAAGACTTGATCACCAATCTTGAAATCAGGCTCCTTATGGGTTTTATCCCATCTTTGTTGGTTATACTCCATGGCATCCTGGAAAAACTTAAAAGCATGTTTATTGGCTACATCTATCATTTTTTTGAAATCAAGTGATGTAGGGTGAATATTTGTTAGCTGGTGATTAAGGTAATCCTTGGGTAATTTAGGAATCCATCCTCTTTCCAGTATGTAGGGTGCTTCCTTAGTGGTAGAGTGCTTGCTACTGTTGTAGGCCATCTCTAGTGCGGGTAGAAGGCTAACCCAATTGTGGCAATAACCATCAGAATTCTTGTATTCTAGACCAAAGCCACAGAATCTCTTGAGCATGTCTTCCAGGGTCTGAATCATTCTTTCAGCTAAGCCATCTGTCTGAGGGTGATAAGCTGTAGAGAAAGCTAAGGTGGTTCCCAGCATGTCAGGAAGATTTCTCCAGAACTCAGAGGTGAATTTAGGATCTCTGTCACTGATAATGATCTTGGGAACTCCAACATCAGAAATGAGTCTGTTCCAAAATAATAGGGCAACTTCCATAGCAGTGTCTTCCTTGTGATTAGGTAGAAGCTTTGCTTTCTTGGAGAAACTATCCATGATGACTAGGACCAAGTTGTAGGAATAGGCTCCTCCTGGTGGTAGTCCAGTTACAAAGTCCATGTTGATGATTTCCCATCTTTTCTTTGGTTCAGAAATCTTTTGCAGTAGACCAAACCTTTTCCCAGTGGTCCTGTTGGACTTCTGACAAGTTTCACAACTAGTAACATACTGGATAGTGGAGTCTCTCCAATTGATCCACCAAGCAGTTTGTTTAACCTTATCTAAGGTTCTATCAGCAGATAAATGACCAGATGGGCAGTTATCATGGCATTCAGCCAGGACATGTTTGATATGGTCATCCTTAGTTAAGACTATAACACTTGAATGTTGATGCCTGTAGTATACTAGACCATCCCATATGGTGAAACTTCCGGCTTTTTATGGTTTCAAGAGTGGTTCAGGTAGGCTATTGATCAATTCAGATGGTGGAGAAGTAATTTCCATAATGGTGATCAGAGTTTTCATGCCAGAATTGTAAGATTCTTTGATTGAGTTGAACAAGGATTCATCCAATTCACAAACATGGATTCCCATTATAGGAGATTCAACATTCAACATGTTAATGTTAAGGATAGGGAAGATATCATTATTCTCTGGATCATAAGCAGGGTTACTTGGGTCATTGGGTAAAGCATTCCTGCTCAAACTATCAGCATTCTGGTGTTTAGCACCAGCTTGGTTAACTATGGTCATCTGACCTCTGTACTGTTTTATGGCTATCTACAATCTTAACATGTGTCTACTAGGGGTCTTCATGTTCATCAAAGTCCTGAAAGCATTGCAGTCAGTAATTACTGTGAACTTTGTGCCTTCCAAGTAGTAATGAAGTTTCTCCAGAGCCCATACTAAAGCAAGGAATTCCATTTGGCTTTCACCATACCTTTTCTCAGTATCCTTAACTTGTCTGGATATGAAGAGTATAGTTTTTTCCACTGATTTGTCATCCTCTATGACTTCTTGGTGTAACGCAGCTCCTAGCCCGTCCATACTAGCATCTATATAGAGCTTGAAGGGTTTAGAATAGTCTGGCTGAATCAGTACTGGAACTGAAGCCATGGCCATCTTGAGTTCCTCATAATTCTTAACTCTTTCATGAGTCATTTCAAACAAGGTGGTTTTGTTGCAGATTTCATACAGACACTTGGTTAGAAGACCAAACTTTGGTAAGTAATTCCTATAGTAGCTGCAGAAGCTAATAAAATATAGGAGTTCAGTTTTATTCTGAGGCATTGGCCTATTCATTACTGCTGCCATCTTGTTTTGGTCAGAAGCTAAGGTTAGTCCAGAGACAAGTGTCCTAAGGCTTTGAGTTCTTTGTGGCCAAAGTTGCAATTTTTCATTGATACCTTTAATCCCACGGCAGAGATGGTTTTGAGGACTAATCTTACTTTATCCAGGTGGGTATCCCAATCATCAGAGTAAATGATAACATCATCAATGTAAACCATCATCCATCCTTGTCTGATGAACAATCCTAGAACTGTGTCCATCATCCTTTGAAAATGAGAAGGAGCATTCTTTATACCAAAAGGCATCCTTAGATACTCATAAATTCCAAAATGACAGATAGTTCTCATGAATTTCTGGCTATCAGGGCTGATAGGTATTTGGTGAAAACCTTTCAGCATGTCCATGGTAGTGATGTACTTAGCTTTTGTTAGGTTATGCAGAGCATGGTCAATCCTTGGAATTGGATAATAATCAGCTTGGGTGTAGTTGTTCAGCATTCTGAAATCTCCAACCATCCTTGACTTATCATTATGCCAAGCTATAATTACTGGAGTAGTGATATCTACTTGTTCATTGTGTCCTAATTTCCTTAAGACTTGTAGGTCAACCAACTCTTGGATGTGAGTTTCCAGAGTAGCTCTAGATTTTGGACTAGAAGGGTAAGCAGGTCTCCTGGGGTTAAGTGGGTAAGGAGGCTTAATGGTTAGAGTCAGAATCATATCATGTCCTTTGATGTTACCAATGGGGTGATCCTTGGTACAGAAAGCATTCTGATTTTCAAAGCATACTTGTAGGATGTCCCCTCTTCGTTCTTCATTGAGAAGGGGATTCAAAGCTGCTTGAGAGAAGTATTCCTGATTGAAACTCTCTAAGTGTTTTTCATAAGTTGAATGAGAATTTTGAGCATTGACATGGAATATTTGAAACTTTTTGTTCCAGTCTCCCCCTATGGTGAAGTATCTACCCTTGCGTTGGAATACATCTATACCATACAGGCAAAGAGAATCATTACCAAGGATAAAGTAATCACATACTCCATTTTGGAGCACTACAAATTAAATGTTCAGTTTGAGTGATCCTTTAGAGTGAGGGAGTATGATATCAGAGGACCATACTCCTACAGCATTGAGAGAAGAATTACAACTGCTGAACTTAGCCTAAGGTACTGGTAATAAGTTCAGTTTCCAGTTTGGGTCTTGTTTCTCCAAATAATTTGAACCAACACAAGAGAAAAAGGCTCCACTGTCTAGAAGTAATTTAACAGGGGAACCTTGAATTAAACCAGTAGCATAGCATGTTTTGCCTGAAGTGTAACTTTTACCGGAAGAAGGTTTTAGAGTCAAGGCCTTAGCCTCAGAGATGTGGTGAATCTTCATGTTAAGATTCCATTTTTGAGGTAAGTTAGAATCCTCATTAACAGAATTTATGTCTAGAGAAGACTCAATGCTTCCTTCAATGACATTGATGGGGTTAGTGATCATCAAATCACACTCAGAGAGTGATCCATCAGTATCATCTAGGTGAGGGTCAGGATTATCATACTCTTCTCCTTCAATAGGATTAATCCTTTTCCTAGGTAGAGGACAATCAGGTTTTACATGTCCTGTTTGGTTACAGTTCCAACATACTTTTTCCTTTGACTCTGGAGTCTTCTTGACCTCCAAGGTAGTAGGATTAGTGGCAGGGGATTCCTTAGTTTTGGCAGTATACTCTTCCCTGCTCCTAGTAATTTGTTCCCTTGGGAGTCTGTTGACTCTCTTATCTAGACCATTCATATCAATAGTCTCTTCCAACACACCTATCAGGGTAGAAAGATCAGAATCCATGGGCATCCTGCACCTTACACTGTGGTTGATTTGTCCGGGACATAAGTTGAGAAGTCTTTCATTGACTTCTTCTTTATCAGCATCTGGGTAAAAACAGTCTAACCTCCTTTTCTTTTCTAAGAACCACTTATGAGTTTTGTCCTTGGATGGATCAAACTGGGAGGTTTCAAAATTTTTCATCATCTTTCTTTTCCAAATCCTAGTACCAAATTATACTTTGATCAGTTCTTTCCAAGAACTCCAGGATAAAGATCCAACTTCTTCCCTATTATTGATAAACTAATCAAGAGCCACTCCTTCAAATAGTCTGGGAAATCTTACCACAAATATTGTATCAGGAAGTTCATAAGAAGCAAGGGTATAATCAACAAATTTAATGAAACTGACATGGTTGTATTCTCCTTCTCCAGAGAATTTAGGCCATTCAGTAATGGGTGGAAGTATCTTCAAAGCCTTTTCTATTTCAGGAGTAGGACTGGGCCTAAAAGATTCATCCCTAGTTGTCCTAGTTCTGGCAGGAACACTAGAAGTACTGGTGAACCTAGCAGGTCTAGTTTCTTCCAGGTCAATTACTGGGGAGTTAGTAGAATTGAATTTAAGATTTCTGAGATCATTCTTAATCATAACTAACTCCAAATCAGGTTTTTTGTTTAGTAAATCAATTTTGTTAATCAGGTGAGCTGAAGGAGTAGGACTATTTTTCTTAACTTCTTCCTTAAGCTGTTTCATGTTTGAAAGAATATCTTCCTGAAGAATTGATTGGTTATCATCAATATGTTTCATCAGTTCCAACTTACTAGATTTTATACTATCCTTGATTTGTTGTATTTCTAACTCATCCATTCTCATAGTCTGAGACTGGGTATCAATCACTCTGAAAATACTCAGACTGAATTTGTCCAATTGTTGATAAACTTTGTCAAAACATTGGCTGATAACCTTAAAATTGTGAGACACATTTACAGAAAAGCTATTAAGAGCTTCTACATCTAATTGTGGTACCCCTTTTTCCACTTCTGGGCTAGGGATATTATGCTGTCCCAATCCTTTGGGTTCCTTAACTTCTGATGGACTGAGGAACTCTTCTTTTTGGGGTCCTTTCACTTTAAGGAAGTTAACTGATCCCAAGGATTCCAGTTCTGCACGTATCCTTCTACTTTTGTCTTTGAGATCAACCTTTGCAAAGAAATAGCTTTTCTCATACCTGGCCAATCCTCCTGGGTCTGAGCCAGTTTGAATTGTTCCCAATAGCTCACATTCTCTTTCACTAATACCTTGACTCTTTCCTCCTTGGTTGAGTCCAGCTGGGGTGGCATAGGAGGACCGGTATCCTCCTGGGATACCTTGCTGGGCAATGGGTGGTTCTCCAACGCTCTGTTGGTCAAGTTGGTGGCCGCGGTTGTTGCCATTGTTGTCCCGCGTGACACTATGGTCACGGGTTTGAGCCCCCTCATTGCGCTAGCAACTGGAGTCCTTGCGCATATGGGTTCCTCCAGGCAGAGATCCATACAATAGGGAGTATCAAAGTTAGCAAACCCGCCATTAGAAACCCGCCATTTTTAATGGAAGGTTTCTGAAATACACATACCCCCTAACTGGTGTATTTCAAAATGGCGTGTTTCATGAAAATGGCGGATTTCAATCATCAAACACACCATTAAACCCGCCATTTATGCATCATCATCCATCCACCATCCATCACATCAGCAAATCCATACCGGTCCCATCTCCATTGCATCACACACATCTCTATTTTTTTTCACATACCTTCACATACCCATCTTCACACAAATCCCATCATCATCTCATCACCCACATCACTCACCACTTTTCTCAACATGTCCAATCAAACATCCCGCCAGCAAGTTGAAAACGCAAAAAAGCTGACTGAACTTTTGCTACTGTTTGACTCCCATTCAGACTCTGATTGAGACTCCGATTTGGAATCAACTTGGTTAGCTTTGAATTCTCTTTTGGCAAAGCAATACATGGTTCCAAGAATACACACTCTCCATAACCCTATGTATGAAAGGCAAAAGCTTCATCTCATCCCTGACTTAAGCTTCCAGCAACTGTTCTGAACTTTGTTGCCTTCTTTCATGAAACTTTTGGCAATGATTGAAGACCACCACATCTTCCAGAACAATTCTTGCAATCCTCAACGCAATCCAGCCATCCAACTTGCCGTTTCTCTTTGTAGATTGGGGTCAAATGGAAATGGAGCAGCAATCCATTGATTGGAAAATCTATTCTCAGTCAGTTACGGAAGCATTGACTTATACACCAAAAGAGTCATGATTGCTATCCTATCTTTCCGTCACTTGGTCCTTTCATGGCCAACCAAAGAAGAACGCAAGGAGATATCTCAAGTAATGGAGACAGAAGGCTTTCCTGGTTGCATTGGTTTTGTTGATGGAACCACCATCCCCTTGAGTCAAAAACCCAAGCTAGATGGCAACCACTATTTTGATTGTAAAAAAAGGCAATTTATTCATTTCTTTTCCAATTGCTATGATAAAACTTTGGATCACACACTGACCAAATATGTTCCATCTCTTTGTTTAGATACTCCATGGCACTACAACTTGTTTGCAATAACAACAAGAAGTTCATCTCCCTCCATGCTGGCCTTCCAGGTTCTTGTCATGATTCATATGTTTTCAATTGGATGCGGATTTCCCAATAACCAGAGATCTAGTTTGACCAAGATCAATAACTTCTGGCCGATTTGGCTTATGCTAGTGGGAAATATGTATTTCCAGCATACCCAAATGTTTTGTCCAATGATCAAGGAAAAACCAATTTTAACTATCATCTTGCCCAATCACAAGTTTGGATTGAGCATGCCATAGGAATTCTGAAAGGAAGATGGGCAAGCTTACGGGAGATGCAAAACCAGCTCCAATGTTCCAAAGATATGAGGTTCCTCATCATCTAGATTATCACTTGTGTAATCCTTCACAACCTTTTGGTCAACATCAAAGATGAATGGGACAAAATATTCCAAGATGATATTCCTGATCCGCCTCAAGTCATCCCTGTCTCATCTGGTCCCTCATCTTCTTCTATGAGAGAGCGGATTCTTCCTCTCACCCTTGCTCGCTTTGATGAGTAATTTTTGATTTTGAAATTGGTAAAAATTCCCTTCACCGTATTTTTTTGGTTTTGGTTGTTCACCCAAGATTCATAGGCTGAGTTTTTTATTTATTTTTTGTTTTAGTGGACTTGAATCCAAAAACACCTCCACCTCAAACCCTGCCACTCACCAAATGCCACCCCCCTCCCCCTCACCACTCAACCCCTTCAACCTCACCCCACTCACTCACCGGTCAAACCCTGCCTCCTCCTCACCAAACCACCTCACTCATCACCACCACCTTCAAAACCTCACCAAAACACCACTACCTTCACTCTTTACCAACCTCACCAACATCCACATCACCAACAACATACCTACCTCCCACCCAACCTCCATCAACCATCAAAGGTGAGTCCCCTCCCCTCATTGAATCACCTTTCTCTTTTTTCACCTGGCTGATCTCCTACCATAACCCTCCCTTTGAACCCCCCCAGGTCCAGCCAGCCCAGTCCCCCTCCCCCTCCTCATCCTCTGGTCCATCCTCTGCCCTTGGTGAGTCCCCCCTCCCCTTCATCTTCTTCCTGCCATTGATCACAAATTGATTGCTCGATCGGGAAATCAATTGCCAATCAATCAGGCAATCAATTGCCAATTGATTGGGCAATCAATTGCCAATCGATTGGGCAATTGATTGCCAATCAATCACTCAATCGATTTGCAATTGATTGCTCAATCAATTCGCAATCAATCGCTTGATTGATTTGCAATCAATTGCCCAATTGATTGCAAATTGATCAAGCAATTGATTTGAAATCAATTGGCCAATTGTTTGGGCCAATTGATGCAGAGTTTTTGGAGGGTACAGGGAACTGACTTTCCCTTTGTTTTTTCTTTGTTTTTGTTTCTTTTTTTTTAGGTTTTCTAGCTCTGCCAGGTTTTGATTTTCATCTCTTTTTTATTTTTTTAATCCCACCATTTGTCGCTGATAATGAGAACGTTGCTGACATTTTTTTTTTATTTGTTTGACCGGTCTTTTCGTTTGTCCAACCCCTTTTTTGATATCAATTCCTTCACTGCCTACCAAACTAAAAATGTTATACAACCATTCAAATTTCACCTTGATCCTCACCTCAGGTGCAGCAAGTGCCTGGGAGGGAGAAAGATGGAAGGAGATGGTATGAAAAACATAAAGAGAGGTGGCAAGCAGAGGAATTGTAGAAAAAGGAGGGCTCAAATGAGAGATTTGGAAATTTCTTTGGAAGTGACTGACAACTGGATCAAGGAAAAGTTTGCCTGGTCTAGACAAAAGCTATGCCCTTTGGATCTGTACCCTGCTATCACGGCTGAAAAGAAAAAGAACCCTTGAAAACCCACCCAGGAAGAATTTAAACAAGCAAAACAGACAATTGGGGCTTTCCACTTCTTCCACCATGGAAAAGTTATTGTTCTCGACCAATCTGATCACCATGCTCTGGTTGCCATCATTGAATTTGTGCCTTTGGATTGACTATCTGAGCAAGATAAGAAAGATATCAACTTTGTGACAACATTCCTTCACTGTTTGAAAAAATTTGTCAACCCGGTTGGTCCCTCAAGATCTTGGGGTGGAAAAATGTGGGCGATTGGTTGGCAAAAATTGATGAACCCTTTGGAGTTATTTGGACATTATGTGAAGAAATCATCCATTAGATCTTCTCCTCAAGAGTACACTGTCCTCAACCTGAAGGCCAACAAAGTATCCCAAATTTTAGGACAAATGTTTTGTAATTTGGCCAAACTTGCCTTTGAATCAAACGGTGATACCATGAAGGAAAGCAACATCCCCTCTTTCTCTTTGTTGAAATTTGGTTCCAAGCCTACACCTTTTGATTGCTCCCCACACCTCACTGTCACCTCAGATCCTTTTTACAATTCTCCTCATATTGACAAAGGCGACATCTCTGGCTGTTCCTTTTTACTTGTGGTCCCAACCAAAAAATCAAATGGAAAATCAAATGGTTGACTTATTGAAGATACACATGAATATCAAGTTTTGGAAGGTCAATTTGTTTTTCCTGACCTTGGCTTTGGAATTGATTTCAAGCAAAAAGGTATAGTCAAAATGGTTTGGGCGGCTAACAAGTACAAGCAATGTACCTTTCCAGCTGTGGACACAGCAACCCATACCAGAATGGCCATGTCACTCCAAATTAATAAGAAAAATCAGAGCACTTTTAGGGACATGAAAAGCGGCCAAATTTACTCTAGAGAAAAAAATATCAATAAAAACAAAAAAGATCTGTATATTGGTGGGGTTAAGAATGCTCTCAAACATTGTTGTAGTAAAAAATAATTTGTTTTTCTTTCATCCATGCAAATATATTTACAAGCCCAGCATTTGAGTAATCTGCTGTATTTCTTCTACCAATCTACCACTGCCAATGCAAGCCAAAGCTACTGATACCTTATCCTTTTTTTTGTTTGCCCATTGTTCCCTCTCCTTTTCCAGTTGCACTTGCTGCCAATCCTTCTCCTTTTCCTCTTTTTGAAACTCTAGCTCAGCTTGTTTCAACCTCCACTCAGCATCCAATTTTTGTTGATTAGCCAAAGTCTTGGCTTGCTGCTTTTGACCATCCATGGCAAGTTGACGATCCCACTTTTGCTTTTCAAACTGAAGTTTATCTGATTCAATTTGTGATTTCACTGTTTTTTGGAGGGGAATGGCAATGAGCATGATTTTGAAAGCAAGGATATTGAATCAATCAACTTACATGAATCTTGCTTCTCCATGATTTCTTCAAAGCCCGAAAAACTGGAAGTGTTTCTCCTCTTTGATGACTTTTGGGGTTGACATTGATGGAATTGGAGGCCTTTTGCTTACCCTTGGCAGAGGAGGTTTGAGTCTGAAAGTCCTCACTAGTATTTGAAGGTGATGTGGGAGGCCCCATTGGCTTGAGTTTTTGGCCAATCAAAAATGGATGAGCCTGTTTTTTTACAATGTAAATCAGTCAGGAGCAACCAGACAGAATCGAAAACAATTTAGTTCCTTACTTGAGCAGATGTTGATGGCAACGGTGATCCAGGAATAACATCCTCCTCATTCGGCAAGTTCTCCAGTTGTTCTGCCCCAGGAAGAGAGCAATCAAAAGAAGGAAGTGAGGGGTCCAAGATCGGGATTGACTGATCAATCAATACCAAAGTAGAAGTGATTGGAGCCAATTGTGTTTGAATATCCTCCTTGTCATCAGATGGGGGCCACTCCAAGGCCAAGGTTTCATCAAGGTCCCTGTTGGTAGGCTGAGCATCCCCAGCCAAGTCCTCGGCATCAACGGAATCCGATTGTTGGGCGTTGAAAGCAGCTAGGGGGGTGATGTTGGCCTTCTCTCCAAAGATTTCATCCATTTGAATATAAAAAGGACAAATGGAGTCCAACTTATCAACCACCGAGTTGATTCCTTTGGCTTTGTCCAAGTCGGTGATACCAAAGCCAGTGGAGATAGACATGGAGTTGGCCTTTTTGTACTTGGCTTGATAGTTTTTGAACCGCTCCCTCATCTTTTTGGATGACAGATCCAGCCTACCTTTTGTTTTGTTCTTGAGTTCATTGGCCATCAGGAGATAACCATTGACCTTAGAGGATGGAGGTTGGCCAACCAGTGTTTTGTTGTTGGATCCAAAGCAGGCATCATAGTTGGAGGGAATTTTCAGCCAGTTTACCAGGATGATGTGATCAGCTCTCTTGAGCTGACTTGAGCCCTTGGAAGCTGATGGGGGAGGATTGTTTGTTGTGGAGTTCCTTGGCGATGTTCTCTTGGGTGTTTTGGACTTGCGGGGGGAGGTTCGCTGAGGGGCCATTTCAAAGAGTAAGGGCTACGCAAGTGATGACAGCGATAAAGTGATGAGAGTGGTGCAGTTTTGAGAGCAATAAAGTGGACGAGAGTGATCAAGTGATGAGAGCGGTTAAGTGATGAGATTGATGAAGTTTTGAGAGCAATGAAGTGGATGAGAGTGATCAAGTGATGAGAGCAATAAAGTGATGAGAGTGGTCAATCAATTTTATGATGAGGGTGGGGGTAAAAAATTTTCCGATGAGGTCAGAGGTAGAAGGAGGTGGGAAGACAGGGGTGTATGAAGCGGACAGGTGGTGGAAGCATTTAAATACTTTATTTGAAAAAACCCACTTATTTTAGGTTAACTTTGACACGTCTGATCTGAAATAAGTGGGTTTTTTTGATTTTTAATGGCGGGTTTGAAATGGCGGATTTGGGTTGAAACCCGCCATTAAAAAATGGCGGGTTTGGTTAACTTTGATACGCCCTAATGGGGCTCTACCTGTTGCACGGGTTTTGCGCCTGTTTTGGTACATAGCACCAAAACAAATGAGTAAGTCTTTTGTTGAAACTTTTGAAAAAAGACTTAAAAATATAAAAAAATAATATTTTTAATGTATTTATATTTTTAATAAATTTTTTATATATATTTTAACTCACTTAAAGTTAAATTTAAGGGTACCAACACTTGGTTGGGATCACAACTGTCCTTGGGGGGTAAGCCAACGGGGTCTGAGTGAGTTCCAATCAGATCCTGGGATAAATCCAAGGGTAAGTCCAAAGGTACACTGTCTGGGATGTCCTCTAGGAGGTCCTGGTCAATGAGATCACCAAAAACCAAACCCACTAAGATGGATAAAAACAAAAATATAAGTTTAATATTTTTTGTATTTTTATGTGGCAAGATGATATTTTTAGAAAAACAATACTTTTATTAGTTTTGGATTTTTATTTATCTTCAGGATTATTCAGTTTATAAATATAAAGCTTCCTTTGATAAATCTTCCACTCCTTATGTTGCCTTGATAAAGAATTGAAATTGATGGATCTTTTGAGCTCAAGTTCTTTTTCCTTTATAACCTGCTGTTTATGATAAAGCAATTTCTCTTTTTGTTGCTCCGGAGTTATAATAACAGGGAAAAAGTTATGGGGATTCTCTTCTTGTTTCTTTTTAAGAAGGTTCAAATAATAATTGATCAATCCTCCATTGGTCTTAAGATCCAGTAGAGAAACAAATGATCAAAAATATATGTTATAAGTATTTTAACTTATATTTTTTTTTAAAAAAAAATAGACTGGTCCATGGAATAAAAAATCAAAGATTAATTATTTAAGGATATTTCCCGGCCAGACCCCCAGTTTTCAGCTCTCTGATACCAGGAACCTTGCAGTCCTTTAGCTACAGAGAGTGATAAAAATACTGGAATAATATTAATAATTATTATTCCAAAAATAAATGCTTAGAGGCTCAAATAAATAATACAATAAGAGAAGTTGCAAGGTTTAATTGGTTTGGTAATAAAAGGTTTTCAATATTTATATAAAAGAGGGGCCACAGTATTATACTACTGGGGGTCTTTACAGACAAAGCAACCTCTCTTCAAGGGGCCTCCTTGGGCAGTTTAAGAACCTTGGAATGAAGATGGGTGCCTTAGAAAGGGCTTATTCCACTGATGGCCGGGAATAACAGCACACTGGCCTAGACAGGAAGGGAAGCACTCACTCTGATCACTTTATCACAACAATCCTGAAATAATAGGAAGGGTTTCAGAGCAGATGGGGTGGATTGCCTGACTAAACTTCAAGGGTTGATTTGTTTTTAAGAAATGAATAATAATACTACAGACTTGGTCATAAATCACTTGCTTAGACTCTTCATAAGCACTTGACTAACAATGACACAGTTTCTGATTGATAATAATAATTCCTGGTAAACTGATGATGGAATAATGGGTTCAAAGAGGTCTGTATAAATACCTTTTTGGGGTGATTTTGAGCTTCTCAGGGCACGTAGAGAGGGTTCTGCTCATTGGCTGAGGCTGACAAGCCAGTCAGGGAAAAATTAGCACGTCCAATTGGTGCTTTCAATCAGCTGACTTTAGATCTGCTGGATTTCTGTACTATTTTAGCCACAGGATCTGTTAATCTATTATGTTGTAAATTTGATCATTCTGCACTCATACTTCATTTGTGCTATTATTATTGCTTTGAAGTGAACAGATGTGGATTTCTACTGATTTTCCATAATCTGATGATCATGTAGATACGTTTTAATAATTTTTATGAAAACTCCTTGTAGTGTTTTGTGGTCTTCAAAGATCAGAGTCAATGATTTACGTGGTAATCCTTGATCTTTGATTTATTATTGAAAAATGTTCTAAACTTAATTTTTCTTAATCTTAATTAAGTTTTGATCTTTTTAGATTATTTCTAATGCATATGTCAACTTTTTACATATGCCAGGCAACCCTAATCAAGTTGTAGCTCTTTTGAGCGGTACCTGGTTGTCAGATTAGTCACAACGGATCCAGATGCGGGGATCAGTCAGTACAGATGGGCGCGGGGTAGGATCTGATGCGTGCGTGGCAGAATTAGCTGCGCGCGGGTCTCTAGTACGCGGGAAACTGCTACTACAAGTATGTAGGGGTATGTAATGATGCGGGGCTGCGTGCGGGAATTGTGACGTAACACATTTCCGTGTGTAACTCCTAAAATATACACAACACCTCAATTCTGAGTGAATTTTAGGTGTAAACCCTATACATGACAGCACGTGTGAAATTTTAGAATGGCCAAAAGGTGCCATACTGGTGTCGTAATTTTTAGTACTTTTCTTTTTAATTATTTTAAAAATGTAAGGACTTGGATTTCAAGGGTGGGGTCAGTGAGTGACCCTACCTAATGTTGGGTGAGGAATCCATTTATTCAATAATATTTATGGATTTCTCAATCCTTCTTTTGTTAGTTTAGATATTCTTATTTTTATAGTTTTGTGTTGCTATGACAGGTTGCTCTGAACATAGTGGCAAGCTAACACAACTGATATTTTAAGCAACAGAGGATCTTTATTTGTTTCTTCTTTTTGGAAAAATGTGTGTGAAAATTTACAGGCAAAAAAAAATCTCTCCACGGCTTATCAACCTGAAACAGATGGTCAGACAGAATGGTTAAATCATATCCTTGAACAATTTCTTAGGATGTATTACAGTTATCACCAAGAGGACTGGGATACCTGGATCAATCTTGCTGAATTTGCCTACAAAAACTCCACCCACATTTCTACTAAGCAATCTCCTTTCTTCACTATTTATGAAAAACACACCAACTTTGAAAGCCTACATGTAGTGGACAAACAACCTTCCAGCCACTATATAACTCAGATTCACCAAAATCCAAAGTAACTAGGAGTTGAATTTGAAAAGTCAACTAAAAACTACGGGAAATATGATGACCTTAAAAGAAGTGATTTTTCTGAATCATTTGCTGTTGGAAACAAAGTTTGGGTTTCTTGTAAAAATATAAAAACTAAATGTCCAAAAAATAAGCTCTCAAATCAATGTTTAGGTCCTTTTTTGATTAAATAACAGATTGGAAAAAATTTGTTCAAGCTTCAACTTGCTTGCCAATGGTTCACTATTCACCCAGTGTTCCATTCCTCCCTGCTCAAAACTTACCAGGACAAATCTTTATCTTCCAGTCACAAACCACCAACTGATATTCCCCCTTCTTCAAAAATGACTGCCTCTTGTTGTTTTTCCTTTCCCTTTCCTACCTTCATTTCCCTATTATTACCCCTTCCTTCATCCTCTGGTACATCACTAAGTTCCATTTCAAGAATTCCCTCTGCATCCAAATCTTCTTTGAATATTTGAAAAGAAAATTTGATACTTCAATGCACTGTTTTGATGCTTTGAAAAAACGGTTTGAAACTTTGACGGTGTGGTGACCAATTTGGGACACCTCAGGAAAAAGGGCAATTTTTTTAATTTTTTGTATATGTTATCTCTCATCTATCAAAAAAATGGTGTTACTATGGAAACCTCTTTTTTTTCCCTCTTCCCAACTTCTACCTGTGCTAGCAGTCTAGGAAGGTCCCCTGGGGTTTTCAAGTCCCCAGGCCTTGCCTTCAACTTCTCCTCTTTGGGCTTGGAACCCAGTTCTTTTTTTGGCTGAGCACGCGCGCAAACAATCCCCACAAATCATATTTTTCTCATAATCATCCACTTCCTGTGATTACCAGCATTGATTGACTCTTGCCTCCATCACCCAATGGTTTCTTGCTGAAGGTTGCCCCTCAACAGTCACTGCCATCAATTGCATCATCCTATCCTGACCTCAAGCATGGATCCCACCCAAATGATCCCAATCACCTCCTAGACTGTCCACCCGTCAAACTCACTTGGATAGTCAACAAGGATTGTGATTCCATTCAATCCCAACCCCCCCCCCCTGATCATCATCCTATGCAGAAAATCCTCCCCCTCTTCATCCATGGGAAGGCTGCTTGCAATCATCTGTAGCTTGAAGCTGTTGCAATTGTCATTGCAGCCTTTTGCCAACTCACTGATGCCCATCAGCAACCGGCTTACCTATCCAAAGTCTCATCTCTGCCCAACCGCTTCAAACCATTTCCAGCATTTGTCTGCCAAATCATCCTTGTCCACAACATTTTTTGCAACTTAAGTCACTTTTCACCCTTTCATCTCCACCAACATGATTGATCACAATCATCCTTATCACCCCTCAATCATCTGTTGCTTGCTGTTGCATGCATGGCTCATCCCATTGCCCCCCCCAACAAAACAGCTCTCCTGCCATTGCTTCTGGTGCTCTTGTTTTCTATGCCCGCTGTCTCAACTGTTTCAGCTGCTCCAGCTCATCTGAGGCCCATCTTTGGACTCAGGGCCTATTTTTTTCCCCTTCTGTCTTTTGCTTTCTATTTTTTTTAGAAAAAAAAATTATGATCATGTCTCTGCAAGATTGTTTATTTTTTCATCATTTAATTTCTATCATTGAAAAAAAAAAAACGCTCTCATATGTGTCATCCCCTTGTAAATAGTCTACAGGGTCTCTTTCCATAAAAGGGGGGGGGCTCTCCCCTGCCTTTGTCCCAATCATACATTGTATATCCAATCAATAAATCTGATCCATCATCCAAGAAATTTATCATGATCTTTTATCTTGGGTATATCCATGATTGCCCTCTGATCCTTGAGCCTCCATACTCAAAATTCTGATCCACCCCTCTGTGGCCTTATCCATTTTAACCAACAAATAGCTTTGCTTGTTGAAGAAGAATTCATTTGGTTGAATTCTTGAGTGTTTTATACCACTCCTTGATCCCTTTTTTGACAATAATGGTCTTGATCATTCTTTGAACATCTTTCTAGAATCAGTCATGTTTGACTAAGAGGTTTCATTAAGCTTGAAAACTGGAGTGTTAAACCTCCATTTATTTCTTTGAATTTGAATTTTTCCACGCTACTCTTGATTCCCCTGAGAAGTGTTGGGTTATTCTTGTTTTAATTTTTTACCAATTTGCTTCTAGAGCATCATAAAAAAAATTGCTTTTTTTTGTACAGCCACCCACAGTTATCTGGTACCCTTCAAGCTCTTGATTGCCGCAAGTTGGGCAGTTTCATTGAGAACCTGGAGGTTGGTTGGGATTGAGTTGGTATTTCCTAATTTTCTGCTGAAAACCAAAGTTATTAGCTTATGGGGGTTTTTGCTTACAATCGCCTTGTTCTATTGAACTCTGAACAAACTCTAACTTATTTTGTTCAAATCTTTTCCTGAACCACCTTGCCTCAGATAATGTTGTTCCCCAGCTACAAACTACTATCAAATTCATCCCTTCTCTATTGATTCCTTATTCAAAAGGTTCTGGACCTTGATTCTGGTTATATTTAAATTTTTATTAATTCTCAGGAGGGCAGCCAAAAAAAACCACCTTTTCCCTCCACAGAACTGCCTGCGGCCGGCGCTGTTTAGAGTCTTAAATTTGGTCCCCTGGGCCGGGATGGAACCAGCAACCTTGGTATTTACAGTCCCAATTCTTTTGTAATCAACTTCAAAATTCAAACCTTTTCTTTTCTTTTTGTTTTATCTCTTTTCCTAGATCTTATCCGTGGAGGAAACTCATCTCAGAAGTAAGTCCTCCCAATTGTGCACCATCCCGCCAAGATCCTTGTTGTTTTTTGTGAAGCCCTACTCTTGCCACACTTGTGAGCTGCTTTGTAATTCTGCTCTTTGGTTCCTCTAGGAAATTATTTTATTTGAAATGGCATCTACTAGTGCTCCCTCCACCTCTGTTTGGACTAAGATGGTCAAGATCAAACCTCAGAACAAGAACTTGGGGTTCAATGGGACAAATGTGGAATGGTTCCTGGAATCTTATGAAATGGCTGCTGAAGTGGATGGGGAAAGTGAATACACCATGGCCTATCAGTTACAATTTTTTATCTCCTCTGATGAATTCATGCAAGTAATCAAGTCATTCAATGGATTCAAATCCCACAACTGGACGCTTCTAACAGAAGCAATGTTGGCATTTTGGGGAAAAACAGATGTAGCTTGGTTTACTTTTCAGTTCTTGGATGTTCTTGTTTCTCAGTGGATCTCAAATGGTGGTGTCTCTTCAGCCTCTGACTATCAGTTTTTTAGGAATTCATGGGATCCAATCCAAAATTATCTTATGCAAAACAATCAAATTGATACGGTTGACAAAGTTTGAGTGCAATTTTTCCAATATTTTTTGCTAGGAGTTCAGGAAATGATTAGGGAGGAATTAGTCAAGTCTGGATCAATGATAGCTACAAGGGATAATTGATTCAAGCTCCCTGATTTCCTTGTCCTTGGGATTACTGTGGATGAAGTCATGAAAGGTCAAACTTCTTTAACTTTTGAAAAACTTAGCACCACTGAACCACTCCTTGCTCCTTCTTTCAAATAAACAAAAAAAATTATGAATAAGATGGATGCTGATTGCAGGCCAAAACCAAACCCTCAGTCCAACAAGGAAACTGCTACTATAGACAAGATCACTAAAATAATCAGAGCTTTTGAGAACAAAATTGATCAAAAGATTTCTTCTCTGGCTACTCCTAAACCCTCTAACTCTGTTCCTAAATCCACTCTGGTCTGCTACTACTTTCATAGGGAAGGCCATCAAACCAGTTGATGACTCAAACTCCAGAAGGATAAAGAGAAAAAGTTGGTGGAACACTAGGGGAAAAATTTCTTTCCTTAATGGTGCTTTTATTCATTTTGATTCATCTTGCCCTATCCATCATGTGGTGGCCTCTTATCAGCCAGCACCTCCTATGAAGGAATCTTTGGCTTCTTTGAATTTTAAAACTTCTTGTGGAACCCTTCATCCTTGGTACCCTCAAGCCATCTCCTCCCCCAGTCTTGCTGTGGCTTATCAATCTGATCCAGCTAGGAAACAATATGAAGAGCCCAAAAGTCACAAAGCTCCTTCCTTTCCAACTTCAATTCCTCAAAAACCAGTTAAATGTTGATCTTCACCGGAGCCTCCTTCATCTGAGGTGGAAGACATGGAGATGGGAAAGGAACCACTCATGGAAAGGTTTCAAAAACACTCTGATCCTCCTCCCTCATTGGTTAAACCACCTCAACCTTCTGATCCTGTCTTAGTCCCTGCTTCACCTGAACTTCCTCCCTCCACCCAGCCCAAAGTTTGGTTTGAGAGGGGAATTTCAAAGGACCACCCCAATTCTGTGGAAGGGTTATTAAAGAAAATTTCAGATCTAAAATTCCTGATCTATCTGTGGCCAAACTGCTGTAAATTTCTCCATCTGTTGCTGAAGGAATGAAGAAATTGGTCTCTTGTCAATGTGTGGAGATTGGTCCTGACAAATTAAAGGCTTCCTCTGGAACTTTCCTGTCCCCTTGGATTTCTTCCTTGTTATCTGGGTGATTCAGCTAAAACTGTTTTAATCCTTGTGGATTATGGTTCTCAGCTCAACTTAATTTTGAATGCTATGGCCTTCAAACTCAAGCTTAGTCCTAGGGTCAGCTTCAATTTGGCGGGGTATGGGATAGGGAATCAGTCTTGTGAACCTGTTGGTATTTCTGAAGATTTCCCAGTTTGAATTGGTCAGATGCCATTGGAACTTGTCACTTTTGGATCACTTGTTTGGAAGGTCCTATGATCTTGGGTCAACCATTCTTAATTGATTTTTGAGCTACCCTGATGTTTTCTGATCAATTTGGGGAGACAATTCTCCTCCCTGATGGTGATGGGAGAAAGATTGAAGTTCCTCTCTGCTCTTTTGATTCTGGTTGTTGGTAAAGAGATTTCCCTGTTCATACTCCTAAATTGGTTTTAAAGTGGAAGCAGAAGGATAACTCCAATTCCTCTCATTTTTTATCAGAATAGTTGGTCCTACTGATAGTTGTAGTTCTTCTCAGCCTTGGAATTCAAATCAAGGGTCAGCTCTCATCCCTGAAGCTTATTTTTCTTTTTTCTCAACATTTTTTTTGGATCTGGAAAGTATTAAAAAGCAAAAACATGTCAAAATAGAAAATTCCAAAAATATTTCTTCTCCATCTGGATCAGTTGCGCCTTCTTTTCCTTGTACTCTTAGGTCTGATCAATATTCTCTCAGTTTGAATCTCCACAATGAGTATAAACTAGATCCTGATCTTGATTCTATTCTTGGTGGCTTTAGTATGGAGGAATATGGGTGTCAGTGGAGGCAACTGGTGGTAAAAGTAAGTCCTTCCAATTTTGCATTTCTAGGGCCATCTTCTACTATCATTTTCAAAACCATACCTAGTTCCACACATGTGAGAAAAGTGTTATCTCATGGTTCTCCTTTTATGTAAAAGGCACCCTTGGAGAAAATTGTGGAACATAGGACGTGGATAATGTTGGAACTTGGTCTCAGTCTTTGTAGTCAAGCTTCACTGGTCAATGCCTGGATGAAACAAGAACTTCTCTCTTTTGCTACAAAGTATAAACCAGTTGAAAAAAAGGTCCAACCAGTCAACCAACCTATGCCTCTCAACCTCAATCCTCCTCTCATGCTCCCCCCCTTATCTTGTGATCCTTACTGTGGTTTATCTTGATATCTGACTGGTCCATTTGTGCCCCATGGTTTTGTCACTGAAGAATGTCTTAAAGTGGTCAAATTTGGTCCAGATGAATGGCTTCTTCTTGATAATTTGAATTCAATCAAAAATGTCTTATCTCTAAGGGAAAATTCTATTTCCTATTGTGAAAAAGAGAGAGGTCTCTTGAAAGAATCCAATGTTATCCCTTATATCATCCCTGTAGTTGAACGTGATCCTTGGAAAAAGAAAAAGATCCCAGTCCCTGCTGCTAAAGTTGAAAAATTCACCAAGTTGGTCTGCAAACAAGTTTGTAATATTCTATATGAAAAGTCAAATTCCAGTTATTCCTTCCCTGTCTTCTGCTTCCTCAATATTAATGGTAAACTAAGAATAGTTCACAATCTTACACCTCTTACAAAGTTACTATTAAAGACTCTAGTATTCCTCCTGCCACTGAAGAATTTGTTGAATCATTATCTGGGAGAGCTTGCTATTTTCCAGGTGACATTATGGGTGGTTATGAAAAAAAATACTTACATCCTATCTCTTTCCCTCTCACTAATTTCAATACTCCTCTTGGTTGACTCCAACTTACTCAGTTGCCTCAAGGTGCCACTAATTTGGTTGCAGTCTATCAGGCTCAGATGATGTTGATCCTCCAGGATTAAATCCCTGACCATGCTGGTAACTTCATTGACAATGGCAGAATTGAAGGTCCAGTTTCTGACTATGATAATGAGCTCTTGCCTTGGCATTCAGGAATTTGTTGATTCATCTGGGAGTATGCTACTACTTTGGAAAGGATCCTGTTTCAAATCAAGGAGTCGGGCCTTACTTTCTCTGGATACAAATCGGCTGCTTGTGTCCCTTCTCTGGAAATTGTTGTTCATGTGGTCTGCAAGGAAGGAAGAAGGATGGCACCAGCCAAAGTCAACAAGATCATCTCTTGGCCCACTCTAATCAATCCTACTGAAGTTAGAGGCTTTCTAGGTGTTGTAAATGATGTTTAAATCTTCATCCCATCTTTATCCAAAATCTATGCTCCCTTGAATTTTTTAACCAGGAAAGAAGCTGAATGGATTTGGACCCAAGATTTCAAACATTAGTTTCAGTTTCTCAAAATGATTGTTGGTAAAGACATAGTTTTGTAAAAGATCTCTTATGGACCCGGAGCTGGCAAGATCAAGCTGTCTGTTGATTCTAGTTATCAATCTGTTGGGACTTTCCTTACTCAGGAAGATGAAAATGGTTGGGACCATCATTCTCTCTATGAATCTTTTTTATTTTCAGATGTAGAATCCAGATACTCTCAACCAAAACTGGAACTCTGCAGTGTGGCTCAAATGTTGAAGAAGCTAAAAAACATCCTCTGGGGTCAAAATTTTTAATTACAAGTCAATGATCAATCCATCATTGAAATGATCAATGCTCCCAGCCTCCCAAATGTTCCTATGACTTGTTGGGTGGCCTTTATTCAGCTTTTCTCTTTTGATATTGTTCACAGACCTGGAGAATATTTCACCATGCCAGATGTTTTATTGCAACGTCCTCTTGGAGATGAGGAATCTGATGTTGGAATAGATTTTGATGAAAAATAACCTTTAATCCATCCTGTCTTCTCCTTCTCCTCTCAAGATTATTCTGGCTTTCAGCAAGGGTTCTGGCTTAAATTAGAGCAGTACCTTTCAACTCTTCAAAAACCTCCTGATATTTGCGCTAAAGAATTTCAATCTCTTAAAAGAAAGTCCTCTAATTTCTTTGTACAAGGTTCTAAACTTATGAAAAGAGCGAATCCTTGTGCCCTCATTGTTGTTACTATCCCTTCCAAACAAGATTAAATACTTGAAAGTCTCCATGAGTGTCTTGGCCATTGTGGCAAAACCAAAACTTATCAACAATTATCTTAATGATTCTGGTGGCCATCTCTAAATAAATCCATTTATCAATGGTTCAAGAGTTGTGAAGTTTGTAAAAAACATGATCTTAGACGTCCAGCTGAAATTTGCCACCCTACTGGTAAGTCCACTGTCTTTGGGAGGATTGCTATGGATTTGGTTCATATCAAGGCAGGTGGTTCTAAGTACCTCATTGTGGCTAGAGATGATTTTTCTGGATGGGTTGAAGCCAAATTTCTTAAGAATCTTATCTCTGAATCAGTGGAAGCTTTACTTTATGATACTTGGACAATTTTTTATGGCTTGGCTTGATCCTAATCTACTGATGGTGGTTCTGAATTTGAGGGCAAGCTTGCTGAAATGATCCAATCTCTCCATGGAAAACATAGAGTTACTAATTGTTATTATCCTGAAGGCCAAGGCATGGTGGAACAAGGCCATTCTCCTATCAAGGCTGCACTTGTTAAACTGGCTGGTGAAAGTGGAAAGAATTTTTGCAAATTTCTTCCTCTGGTTCTCTTCTCTGATCAAATCTCAACCAAAAAGAACACTGGCTACTCATCTTATGAAATCATCTTTGGTTAAATAGAAGTTCTTCCTTTGAATCTGGAAATGGAATATTCCTTGGGCATTTCATGGGAGCAGGTTTCTTCAACCACTGATCTATTTGCTGCCAGATCCAAGCAACTGGAGCCAAGTAAAGATGTTTGTGATAAAGCTTATCAGAAGATGATGGAATCAAGATAAAAATTGGTTCAGTATTGGGAAGATAAGCACTCAAATCAAATCAGGGATCCCTTAAATCCTGGTGCTCTATTTTTGGCTTAGAATTGATCCTTGGAGACCCAGTGGGGAAAGCTTTTCTTGAATTTCCGGAACCGTCCTTATTGGGTGGTTTGTCAAATCAGAGGTGGATCTTATTTTTTGGAAGAGCTGGATGGTTCTCAGTTGGCCAGAAGGTTCTCTGCCGATCAACTTAAGAAGTTTCATTATTGTGGAGGCAACTTATCCCAAAAGTAAGTCCTCCCAATTGTGCATGGCCAGGGTCATCTACTGTGTTTTTGTTTTAAGACTCTTCTGTATGCCATATACATGAGCACCTGGGACGCCCTCTGTTTTTTATCTCGGCTGATTTTAGGAATCTTTTGGATGGATCAAGATATTTTTTTTCAATTCCTCAACCACTCTCAAGATCAAGAAATTGCCATTCTTTTTTTTTATTTCCTTGTTTTATTTTTTTATATCTTCAAATTAAGAGGCAGACTAGGGACAATCCATAAGTTGGGGAAGAATTTTCTGACAAATTTGGGACACTCAGGAAAAAGGGCAATTTGTTTAAATTTTTTTTATATGTTATCTCTCATCTATCAAAAAAATTGTTTTACTATGGCAAACTCTTTTTTTTCCTCTTCCCAACTTCTCCCTGTCCTAGCAGTCTAGGAACAGCCCCTGGGGTGTTAAAGTCCCCAGGCCTTGCCTTCAAATCCTCCTGTTTGCACTTTGCACCTGGTTCCTTTTTTGGCCAAGCGCGCGCAAACAATCCCCACTAATCATCTTTTTCTCATCATCATCCCCTGCCTTTTATTACCGGAATCAATTTCCTCTTGTCGCCATCACCCAAAAGTCACTTGCTGATGGTCACCGCCATTGATTGCATAATCCTATCCTGACCCTAAGCATGGATCCCACCTCAATGATCCCAATCACCTCCTAGACCATCCACCTGTCAAACTCACTTGTATAGTCAACAAGGATTGTGATTCCCTTCAATACCAATCTCCCCCTCATCATCATCATCCTATGCGGCCAATCCATCCCCCTCTTCATCCATGGGATGGCCTCTTGGACTCATCTGTTGCAAATTGTTGTCGCAGCTGTTTGCCAACTTGCTGATGGCCATCAGCAACAGGCTTGCCTATCCAAGGTCTCATCTCTGCCCAACCACTGCAAAACTTTTACAGTGGTTTTCCACCAGCTCATCCTTTCTGCAACATTTTTTTCAAATTCAGTCACTTTTCAAATTTGCATCTCCACCAACATGATTGATCACAATCATCCTCATCATCCCTCAATCATCTGTTTCTTGCTTTTGTGCGCACAGCTCATCCCGTTCCCCCCCCCCCCCCCAATGCAACAGCTCTCCTGCCATTGCTTCTGGTGCTCTCATTTTGTCGGCCTGCTGTTGCAACTTTTGTGGCTGCTTGAGCTCAGCTGACACCCATCTTTGGACTCAGGGCCTATTTTGTTTTCCCTTCTGTGTTTTTTTTCTTTCTTTTTTTTTCAAAAGAATTATGATCATGTCTCCGCAAGATTGTTTATTTTGTTCATCATTTCATTTCTATCATTAAAATAAAATAAAAAAATCCGCTTTCACATGTGTCATCCCCTTTTAAATAGTCTACAGGGTCTCTTGCCATAAACGGGGAGCTCTCCCCTGCCTTTGTCCTAATTATCCATTTTATATCCAATCAATAAATCTGATAGATCATCCAAGAAATTCATCATCATCTTTTATCTTGGGTATATCCATGATTTCACTCAGATCCTTGAGCCTCCATACTGAAAATTCTGATCCACCCCTCTGTGGCCTTATCCATTATCACCAACCAATAGCTTTGATTGTTGAAGAAGGATTCATTTGGTTGAATTATTGAGTGTGTTATACCACTCCTTGATCCCTTTTTTTACCATACTGGTCTTGATCATTCTTTGAACATCTTTCTAGAATCAGTCATGTTTTACTAAGAGTTTTCATTAAGCTTGAAACCTGGAGTGTTAAACCTCCCTTTATTTCTTTGAATATGAATTTTTCCACGCTACTCGTGATTCACTTGAGAAGTGTTGGGTTATTCTTGTTTGAATTCATTACCAATTTTCTTCTAGAGCATCATAAAAAAATTTCTTTGTTTTGTAAAGCCACCCACAGTTATCTGGTACCCTTCAAGCGCTTGATTGCGGAAATTTGGGCAGGTTCATTGAGAACCTGGAGGTTGGTTGGGATTGAGTTTATCTTTTCTAATCTTCTGCTGAAAACCAGAGTCATTAGCTTTTGGAAGTTGTTACTTACAATTGCCTTGTTCTATTGAACTCTGAACAAACTCTAACCTATTTTTTTCAAGTCTTTTCCTGCACCCCCTTGCTTCAGATAGTGTTGTTCCATTGCTACCAATTACTATCAAATTCATCCCTTCTCCATTTTTTACTTATTCAAAAGTTTATGGACCTTGATTCTGGTTACATTAAAATATTTTTGTAATTATCAGGAGGGCAGTTTAACAAAAGCACCTTTCCCCTCCACAGAAATGCCTGGGGCAAGCACTGTTTGGAGTCTTACAAGAGTTCCATTCAACCCTTTGATGAACTGCTTTGACAGAGCTTATTTGAGCCTCAACTGCTTTCAGAGCCAAATGCACAATTATAAAAAGATTTTTGATTGGTTTGAAAACTATATTTGATGCTTTTATGGTTTGACCAGTGGCTCCAATGCTTTGACAGACTTGATTAAATTCCTATTCCTAATTATTTTCAACAGAACTTTGACTACCTCCTCATCTAAATCTAGGTGAGGAGTTCCCCAACTTATAAATTCCTCACCCTGCTTGTTTTTGCGTAACCTTGATGTACCCTCTAGCGCCAATCAACCAGTTTGATGCAAGTTTTCCTGCTTGGCCTGGGATTTCTTCAACCTTTCCTGTATCAATTGAACTATCAAAAACAGCTATCAGAACACTGAAAGTTCTGAAAAACTCAACACAAAAGGACTCACCTGACTCTGCAGTCAACCTGGAAGAAAATGCCAATGTCATGGCATCATCATCTGGTTCCTCCTTCACCTCAAAGGGATGGCTCTTCTCTAGTACCCACAAGGTTGGCCCCATAGACTTCCTACCCTGCTTTTCCATCTGACAAGCCCTTCCATACTGTTTGCAGCTTTCACATTAAGTGGAATTATGCTAGATTCTGGTGTTGCAGATACTGACCATTTTGATCAATCTTTCACAACACCAGAAGTATTGTTGAACTGGGTGGTAATTGTTAGCCTTTTCCATGGTATAGGTTGGTGTAGAAGATCTGTTATGGAAAGATAGTGATGGTAGTGAAGTGTATGGTGGTGATGGTTGTAGATATTTAGAAGGCAATCTTAAATCAGACATGGCTGAAGGAAACAAGACTGGATGGCCTCTTCAACCTGCTCTTTTTATGGTCATCAGGAGATTCCCTCTGTTTCACCAGGGGGTACTGTCATACTGAAACCTAACTTAGTCTACCCTCAGAAAACTCAGTCTAACCCTCAGTCCTAATCTACTTGCCAAGGAACTTCAACCTCAGGGCTCAGGAGACTTATATCAATATGTCTCCAGTAACTATATATCCTCAGTAGCTTCATGCAGTACATATCTACATACAGTCTAACCTCATACAACATGTAGATAGACTCCATAGGCTTGAGAATACTTAATCTTCCAGGTCTGCACATCCTCTAACCTCATTCACTCTGTCTAACCCATACTCCATCATTTTTTATCCTTTGGCAACCTGTATTTACATCCTCTTGCAGATCGTACCCTATACTCTCTATACTTAGGACATAGTTTAATGGCCTTCATGAACACTGTAGATCCTTTTACTGTACACTACCAAATTAGACAGCCCAGACATGTAGCCTTAACCCAATGTAGAAGCAGCCTATCCCAATGTAGTAGCATACCTGATCAGCCCTCTCTGTTACCTAGACTACTACCATATTCTTACATGTTTAGTGTGAGCCCCAACCAACTTTACCTCTTTTGCAGTTCCAGCTCTTGTCTATTTAAACTGGCATCCTCTTCCTCCTTTCTGATTGTTCCCCAAGAAATCAGTTTACTACTTCTTGGTAGGAATCCATCCCAGCAAGTGTCATCAGCAACTTATCTCCCATTCACTCCTACTCTGCTCCTTGTAGCATCCTCCAAAAATCTTGCCTCCACTCCTACTGAAAATAGAGTCCTGTTGTGTCAAGCCCTGCTTGCATGTTAGCAGCCCTTGTGACACAATACTTTGAAAATAGGGAAGAGGTCCAGAAAAATATGGCTGAACTATCCACAAAAACTAAAATGTACTTGGATAATCCTAACAAGTCTGGGGTCATTGGTCCCATAAAATTGACTGAAAGTTCTTCCAGGAAATTTTTGGTTTTCTCAATCTGGAATTTGAAGGTAGGCCAAACCATTTTTCATTCAATACATGGCTTACACTCATTCAATCCTCCAGGATTTCCTCAACAGTCATGTTTGGATATTTGAGCTGAATAATTGGTGTTTTGATCAACATACAATGAATTGTTTTTGTTTTTTCCTCTGAACAAAATATTTTTATTTTTCTGTATACTGAATTCATTCATCTGGGGGGTAAAAATTTGTCCAGCTTTCTTCCAAATCTTGCCTAGAAATGATGGGTTATTAGTGATACTTGGGAAATATAGGGAATTCTAAAATTTGATGTCTCTGTTTTTCTAATCTCAAAAACCCATCTGCTTTCCCTTTGATTTCAATTTTCTTCCCATCATCCACAATTATTACTGTCCCTGCAACTCTAGCCATATTTTTAAGCAGGTTCTTTCCCAAGAAAATGTGCTCCAAGGCACCATCATTGACTAAAATTGATTTTAAATACAAATCAGATGCCAAAGCAGTTGACATATTGGGGAATTTCAGAGTTAGGGAATTTGCCACTTTTTAATGGTGGGTTTCAAACCAAATTTGCCATTCCAAATCTGCCATTAAAAAATTAAAAAACCCACTTATTTCACAAGAGGGGTTTCAGAGTTACCCTCCAATAATTTTTTTTTTTCAAGTATAGTATATATGGTGCCCACAAACACAAGTAATTTGCCAAAAACCAGTTTAAAGCTTAAGACATCAGGCCAAACTCCAATTCATCCCCCACCAAATAGCAGGGCCAGTCCAAATTCCTTCAGCTAGTCTTGCAGGTCCAACCAGTTGTGCCTATAAAAATGCACCACAAGTACGCACTATTCTTTCCATTTACACCTTCAATCTCCTCTCAGCATTCTTACTCACATCATCCTGACCATCTTCAACCATCTCTGAACTCTCATCTTGGGCACAATCTCTGCATTTCTTGTTGCTTCAGCCTACCCTTGTCATTCTTCAACCAAGGATTGGTATCTCAATCCTTAGACTAAAATCAAGACACTACTTTGTACTTCCCTAAAACCAATTGGAAACTCAGTTATTATTGAGTTTAACATATTATGTAAGTACCTACAATCCCCATCCACACCCAATTGATAGAAAGAAGAGTTTTCTAAGAATCATTTTCATGGATCCGTCCTGATTAAATTGAAATTAAAGATCAATAGCAATCTTAATTGTTGATTCAACAGACAATAATTCAGAAATTGCTGTTTTTTAAAAAAACTTTTTCCCCTGAATTGATTGCTACCCTGCATTATGGATCCTGGAAATGGCTCAGGGAAAAGATGCCAAAAGTTCTTCCAAGTTGCAGTGAGTCTTGTGACAAGGGTGTTTCTGGAAAAACACTGTTTTCAAAAAAGAAAGAAAGAGAAAAAACAAAAAAAATGATATGATAGAAGACAAAAAAAATAAAAATAAAAAAGATGAAAAAAGCTTGGAATTTGCTCAGAAGATTGATTATATTTATCTCTTCATTAATCCCAAACAGAGTGGTATGATTTGAACAGAGACTCCTTCTGGATAGCCATGCAAACCTTGATGAAAGAATTGAATGCTTGGATGGGTACAGATCCCAGGAAATGGAAGGTGATCTCAAGACATATTCTCCAGAAGCATGGGCATGATGCAATGAAGTCCGCCTTTTAAAATCTTCTGAATTAACTCTCATTTGTTCAAACCCGCTTGCAGCTTTCAAAGTATGAATTAAATACTTCATCCATTGGGGGCGCACAGACTGTTGAACAAGGAACCTATGAATGTAACCCTGAGACTGGAAGGTTTAGAGATGAAGATATTGCCTTGCTCCTCAGAGATGCTACCTATGACATTGCAGCTACATTTTTAGCTGATCATACCCCCATGGAATTGAGATCAATCAATTGTCAAGGAATGCGCACGGAAAGGTTTGTTTCTAGCTTATCCCAAACATTTTGAATCCTAATCACTCACTCTTCATACTGATTGAGAATCTTTGCAAATTTTTCTCAGGGATTTATGGAGAGCTTATACGCTTAATGTATCCCTCAAACTAATAATGGTCTTGATTGTGTTCTTCTCAAGAAAAACTCAATGAGAAGAAAAAACAAATTGGCAGTTCTAGTATTGATGGCTGATGAAAATCAGTTGTGCCTTTCATTTTTGTTCATAACATTTATATATGAAAAAAAGACACTGAAAAATGAGTATGAAGAGCAAAAGAAGCTAGTAAAATTGTTGGTTTTTGTTTTTAAAAGGATGGAGAGCTAGAGAGTTGATAAATGTTAACGCAATTGGTTCTAATTATTATTGTTTTTTTTTTTATTTTGAGTGAGAAAGAAATACATAATATGATGTCAAGGGGGTCATAGAAGAAAAAAAAGAAATGGAGAGAGTTTATTTCTAGAGAAAAAAAGCTGAGCAGAAGAGAGAGGAGACTGTTTGACTGTGAGCAGCCAGACTGATTTGATCCTAGATTGTGGTTTTTTTTGCAAATGAAGCAATGGAGAGAGAGAAAGACAATGATTGCTAGTCTTATTCTTTAACAGAAAACATCTGGTTTTCATACTACAGGTCTCCTCCAAATCTAACCATCCGGATAGTTCTTGTTTGGGTTTTTCCAGAAACAGAAGGAATATTTTGTCTCAGGAACTGTTGAGATTGCCTATTGCCAGCAAAAAGAGGAGGAGGGGGGGTCAAGGGGTTTATGGACCCTTAAAAGTGGATCTAGTTGATCATGGCTCAGGATCACCCTTTAGATGTTGAGCTTGGCTGCTTGTTGACAATCAACAAGCTGTTTCCACTTTGCTTGGACCCATTCCTCATCATTGCTTCCCTCGTTTCTATCATGGTCCTCCTCCTTGTCAAGATTGTTATTGTCTTGACTGTGTTGCACGGTGATGGAGGATGGATTCCTCATCCTGGATAGTCTGAAGCATGTATTCAAGCAACAAGCTCTCTAAAGCAACAAAACCATCACCACCTTGGATGGTTAATAAGATTATATTTCAATGAGCAAAGGAGTTCCTCTCATTGAAGCTTAAGCAGGGGGGTTCCCCTTGATGGGTCCTCATTGAAAATTGATCACAGTGGTCTCTGAGTAGTCAATACTATGGTTTATTTTGGGAATGACCCTAGGAGACCATACAATATACACTGGTGATGGCTTAGTACTACTTTTTCTCCTCAAGAATGATTTCCTACTCATATCAGTTGGGTGTGGTTTTTTGGTTGGTGTTTTGTTGGGTACATCCCTGAAGTAAGAGTCTAGGTTGACAAGCTTCTTATTGGAAGGATGATAAGTTTGTAAAGATGATCCAGGGCAAAGTTGATGATCTGACTGCCCTCAAGCTCCTTATTGGAAGTCAAGTCCAAGGATGACAACTGTAAACCTTCTTCTTGCTTGGATGAAATGCTGAAAAGTGATAGAATTAGACTAGGGATATAGTGTTGATGATTAATTGGATTGATGGATATATTTTTGATGACATGTGGAGGGGTTGATGGATGATGATGCATGAAATGACAGGTTTGATTTTTTAAATTCACCACTTCTATGAAACCTGCCAGTTTGAAATACACCAGTTAGGGGGTATGTGTATTTCAGAAACTTGCCATTAAATTTGGAGGTTTTGGGGAAAAAAATTACAAGTTTATAATGGCCAGTTTCCTAACTCTGATACGCCCTATTGGGTGTTGCCATTAATGCTACCAGTCCTGCTTAAGTTTCACTTGATTTTTTACCACTCTGATTTTTTTTTCATGGACCTGCCTTTCTTCATGTGACCAATTTTTCCACGGTGATGACAGTGGTATTTGAATTTTTCATTTTATGGTGTGGAAATTTTTTCTTTGATTTGGATTTTTTCATTTTAAAAAAATGCCTTATCATTCTCAAAGCTTGAAATCATTTCCTTGATCAAGGGGTATTTATTTCCTCAATTTATTACTCAAATCAATGACTTGTACTAACTCAGCAATGTCTAAATTGCAATTCTGGACATAATTGCATTTTTGAACAATGTACAAGCCATTTCCATTCTCTTAGTTGTTGATTGCAGGTCCTTGATTCATTGATCATGGTTCTTAAACTTGATTTCAAGAAACTGATTGAAGGCAAATCCTTGTGCTTGAATTCTTGTTCCAACAAAAGCTTCTTTGAGTATATCCCACAATGTTTTGTCATTTCCTCTCTTGTCAATTGCTATGTTATTCAAAAATAAAGCAACAATACCTTTGTCAATGCACCACATAATAAGGAAGTAAAACTTCTCCTTCTAACCATTGGTAACTAAATTTTTGGTTCTGGCAACATAGTTCTAATATCCAGGTTGTTTAAATACTTCTTCCATGAGGGTGAACCAATTCACATAGCTGTTCTTGTTGAGAAAAAATTTTATTACCTTGGTTCTTTCCATTTAAATGTAAGCAATTTAAATTTTGGTTTCTGATTTTGGTTTCAGATGTGGTACTTATAATGTGGTAAATTAATTTTACTGTATTGAAATGGTAAAATAAAGATGATACTATGAGGTATAATGGTGCTACATACACAGCTATGCCAATATTATTATATGACAAATTACTAGGTAAAACACAAGCTGGTCTATTTATAGACTGTTCTAAGTTGAAAGAAGACACACCCCAGTTGTTCCTCATAGTATAAATTTGTGCAACTTGTGCTTGTGTTGCTTATGAGTTAGAAAGTTTTTTGCAAACAATAATGGTTGCTTTTGACTAGTGTGCATTTCTAATGGTTAGTCTATCTTGTTGTTACTTTCATATTTATTTTCTTTAATTTTTGATCCTTGAACATGTTTGGAAATTTTTACAATTGTGAATCCAACAAAGCAGAGCAATTGAGCCCAGTGAAATACTTGTAATAGATTGTTTTTAAAAGCAAGAGACAAAAAAGACAAGTTTTTGATAGGTCGTCTTGAAAGAAAGGGATGAAAGAGGCAGGAGCAGGAATAAATAACAATTAGGAATGAAATAAGAGATTAAAAACAAAGAAGAAAAAGGAAAACAAGGAATAAAAACACAAAATAAAAATAAAAATTAACCAAGATGAAAAGTCTTGGGAAATATCAACATCTTTCAGTTCTCTGTGTAAAAATTGTTGCATCAAGCTTGTGAAATTTTAATTTTGATACATTACCTCAAGTATTTCAATTTACTTTGAGAAACCAGCTTTGAAATTTTGAAGGAGTATTACCTTTGAGATTTATTTTAGTGTTAGTCTCTCTAATTTTTTCCATTTCCATCTAATCTGTTTCCCCCCAAAGCACATTGGTTGGGTATGTGACACAAAGACTGTTGATTATGATACCCAAATTTCTTAAAATCAAGATTTCCTAAATAGACTTATTCTTAAGAAATTGACCTCTGAAATATTGGCTTTGAAATTTAGTTCCCCTGTAACAATCTTCAGGAATATGGACTATAAAATTGGTCTTTAAGATAAAAATTGATTGATTGTTGGTGAATTGGTATATAACATAATATTTTTCAGGATAGAAATAGGTGAGTTCATAGGAAGAGTGGTTGCCATTCCACACATCTCTTTTATTTCTTTCCCATATAAAAATTGTTCTCTTTTAAAAACCATTTGCAACATTATAAATTCAATTTCAACTTCTCATTGACAACTAAAAAAAATTGAAAAGTTAGTGAATTTCAAATTTTGGTTTTGATCTGCAAGGTGCTGTCTTTTTTCTTGGCTATTTATATGTAAAGATGCAAAAGCCTTGAATACCCATTGGGTTGAGTCTTAGCAAGACAAGAAGAAGACCAAATGAGACAAGAGTAGAGCCAAACTGGCAGTTAGAATGATTGGGTTGATTTGAATGGATGGTGAAGACAAAAAAGACAAGTATTGAATGAATTTACCACCTTGAAGATCCAGTGGGTTGAGTCTTGGCAAGATGAGCAGAATACAAGATGAGGCAAGAATAGAGAAAACCTGAGGGAGGAAGGTGAGAAAGAAAACAATGAGTTTGAAATGAAAGAAATGGGATCAAGAAGAGTCAAGATGCAAACCTGACAGCAAGAGTGATTGGGTTGAGTCAAATGGATAGTGAAGACAAAAAAAGAAAGTTTTGAATTGAGAATTGATACAACTGGGTTAGAACACTTTATTAACAACTGTTTAGGTCTCAACTATGAGTACTACTGTTTTCTGTGCAGTGGTTTGTGGCACTGCAGCTTTGATTTCCAGTAACATGCATCATTTTCAAGGATTGGATCCAGCCACTCAACCAGGGTAGTGGTCACACACAACCCTAAAGCCAAATTTCCTTTGAAATTGATAAACTTGTTTGAAAAAAGGTGTTAAAAGCCATCTATCTCACAAACTGATGGTTTTGTGATATATATTTTTTCCTTTACTTAATCCTGTCTAAATTAATGTTTTTCTTTATTTCTGTACTTCATTATATTATGAACTTCTGATTTGTGTATAATATTTTTGTGATACATATATATTTTTACTTTCTCCTGTATCAAATACCATTTTCTATTTGTTTATGTACTTCATTTTTGAATATCCTTTATTTCTATAATAACTTTGCGATAAAGGTGTATATATTTCACTCAATCCTGTATTGAATACAATTTTTTCTTTCTTTCTGTGATTTATCATTATTCAATATTTTTTTTTGATTCTGTGATTGATGATTAGATCAAGTTTTTCAATTATTTCTGTCATGAATTTTTGAGCTTCATGGATTCCGGCAGAAGCCCCATTCCAAGTCTTCATTTGAATCACATCTAAATCCCAATTGAAAAAAATCTGTTTGAAATCGTCCTCGAATTTAGGAGCCATGCCCTAGTCAACCGCTAAGGGATTACCACCTGCGTTCAAGTACAGGAATTGACAACGAAAAACATGAAGCAGGGTGACGTTAATGGATACGTAAACACTCCGGCTCTGATTCATTCCACTTGGCAAAATTTATCGGTGTACATAATACATGCTGCTGTATTCACTCAAAGGCGCATTGCATTACCCAATTCGTTGAAGGCTAGTCACCAGAGATTCGTACCAAGTTCATTCTTGTTTCTACTGGTTAATATTTGGAATTGCGATGTTGATGCCACCTGTCACTGCCGATCGAATAATTCCTTGAAGTGGATGAGACAGTGGTCCAAATTTCTGGCTTCATCTTCCCCGCCCATGGGCAGTTCTTTTTGATTTATACTAACTTTCGCGTTTTGTAAAAACATGCTTTGGTTATTTGATGGTAAAGGCGTTCCCACAAGGCATCACTACGCCGTTGAATGGATAAAAGTAGTGGTATGAACAGAAAAGACGTGCTCATGTGTGTTGGTTCTTTGACGTAACCTGGAGGCACTTCAAGGGCCCTATTGACGGTAGCTGTTAATGAAACGAGTTCGAATATTTTTTGTGAAGAACGAAACTGTTGCACTACGTCATTTAAAATCTAACCATGAGTATAATCTCCTTTGGACCCGTGATTTTGCGTAGGGACATGGGAACCCTGACTGTTTCAGGCGGTTTTAAATGCATAGCTTTCTGCTGCTCAGCCGATGGGCCTTCGGAATGAACTTTTTAAGTTTCAACAGGTCTAGACCCTTGCCACATCCGGCCCACCGGGTATTTGGCAGAGAATATCCTCCTAGATTTGATGGGCCATTTTTTCTCAGAAGGACCCTTTGCGTGGACTGTCAAACACAACGTAGCATCAGCGATTTCGCTTCAGCATCAAGGTCACCCTCAATTCATGGCAAATGACATACCTGATTGTCATTCTTGCGCCCTCAACAGTTTGACGTCATTTTGCATCCCTCCCTGCTCTTTCCTGCATCGCTCTTTGTCACGCCCTCCATCTCACCTGTAGGATCGTGGCTGGTATCATTTATGGCCAATTTTCCATCCAGGCGGTCCTCTAACTGGGATTGTCATCTTCCTTAGTTCAATGACTTCTGTGGCGGTGCCGACAGGTGTTGATGAAGAGAAGGACAATTGGTAAGGCCTGTGGTCTGTTGCTCCTACAAGGGAGATTTCTGGTCTTGTCAATTGTCCTTCTTGCCATCAATACCTGGTGCCACTGCCTTGAAGCCATTGGACATGGGGAGTTGGCGAAAGATCCTGGTGGCAAGACTTTATCGGACTGTGAAAGATTTGACTTATCTGGTAAGTATTTGTCAATACCCAAACTGCCTGTGTGTATGACTGGCTAAAAATTCCTCTCGCCCTTCAGATGACTTCAGAGTATCGAAATAAAAAATGAATAGACACGCTACGCCAACGCTTGCGCGTGCTCAATTTGCCAAGCCATACAAAAATTTCTAGGTATCCCGCTCAAATTATGCCCTTCTGTTTCTGCAATTCAGCACATCGCAGGTACGCGAGACTGACAGGTCGAAGGTTAAAATGCTTTTAAATCACTTTGTATGTTGATGTTCTTGGTTTCTACGTTCCATGTTTCAGCCTTTTCTTTAGAGAGCTCAAGTTAGGTTTCTTATTCAAGGCCGTTCTTCAAATAATCCCGACCCATGGTTCCCATAACTACGTTTGACTGTTCCCGATCACAATACTTTGGGTTTACTGTTTGAACTCATCTTCACAAGGTCCCGTCCATCTGACCGACTCAAGGCATTCGGTACTCGGTTCCATGTTGAATTCAGCTTCGAGTAAAGTAGGCCTTTGCACCTGGGAGCAAAGCCAAAAGACGATGTTACGTGGCACACGTATTTTTTTTCAACAGAAGCCAAATTTGATCGAGAGATCATACAAGCCTGTCAACGCTGTTTTTCAGTCCTTGGCCCGCCAGGAAAAAGTCGGTGTTCCAGTTTCAACCAGTCATACATTAAAGGTATGTGATGGACTGTTTACATTTATTTTACAATATTGTTGATCTTGATGTTGATTGAAAGATATAACAGCAGAAGGTAAAACCATTCCACCACGTCATTACACGGGACTTCTTGATTCTGCCAAAGGGTTTCGCGTGATTTAAAGAAACCTAGAGTGTCTGTGTTCCGAAGATCGCGAAAAGCATGGATTCAGTCAGTACTCCTGGGCATGCGTAACTTTGGGCAAATGCGGGGCAACATCCTTCCCGTGATCGGCAGATTTGATTTAAAGGTATTTGTTTACTTCCGAACGATTGCAAGATTGAAATGATGAACCCTGGACGCTCTGCTGATGATGTGCACTTTCGTGGCGTTTTGATTGCTTTCTTTACGTGGGTTTTTAGGGTCCTTGAAACGAAGCTCAAGATGCCCATACATGGGTCGCTGGCAGGCATGTTGATGGATTTTATCGAACGATCACAACTGCTGGTCGCAGGAAGCTGGAAACCGATGTGTGCGAATGCGCTCAGCTGAGAGGATTGAAGTGTGTCGCGAGCAAGTGACCATGTTCACATTCCGATTCTTGTCGACTGTGAGAGGTTGGTTTTGGGCCCTTAACAATGCGAGATTCAGGTCAGAAATTCCGGTTGGCGTTAAAATTCCATCCTTCTCAAAAGATCGGCTAGAACTGAAACAACCTTCATCTACTTCGATGCGGAGCTTCTTCCTTTTGGTTGGAGTGTCTTTGGCCGGTCCCCTGGAATGAAGGTATGTTGGATGTCTGCATCTCGTCACGCGACGAGCTGATTCGGGACGCACAGTTACATGAGGTGTTTGAAAAGCCCCCACGAAATTACGTCATCCTTCAGATTCTCCTGCCTATATCTTCAGATCGGTGATTCTAGGTTTTCTGCTGATTTTTCGCCATTGAAATCATTCATGCTCGCAGTTGCGACAGGGACTGGCAGGGGCATGAAGCTAATTCGCATGAGGTCCGATTAGGTCCGAAATCGTCGGATCGGCAAGAGTGAGTTGTAACAGACCGATGCGTTTGCAAGTAGTTCTCACGCAGATGCAAATTGTCGCTTCGCCGTGAATCAAGGTGCGCACATAAAACAGTTTAATTACTCGCTGGACTTTCAGTGCCTAGGGAATGAATTCAGCTATGGCTTCCTTGGTCAGAGAGGCTTAGTCCTCTAGTTCATAGCATCTAGTCTTTCTTGGTTGATCATTGTTTCCTCCATGAATCAGTCGCAATTTGTCAGTAACTCAGGATGATCATTCCTCTTTGGATGCACTAGATTTTCAACTTGTTTTCGTTTAGAAACAATGTAGGATAGCCTAGTTTCGAAGTTGTTTCACTTGTGGGTTGAATCTTTGTTTTCCTTCTTTTTCTTCGCCTTTTAAATGTGCATGGAATTTGAAACTCGCACCTTGCCCGCAAGTTGATGACACTGGCTGAATTTAAACCAGCCAATTCCAGAAATAGCTTCATGGTTGTCTGCCGACCCGCAAAACCAAAGGCTTGGCCCGGCAACCCAGGTCTGCAGTTGATATTTGCCCAAGTTTTCTCACGCTCCACGACGCCTCTAGGGTTCAGATGACAATTCCTTGGAAAGGTTGATGGACCATGACGCATGCCAGCTTTTGGCTTAGGAAAGAAGTTTGGCCGGACGACTTGTTAATTGGTGGCACAAAGCCAAAGAGTGGTAATCCCTAGTGCTGCGTCCAGTTACTAATGAGTCTGTATAATCATGATGCTTTGTCAGATCCCCATTCTAACAGTGTTTTTGTCTTTGAAAACAAACAGCTTAAATTTCTCCATGTAGAAAACAAACAAAACCAAAAAAAAAACATGTTAACATTGCAAGATTGGAACAACAAAGAGATGGGCACCAATCTATTTGACTACACATAAAAAGGGTGGATTGCAACCTTGGTTTGGTTTAATCTCAAATCTTGGAAGGATATTTAGTGGTGGCATTGAATGACAGAGGTGATCAAAAGCAGGCTGGTTTGATCAAATTGAAGTTCATGATTTTGACTGAAAAAGGGGTGAGTAAGTATGCATGAGAATGGTAAGAATAAAAATGAATTTTGAACACTCATATGGTTACTGTTTCACAATGGCAAATGTGGATATTGATGTTTTGGAAGAGATTAGAATGAGCAAAAGGGAAGGAAGAAGAGGAAACACATTGGCAATATAGTAATATTGTTGGAACTCCTGACTCAAGCTGGTTTGCTCAATGCTTGAGTCCATTCCAAATTTCCAAACTGTCCATTCTTCACTTCTCCATTCCACTTACAAGTTATCTTTGTCTAGTTACCGCCCCAAAATACAATGTGTCCATGATGTCTTTTTAACTTTGAGCTGCAAAAGTCAGGGAGTTCTTCTGGGGTGTGATCATTGCATTTGAGGTGTCTCTTATGTTGACATCTCAATGGTTGAGTAGTTAATTGTGATGGTGTTCCCACCAGTCCATATCTCTTCCAAACTTTCTCCTCTTCATAAAAATCTTTATCTGCATTCCCATCACCTTTGATCTATGCTTGCTTACCTTTGTCCACCAGTGCTGCTCTGCTTTCCTGTCTCCAGTATTCTGACTAGTGTCTTCCTCTAATCCATTGAAGAGTTCCTTCTTTTTCTTCCTGTTGTTCTTCATTCAGATACACTTCTTTGAATTCTAATGGTTCCTGAGAGAGGTCCTAGGTGATCTAGTCCTTTGAACAGCTAAGAAAGTCATTGTATTCTTTCCTTTGACTGATTCAAAAGTTGTGCTTATAATTTCAAGTACTAAGACCTTTCAAAAGGCAATAACAACAATTCCAAGCTTGAGACCTTTTGAAAGGAAGCTCCATTTTTTATCATCTTTAGAAAGGCAAACTCTTGAATTAAAAAATTTAATAATATCTCTGTTTTTAATTTTAAAAAGGATTCTTCAGGGAGTTGAGTGAGATGTGGATGGTATGTAGGGCTGTTCCTGTTGAGGTTTGGTGAATAATAAATATTTTTCTTTCCAAATTTAACAAAATTTTTGTGAGGGATTACATTTTGATGTTTGATGAATGGGCAATAGCTTGATTTAGCATTTTGTAAATTATAGAAATTCAGTCTTAAGCTGTGTTTTGTCTAATGCTTGAGTTCAACCATCAATTATTTAGCTTTATATTTATATCATTATCTTCAGTTCTGAGTGTAATAGTCTAGTGATTCCAATACAAGATACTAATAAGTTATATGTCTATTTAATTATTATTTTTTTTAAGTGACCATCCATGATATATCTATCTTTTGAGTGTAGTTCAATTGATTGAATGGAACTAATGATACTGCTTTCATCCATCTTCATTTCCTACAGTGATTTTTCTACAGACCTCTCTTATATCTATGTGGCCAGCTACTATTATCATTATCTCTGGTGTATGCATTGGCTCTCCTCCAAGAGTGCATTTTTTTAGTCCAAATATGAAAAAGTTTATTCATTGTTATATATTTTTTTTTAACAAATTTTCAGCCCCTTGTAATAAAATTATCTAAGTATGAAGTCTGCCTAGTAGAAATCAATCATTGGTTTGTACTTAAAACCTACCAGAGTGCCTGTTGAGTTACTCTCCAGATGTATTACACTCATTAAGGTGTATCATAGTTAGAAAATCTATCATTATAAAACTTCAATTTTTTGATCAGACCTGCCATTCAAAATGATGGGTTTTCAAAATACAAATACCCCTTAATGGGTGTATTTCAAAATGGTGCATTTCATAGAAATGGTGTGTTTCCAAAAACAAAAACTGCCATTTATGCATCCTCATTAATCAACATGCAAAAGGCCCCCCACCCCCTACATGTCATCAGTAAAATACACAAGGATAATTCATCAAAACCAATATCATTTCTCCATCAAAGAATACACCTCATCACTCAAATCACACATATCACAATAAATCATAAAAATCTTCACTCTAAGCATTCCCAAACCAACCTTTGGAAAGCTAGTTGAAAATCCCATCAATCTGACTAAAATATTGTTAATATTGGAATCTTATTCAGACTCAAAGAGTTAATTCAACCACTTATCATTGAATTCCCCATTTAAAAAATAATACTTTTAACCAATAGCACATATGGTGCACCAACCTATATTTGAATGGCAAAAGCTATATCTCCTTCCCAACTTGAGCTTCCACCAATGGTTTCTACAATTTTTTGAATCATTCATGAAAAATTGGAGCTGATTGAAAACCATCATCTGTTACAGAATGGATGTTTGAATCCTCAATTCAATACTTCTATCCAACCTGTAGTTTCTCTGTCTCCATTGGACTCAAATGCAACAACAGAAGCTATTCATTTTGGAGGAAATATTTTCTCCATTGGCTAAACTGTGAATTCATTTGCACAAATATTGATCACTTCTATCTTTGGATTTCTGGAGTCCATTTTTTCTTTCTCAAATGTTTTTTAGAAGACACTTGAAAAAAATACTTCCTCTGTTAAACTTGTTTGTGATAACAAAAAGAAGTTCATTTATCTCCATGTTGGTCTTCCAGGTTCACCTCATAATTCATATATTTTAAATCAGAGGCATTTTTTTCAAGAAAATTGCCATTAATTTGAAAAATATCAAAACCTCCTTGCCAAATATTCTTATTCTGGTTGAAATAGTATTATTCTAGCACAACTGAATTTTTCCATTGATGATCAAGATAAAACAGATTCCAAATACCACCCATCCCAATAAAGATTGCAAATTGAAAATTCTGTAGGATTTCTCACAGCAAGATGGGCCAGCTGAAGAGTAATGCAGAATCAGATCCAAAATTCCAAAGGTATGAATATGCTAATCAACTAGATCTTATTTTGTGTTATTCTTTATAATTTATTGGGAAAAATAAAATATTAATTGGATGAATTATTTTTAGATGACATTTGTGATCCTGCTTCAGAAATTACATTCTCCTTTCATACTTCATATTTTTCTATCCAGGAGGAAATTCTACCACTCAATCTATCCCACTTTTATTCATGATTTGTTTCTTTTTTGACTGGGTACAAAATTTATACCTTCCATAATCACCACTACTATTTTTTTTGGTGCCCTCCACCTCCTAAATTCCTTCTCCTGGTCACTGTTAAAAAAATTTCCAATCTATTCTGTGCACCACCACCCAAAATCAACCCCAAAATAAAAATTTTACATCAAACCCTGCCTGGAATCATTTCCTCATAAAAAAACCTCCTCCCCACCACCTATCCACCTCAACTGAACTAACAAAGCCTCAAACGCTACACATCCATCCCATCAGACAACAACTGAAAGCTTTCTCCATTACCAAATACAACCCAAAATATCTGGAAACTCACCCATGTTATTTCCTCCCTCATACAATCCACTGATGTGGTGAGAAAAGGAGTACAAAGGGGAAAAAAGGGAGCAGGGATGTGGAGCTCTTTTGGCTTCAGATAAAGAATTAAGTTTTTGATGGTTTAGTTGCAGAATGCATGATTTTTGGTTTTAGATTTATGGATGATGATTAAATTTTGTGGATTTCTGTTTTGTGTTTGGAAGTTTCAGAATTTTTGATTTTTGTGGAGGTAGAAGATAGAATTTTGAAATGTTTTGGGAAATTTCCCATTTGAACACATAATTTTCAACAACATGGGAAAGCTGGAGTAGGAAAAAAATTCATTCAGAAGCAGGGAAATCTTGTTGGGACAATGCAAAGTTGAAAGCAAAGAATAAAAAGGAATCAAGATTTAGTTGTGGGGGGGTGGGTAGCCAAGGATGAATAAACATGGCCAATTGGTGAATAAGAGGTTGTAGATACTAATCAAAGTTTGGGTTGATCAGGGAAGTTGTGTTGTTTTAATGTTGAAAGTGAAACATGAATTATGCAGGCAATATTTGATGGGAAGTGAAAGGATCTGAAATAAGAAGAAATTCATAATAGGTGGACAGGAGTCATTCAGGATTATTTGAATTTTTTGGGGAATTTTTCAGAGTAAATTGTAGCTTTAATCCCTGTTTTAATTTTTCAGTCATTTTTGGCTAAGCAGGAACTGTGACAAGCATGGAAAATTTGTTTGGAGTAGATTATTTTCTGTTTTTCTGTGATCTTACTATTGCTTCTGTATTAAATATACAAAGGAAATTGTTTCTTGCATAGGATAAGTATAGTAGAAAAGAATGAAGTGGGAATTCATTGGAACACAACCATGGAACAATAGAATATTAGTAGAAGAAGATTTAGGCTTATTTTTTGATTTATAGATGTGGAAAAAAAATTATTGTTATTGGCAAAATTTAGATTTTTTTTGCAGAGAATGTTTAGGAAGATAATTCATTATTGGCAGAAATTTTTCCCAAATTTATTTTCAAATCTTAGCCAAGTTATAGTTTCAGAATCCAGTTTTTTGGAGTCAATTTATTAATGATTTTCTGGAAGATGAACCTGTTGACAGACATCAAGTTCAAGGATTTCAGAAAAAAATATTTTCATTGCAAGTTATAACTAGATATTGGAGAAGCTCCTGTGGATAAAAGTATTTAATTTCCAGTTTATTGCACCACACAGGTGATAATCTCCCCATCACAAATACCTATCCTGTCCTATAAAACACCAGGAATCAATATTTCACACCCATATCCTTTTCATTGGTCTCCTTCCCAAATAAAGCTTTCATCGGTATTATCAATTGAGGCTCATCATTTCACTGGCCACCACTTTTCATCCTCATTCATCATTCATCCTAATCCATCCTCTGCACAACCACCCTCATCCTAACCACCACCTTCATAATCCTTCCCAACACAACCATCATCATCTCCACCAAATTGATTCAAAAATAAATTTGAATTCAAACAGTTTTTATAAAACATATATGGAAAAAACAATGATTTACCCATCTAAAAACTAAATCAAAAATATTTTCATCATAACTCTCCACTTTATCCTTCATCTTGAAACCTTTCTTGAACTTCTAACCATAAAATACTCTTCATTACTCGTATATTATCTGCTCAATCCATTTTCACTTCATTGAAACTTCATTTTCCCCTTTTCTTTCTTCCTGCTGAAATTTTTCAGCTTGATTGTTGCAAAATTTCTTTCCACATTTCTCCCTTCATCCTTGCTCACCTCAACTCTCTAAAAATTCAAAATTTCTCACCTTTCTGAACCCACTTCCCTTCATCCTTTCTGACCCCATCTCACTCACTTCACTCACCCAATCTTTCTTACCTGGCTCACCACACCTTTCTCATCTTTCTAACCCCACCTGGATTAATTTTCTCACCCAAACTGTCTCACGTTTCTCACCCCACCTGGCTCATCTTGCTCACCCCACCTGGCTCACCTTGCTCACCCCACCTGGCTCACCTTTTTCATTTCACCTGGCTCACCTTTCTCACTGCACCTGGCTCACTTTTTTCACCACACCAAATATAATATAACTTGATTTACTGAAGTAAAGGTTGGATAAATCTAGAAAGGGAAGGAATGTAATTATTTTGAATATTTTTTTTAAGAATTATTGTAACTCAAATCAGATTTTGATTAATATTTTTGATATGGTTGAAGCCTTGGGCATATTGTTGTGGTGCTTGAGGCTGGTACATCTTCTGACAATGATGTGGATATTTTTATCAAGCAGATTTTCATTAGCCTTGGGGATCAAATTCTCTGCTTGAAGGAAAACTAGAAGGATATTGGTAATTGGCTTTATAAGTTTTGAATTTTGTGTGAGGTGATCAAAATCTTGATAAATATTAGAGAGATTTTAGTAAACCAAATGTGTAAAATTTGAAAAAACAATGAAATATATTGTATTTGTGGCAGAAAATCAAGTATTTTAAACAATGTTAATTAGTATTTATTTATATAAAGATCTTTTTATCTTTAATTCATCATATTTATTGTTGAATGTTTTAATTTAATCCATTTTTGAATTTTATTTTTTAAGTATGTGGGGGAAGAAAATGACTATTGTGAGATAATAGTGATGAATTTTTAGGTACTCACCAGGACCCCGCTCAAATACCCCCTAAGGAAGGTATTAAACTCAACCAAGAATTGGAACCTGTGAACTTGATCATAACTGAGTTAAAAATCTCATAAAAAATCATTAAAAATACTAAACATACAAAAAAATATAAGGTTCTTACAAAACTTACTTTTTTTTGTGATGTTCCAAAATAGGGGCAACACCCATGCAAGCGGTAGAGCACCTTCCTATGGTTCTCTTCTTGGAGGAAACTGCATGCAAAAGTAATCCAGTTGCAAGCGCAATGAGGGGACTCAAACCCATGACACAAGCATCACACAAGACAACAACAATGACCACGGCCACCAAATTGACCAACTAAATGTTGGAGAATTCTCCCTTGCCCCACACCTCATCCTGGGAGAATACCATTCAACCTAAGCCACCTCAGATGGAACCAGCAAAGTAGGAAAAAATCAAAGCATTAGTGAAAGAGCATGTAGGATACTGGGAACAGTTCAAACTGGCTCAGACCCAGGAAGAAATTTTAGGTATGAAAAAAGCTATTTCTCAGGAAAAAATGTCTCAGATTTCTCTTTGAGAATTGAGCCCAAGGAAGGATGTAGAAACCTACATGAAGAATTTGAATCCCTGGGAGAAACTAGCCTCCTTAAATAGAAAAGAGTCCAAAAAAGAAGAGGTCTGCAGCCCACCAGAAATTAAGGAATCCCAAGGAATGAGATAAGAAAATATTCTTAGCCCAAAAATGGAAGAAAGTTTATCACAATTAGATGTACCTACTTTAAACGCCTGTCCTGAAAATTTAGCTCCTCTTTTCAAAGTTTTAAGAAGCAATTTGGACAACATATATGAGCAATTTGATAAATCAAATGTGAAAATTAACAAATTACTCCAATCCCAGTCTTGCCTAACCAGAATTAATGAGATGGAAATGAAACAACTGAAATACTATATGAGAATGAAAAAATAAGCTCCAATCAAAAATATAGAAAGTAAATATTCCACCATCAAAGAAGAAACTGTTCTCTCAGTTGATCATATTAAAGAAGAAATTAAGAAAATAACACATAATCCTGCTACCCACTTGATCAATAAAATAGACTTATTAAGCAAAAAACTTGACTTGGAATTAGGTATGATTAAGAATGATCTTAGAGATCTTGAAATTAACATAACTAACCCTCAAATGAATAACTTGGAAGAACAAAGACCAACCAGATTAACTGCTACCTCTAGTGTTCCTCCCAGACCTGGAAAAGCCAGGAATGAGTCTTATAGGCCTAGCCCTACAACTAAAGTTGAACAATCTCTGAAACTACTTCTGCCTATAACTGAGTGGCCTAATTTTTCAGGAGAAGGAGAGTATAAAATTACCAGTTTCATTAAGTTTATTTATTAAACCCTTGCTTCTTATTAACTCCATGAGACCATTGCTGTGATAAGATTACCCATTTTTTTTGAAGGAGTATCCCCTGATTGGTTTATTAATAAAAGGTAAGAATTAGGATCTTTATCTTTTAGTTCCTGGAAATAGCTAATCAAAGAACCATTTGGAACCAGAATATGGAAGTTAAAATGATGAAAACCTTTGAAAAATCCCAGTTTGACCAATCTAAAGACAAACCTTACAAATGTTGTCTTGATCAGAAGAGAAGGTTAGATTGTTTTTACCCTGATTCTTCTAAGGAGGAATTCAATGAGAGAATTCTCAACCTATGACCAGGAAAACTTAATCATAGTTTAAGGTACAGAATGCCCATGAAATCTGATCTTTCTGCACTTATTGGTGTTTTGGAAGAAACTAAAAATATGAATGGAATAGGAAAAAGGTTCAACAAGCCTAGGGATCACAGTATTAGGAATAGAGAATAATACAATTCTAAGACTAAAGATTCTTCCACCCCAACTCCTGCTTCCCTGGAATTCAAGAATAATTCAGAAACCAAAGAAAAGGTATGCTACAATTGCAACCAGACAGGAAATTTGAGACCTGATTGTCCCCAACCAAGAAGAAGGATCAATCCTATAGAAGGAGAAGAGTATGAAAACAACCCTGATCTCCAATATGATGAAACTGATAGATCAATTTTAGAATGTGAATTGATTTTTAATAACCCCATCAATGCCATTTAAAGAAATATAGAATCCTCACTGGATATAAATTCTGTCAATGAAGATTCCAATCTACCTCAACAATGGAATCCTAGCAAAAATATTCACCATTTTTCTGAAGCCAAAAATCTGACCCTTCAGCCCTCTTCTGGTAAAAGTTAAACCTCTGGCAAAACTTGCTATGCTACTTGTTTGATCCAGAATTCCCCAGTCAAGTTACTCCTGGATAGTGGAGCCCTCTGCTCTTGTGTTGGATCATCTTACTTGGAAAAACAAGATCCAAATTGGAAAGTGAACCTGTTACCAGTACCCAAAGCCAAGTTGAGCAGCTATAACTCTTCCCTTAATGCTATTGGATTGTGGACCACAGAACTCATACTCCCTCACATTAAAGGATCATTCAAACTGAAAATTGAGTTTGTAGTACTTCAAAATGAAGTATGTGATTACTTTATTCTAGGAAATTATTCCCTCTGCCTGTATGGAACAGATTTGTTCAAGAGTAAAGGTAGATAATTTGAATTAGGAGGAGACTGGAAACATAAGTTCAAAATATGTCTTATCAGGGCTCAAGCATCTGATGTACTTGGGAGAAAAACTTGGAGACCTTTAAACAAGAATATTTTTCTCAAGCAGATTTTAATTTCCAGCTCAGTTAAGACCAAAAATGGGACATCCTTCAAGTTTTCTTTGAAAATCAGAATGATTTCTGTACCAAAGACCAAACCATTGGTAATATAAAGGGACATGATATGATTCTGACCTTAAACAGTAAGCCTCCTTAACCTCCAAAACCCAGAATACCTGCTTACCCTAATAGTCCAAAAGCCAGGGCTGCTCTTGAAGCTCACATCCAGGTACTAATTGATTCACAATTTATAATGGAAGTAGGTCACAATGAACAAGTGGGTGTTACCACCCCAGCGATCATAGCTTTCCATAATTATAAGTCAAGAATTGTTGCAGAATTTAGAATGCTCAATAACTATACTCTAGCTGAATAATATCCTATCCCAAGACTTGATCATTCTCTCAATAATCTTTCAAAGGCCAAATTCTACTATGGACATGATGAAAGTGTTTCACCAAATACCTATCAGCCCTGAAAGCAGGAAATTCATGAGAATAATATGCAACTTAGGCATATAAGAGTATTTAAGGATGCCCTTTGGTATGAAGAACACCCCTTCTCACTTCCAAAGGATGATGGATACAGTACTAGGCCTTTGAATCAGAAAAGTATGTATGATGGTATATATTGATTATTTTATCATTTACTCTGATGACTGGCCCACTCACATGGAAGAATTAAGACTAGTCCTTAAAACTATCTCTGCAGTGGGATTAAAAGTATCTATGAAAAATTTTAACTTTGGATATGGAGAACTCAAAGCTTTGGGTCATATTTTCTCTGGAATGATGCTAACTGCTGATCAAAGGAAGGTAGCAGCTGTTATCAAAAGGCCCATTCCCCAGAAAAAAAGTTAACTCCTATCTTTTGTCAGTTTTTGCAGCTACTAGGGGGAGTACATACCTAGGTTTGCTTTAATTAAAAAGTGTTTGGATTCAATCTGCAACAACAACACATTATTTGAGATCACTCATAAAACATTGAAGAACTATGAGGAACTCAAAATAGCTATGAGTACTGCAACAGTGTTGATTCAACCAGATTACACCAAAGCAGTCAAAATATACATAGATGCTAGTATGGAGGGCTTAGGAGCTTCTTTGCACCAAGAAGTAGTAGAAGATGATAAACCAGTGGAAAAACCTATAGTCTTTATATCCAGGCAGCTCAAGGATACAGAGAAGGGATATGGAGCTAGCCAAATGAAATTTCTGGCTCTAGTATGGGCATTGGAGAAAATCCACTATTACCTGCAAGGTACCAAATTTGTGGTAATCACTGACTGAAATGCTTTCAGGACTCTCATGAATATGAAAAATCCCAGCAGGCATATGTTAAAATGGCAGATAGCCATAAAAAAATACAGAGGAGGTATGATAGTCCACCAAGCTGGGACTAAACATCAAAATTCTGACAGCCTGAGTAGCAATGCTTTACCCAATGACCCCAGTAATCCTGCTCATGATCCAGAAGACCATGAAATATTACCTATACTTAAAATTAATATTCTTAACATTGAAGCTTTAATTCTAGGAATTCACATGTGTGAACTTGATGAATCCCTGTTCAACTCAATCAGAAAATCTTATAACCCTGATATGAAAAATCTGGTTTCCATAATGGAAAGTATTTTAACCCCATCTGAACTAGTTAACATTTTACCCCAACCTCTTCTGAAACCTTAAAAAGCTTTTAGATTTAAAATATGGGATGTTCTAGTACACTACAGGCATCAAAAATCTAGTTTAATAATCCTGACTAGTGAGGCACATATCGAAAATTTCTTAGCTGAGTGTCATGATAACTACTCCTCTGGCCATTTATCTGCTGAAAGAAATCTAGATAAAGTCAAAAAAACTTCCTTGTGGATTAACTGGAGATACTCCACCATTGAGTATTTCTCTAGCTGTGAAGCATGCCAGAAATCTAATAGGACTACTTGAAAACGGTTTGGCCTCCTTCAAAATATTGCTGAACCCCGGAAAATATGGGAAATAATCAAAATGTACTTTGTAACTGGATTTCCCCCTTGAGGAGCTTATTCCTATAACTCAGTCCTAGTCATAGTATACAGGTTTTCTAAGAAAGATCAGTTTCTACCTATAAGAAAGAACAAACAGATATGAAAGTAGCATTACTCTTTTGGAACAAACTTGTTGTAGATGTAGGAGTCCCCAAAATTATCATAAGTGATAGGGACCCCAAGTTCACTTCTGCATTTTGGAGAAAACTCCATGATATGCTAGAGACTACCTTAGCCTTCTCAACAGCCTATTGCCCTCAAACATAGGATTAGCTGAAAGCATGATCCAAAATATAGTAGAAATTATCAGAAGATTCTGTTGCTTTGGTCTGGAATACAAGAATGCTGATGGATACTGCCATGATTGGGTCACCATTCTACCTGCCTTGGAGATGGCTTATAATAGAAGTAAACATTCCACTAAAAAAGAAGTTTGGTACATACTAGAGAGAGAATGGATCCCTAAGCTACCCAGCAATAACCTCAAAAAACATTTGGATAATATAAACCCAGCATCAGTTGATTTCAAGAACATGATAGAAATGGCTAATAAGCATGCTGCTAAGTTTGTTCAAGATGCTGTTGAATAAAACCAACAGAATTGGTAAAAAACCCATAAAGAACCTGATTTCAATATTGGAGACCAAGTCCTAGTTTCTACCACTAACTTCAACAACTTAGCTGGGAATAGAAAAATTAGACCTGCCTTTATTGGAAACTTCACTACCAAAAATACCCACAGGAAGAATGCTGTTGAAGTCATCCTGAGTGATTTACTATCTAGGAAAAAACCAGTCTTCCCAGTAAGCCTGATAAGACACTTCCACCCCAGAGAAGGAGAAAAAACCCCTTCACCAGGAATACCAGTGAAAGATGATCCAGAAAAAGACAAAGGAAAATTCAGCAAGATACTCAATGATAAAAGAGAAAGGAACCAAGGAAAAGATCTCAGACTTTAACCAGTCAGATATAAAGGAGAATCAGCTGACAAAGATGAGTGGTTAACAAAATTCTAGATGGACCTATATTACTACTGAGGAGTTAAAGGGCCAGCAAAATACACCAGGCCAGAAAGTTTTTTCAGATATAGAAATATCTTGGAGTGGGGGAATGTCAGCTTGTTACTTACACAGAGAAATATGTCAAAGTAGGAAGAAAAAAAACAAAAATGATTACTAAAACAAGAAGGAGTAGGAAATCCATAAATAATTTTAGAAAAATGGATTCCCCACCTAAATGTAGGTAGGGTCACTCACTGAAACCATCCTTGAATCCTCACTCCTTCATATTTCAAAAGAATTAAACAAACATGACCAAAAAGTCATGGCACCACTATGGCACTCTTTGGCCATTTTAAAATTTCACATGTATTGTTGCGTATAGGTTTCACACCTAAAATTGAGTCAGAATTGAGGTGTTGTGTATACTTTAGGAGTTAAACAGAAAAATGTGTGTTGTCACAATTCCTGAACGCAGCCCCGCATCTTCACACACAGCCTGCACTCCTCAGTTATGATTTAAATGCATAGATAAGCCTGATTTGCAAGCATTAGCCATAATTCCTGCATGAAAGATCCTTGCACGCAGCAGATCTGACTGCTCCACACATCAGAAATGATCAACAACCAAAATGACTGCAGGTACTGCCACTAAAAGCTACAAAATTTAAGGATAAACTGTGAATATGTAATAAAATGTCATTGTAAATAGTCTAAAAAATTAATTTATAAAATAAAATTATCATAAATTAAATTTTAAATTATTTAAACTTAAGAAACAAACATTAGGGCGTATCAAAGTTAAAACTTTCAAAAAATTAAATGGCTGATCTCAGGCTTTTCTTTTTTTTTTTTTGAAAATTGTTTTTTTGTGAGCTAAACCTATTGTTTCATTGTTTTTTTTGATAAAAAAATATTTTTTGAAAAATTGATATTTTTCCTGAAATAAACAATTTAAATTTTTCAAAATTCTAACTTTGATACGCCCTATTGAGTATGACCACAAAATTAACAGATCCAAAACTCAAAAGATCACAAAAAACATCAAGGAGTGATCATGAAAATTATTGAAAATTATCTGTGTGATCAGAAGGTGATTTAAAACCAATAAAACCAACTAATGACCACTTTATAAGTCAAATAATAATAGTAAAAATAAAAGATACATTCAGAATCATCAAAATGACAAATGAACACATTAACAGATTCTGCAGTTTAAAAAATGCAGAAATCCAGCAGTTCTGAGATCAGCTGATTGAATTAACATTTAGGACGTTAAAATCCTTCCCTGGATGGATTACTGGCCTTAGACCTTGATCCTTACCCTATCTATGTGCCCTGAGAAGGCTCTTTTTCCACCCAAGAAGGTAGTCATACAGACCTCTTTTGGTTCTTTCAACCCTAGAATTCATCAGTTATTGTCCAGACTATCTGCCATCCATGAAAAGGTTCTTATATTATATAAGTAAGCAATTTATGGCTGCATTCTAATTTATTATTGAATGATTTTAACACTACTAAGTGATTCATTGAAGTCTAGTCAGCAGTCAACCCCACCTTTACTCTGAAACCCTTTATCTGAATTGTTGCAGGTATCCCATGAATTATTGCGCAAAGAAGTGAGTTATTTCCTTCCTGACTTGGCCTGTGGGCTCGTTTTCCCAGTCATTATAACCAATTAGTTGGATAATAATTACTTTTTGAGTAATTCATTGAGGCTCCCATTATTCCAGGGTTTTCTACTGTCCAAATTGGCCCCCTGAAGAAAGGTGTTTATTTGTAAAGATCCCCAGTAGTATAATAATGTGGCCCCTCTGTATAAAATATTGAAAATCATTTTAAAAAACCACTCAAACCTTGAACTAGCTCTTAAAATGTTTATTATTGGATCCTTTTACATGTTTATTTTTGGCAATATTATTATTCCAACACTTTACCACTCTCTGTAAGTAAAGGAATGCAAGTTTCCTGGTATCAGAGAGCTTAAAATCTTAGTTAGGATTATGTAAAAGGAGAGGAGCTGATTTGTAATTTTTGAGTAGAAGAATCTTTATTGCAACAATGGGATTGATAAATGCAGTAACAGTAAAGAATAACTATGAGACAACGGTGTAGAAGGAGATGACAAAGTTGAGATGAGCTTGACTGATGATGAAACAAAACAGTGGTGTGATTGCCGGAACTTGGAATGAGTTCTACAAAAGTTACCCGCAGTTCTGTTTGACCTGAGTAAGGCAAGTATCCTTGGAAGGGAGTTGGGGCAAGTGCATACTTAAATCTCCAGTTAAGTAGCCTCAGGCTCCTCCTGAACTTTCAAAGAATCACCAACTGGATTGACTAGGTGGTGGCTGGAGTACTGGAGTTTCTTTCAAGCTCAAGTAAATGGGACCGTGGGTTTGACAATGGTCAAAAACTTGGGATGGACGAGAAGTTGAGGGCCAGATCAAGGTCCCTTGATCAGTGCTCCTGACTCTAATGAGGTAGGCCTGAACTAGGTAGGGGGTTGCTGCCGCAAGGGAGCACAAGCTGCGCAGGGACCGCAGTCTCTTGGACATGACATCTGGAGTCTAGCGCTTTCATGATTGAAGCCTACTGATATTCCTTCATCCCCCTATTGATAAAATGTGAAGGAATTTTTCCTTTGAAACAAGGGGGTAAATATACAGGTTACCTAGTGTTCTAAAAATGAAAGTTGAAGTGAGTATCTGTTGATATTTTTCCAAGGTTTTTCCACCTTGCCTTCTCTGTTTATTTGATTTAGAATGATGCAACTAAATTTCTTCATTCCAGGTGTTAGGAGGAATTTTTGCCTCCTTGATTATTGATCTAGTTGAATTTATAATGGTTCTGTTGGCTATATCAGAATTTCCATTGTGTTTGGAGTGGTATGGGTTTGAAATTACTTTCCTAATTTGATTTTTATCTAAAAAATAAGTGAATTTATTATTATTAAATTCCCTTCCTCCATCTGAGAAGAATTCAGATGAATAGTGCCCTCTGGCTAGGAACTCCCTTTCCAATATATCTATCAGTATATCAGGTGTCTAATCTTTGGAAGACATTCAAAAGGTTCCTAGGTAACCAGAAATATTACCTACCAAGGTCAATTAAAACTTATAAACACATCTGGATTGTGGTCTGAGTTGACTGATTAGGTCCAAGTGAATTTGATCAAAGGTTTTGAGAAATTTATTTAAAGTTTGACAAAAGGAGGATTTTGTGATCTTGCTCTTAATTAAATTTATGAATTTGAATCTTGAAAATGTTTCAACAGAAGATTTTGGGAAAAGGAAGAATTCTTGAGATTAAGGATGGGCCAAATAAAGGGTGAATGTTCATAAGTTTGTCTTTGGGATGATTGAGAAGACTAGAGTGGCTGGATAGGAGAGAGGGGCCTCTTTTGAAGTTTGGGGTTGGAATGGCGTATAGGGTATTGTTGATAGAGCCAGAGAATATTTGGAAGCCTTGACAAATCATTGAGAATGAGTTGTTTCTGCCAATTAGGGTTTATCAATCCTGGTTTAAAGCTCCAGTGCTTATGATATTGATATTAAAATTTGGAATGAAAAATGGGCCTGAGAGTTGTAGAGTGAAGTTTTTCCAATGAAGAACAGTGGTGCCCTTTCCTTTTATTATTCATTTAGATCCCTCCTTCACAGTTTTAATTAGATATTTGTTGCATTGTGGCATCTTAATGAATTATCAAATTTTGTTTGTCATGTGTACCAAAACCCCCCTGTGAAGAAGGAACATAAATTGAGGATTAATGTGGTTGATCCATAGTTAAAATAGGGATAGATAGTGGGCCAAAAGTGATTTGTCCTTGTGATTTGACCTGTTATCTTTCCACCTAGCTTGGTCTTATTTCCACCAGTTGGGTAAAATTTCAGAATGGAGATGCCAGCAATTGTCTTCAGAGTGAATTTTATCTTGCTTGGGTTTATGGTATCAATCCATACATCATTTTCTTTTGCCTTTATTACTTCAAGATTTTCTATTTTGAGATGGAATAGTGAAGAAAAGTGCAACATCTGATTTTGAGGCACTAGACACTTCAATTGAGTTCTGATTTTTGGATTTTTTATTAAATTGATTCAGTTTTCTGAAGACAAATTTGATGGTTAGTTCTTTATCCATGTGCATAATTTGGAATTTGAAGTCATTCATAGAGTCCAGAAACTTGAACAGGAGTAGGTTGGCTGGAATTTTGTTACATAGGATGATGAAAACTTTGGAAATTTTCTTGAGGAAGACTCTTTATTTTGCAATTGAAACTTCTATCTCATCCCCTTTGAAATTCAGGTACAAGAAATTGTTGAATACCCTGGAACAATTTGAAGCTTGAGATGAGGCATATTTTTGAATGATTTTTCCCCAGAGTAGTTTAGCCAAGTTCTTGTTGAGAGGTGTTACTATGTTTTTGTGAGTCAATGATTCTAATCTTTATATTATCAGGAAATTGAGTTCATCATTCATGTTGGCTTCTAGTTTTTTTTCATTGTTGCCATTATGTTTGCACATCCCCTTAAATCCAGTATGGAATCCATTTTGTACTTCCAGATACTGTATTTTTCCTTTTCTAGCATGGGGATTGTTTCCAGCAAAGTTTTTAGAATAGCCAGTTGTGTCAGCTTGCTCCTAGTACAGAGCAACCTGTTAAAGTAGAATAAAAATAAAAATAAATCATAAAAAAAAAAAATAAAAAATAAGAGTGAGAAAGTCCAGAATATTATTGCATATTTGGATTACTCACCCAAAGTAAGGTAGGGTCACTCACTGAAACCACCCTTGAATTCCAACTCCTTATATTTTCAAATAATTGAAAAGGGAAATTAACAAAAGGCTACCGCATCACCATGGCAATTTTTGGAAATTTCAATATTTCCCATGAAATGTAATGTATAGTTTTCACACCTAAAATTCACTCAGAATTGAGGTTTTATGTATATTTCAGGAGTTACAGCTGGATTTGTGTTCTGTCACAATTCCTGCGCGCAGCCCCGCATCAATACAGAAAGGGTACATGCGCCTGACACCCAATATGTAGGCGCCTGTCAAGAAACACGCATGCAAAATTCTGCTGGCAACAGATGCTGGATTCCCGCATGCAGCTGTCAATAATGCGCGCGTTAAAAATAACTACACCTCTCCTGACAAGCCAGGTATAGCAGTAACAGGCTAAAACCTGCAAGCATACATCATGAATATGTATAACCCTGACTGATAGATAGAGGGATGTCTGAAACCTCTGAAAATTGAATAAGAAGTATGAAATTAAAAATATAAGACAGACAAATTGGGGAAAATAATAATAAAGGTTGTCATCTAAATTTTATTATCAAATCTTTATGAACCACAAAAAATATCAAGGAGTTCCCCTAAAAATTATTAAAAATTGCAAAAATGTTCAGAAGATGGCTTAAAATTCCCAAATACCCACCTCTGATCATGTCACTCAAAAGAAACTAATACAAAACTAGGAAATATGACAGAACTTCAAAAATAACAAATTAACATTAAAACAGATTCTGATAATTATTTCACCCATAAATATGAAACAGAAAGATCCAACTGATTGACAGAACTGAGAATACATGCCATAATATCCCTGGCCAGTCTGCTAGCCTTAGACAACAAGCAAAACCTTCTCTACGTGCCCCGGGAAGGTTCTTTTACCCCCAAAAGGTATACATAAAGCCCTTGTTGGATGATTTGAACACCAGTAATTTTTAAGTAATCAATCCAGACCTATTGCCATCCATGATCAAGTGTTTATGAACAATAAAAATTGATTTATTTCCTCATTCTGATATTAAGGCGTATCAAAGTTAGCAAACCCGCCATTAGAAACCCGCCATTAAAAATGGCGGGTTTCTGAAATACACATACCCCCTAACTGGTGTATTTTGAAATGGCAGGTTTCATGAAAATGGCAGATTTCAAACATCAAACCCGCCATTAAACCCGCCATTTATGCATCATCATCCATCCACCATCCATTGCATGCAAAACACCCATCCACACCTCCACATCAGAAAATCCATCTCAATCCCATCTCCATTGCTTCACACACACCTCATCCACTTTTTCTGGACTGCCAATTCTTCTTCCCAACCCTCAAATGTTATACAACAGTTTGAATCCCTTCTTGATCCTCACCCCAATCTAAGTATATGATTGGGAGTGAACAAGATTGGAGGAGATGATTTGAAAAACACAAAGAGAGGTGGTAAGGATATGGATCATCATCCTTCATTTCTCAACTCAAATCCATCTCCTCCGCTCATTCACTATCCTCCCTCCTCAATCAGGACCCACAATTGACTACTCACCCTCACTCCCAAACCAAAACAACCCTTGATAGAAGTAGGATTCAATCAACATCAGCACCAAGCTCAAGACCAAGGTCAAAATCCAGAGTACTCAGACCCAGAACCAGCCCAAGACCAGGAACCTGAAGATCAACAATTGCCCAATCTAAAAAAACTCATTCCTATCTTCAACGCCACCAAACAAGCATCCAACCATCCACCAATCTCAAACTTAAAATCATCTAGAGGGAGTGCCCAACTTCAACAATCATCTTCCGTTGTAGAGGGCAACATCCACCCCGCCAGTACCCATGAGATTGAACCGGAGAAACCAAAAGACCCTTCACTGACTGTCAGCGCATCACCCTCAATCCTTGTTGCGGAATCAAAAAAGCCACATCCCTTTTGTTCTTCACCCCTGAGCTTTTGCAAAAAAAACGCGTCACCTACTTTATCCTCTGGCATCTCCCCCCAAGTACTCAACCTTCTAGTTGCCCCCCTAAACTATCACAATCAACTTCTATTCATAATTCAACTGGTTCTGCCTCATAACAAGAACATCACCACGCTCCTCTGCTGCGCTCATCTACTACCCTCTGGATGGGTGATCTCAAATTGTGGATGGACAAAGACTATGTGCGCCAATGTCTGGTCTTGATGGGCTGGCACTTACCCCACTTTGTTTCAACCTCTTCCACCGGGCTGAAGATCAATATTGGGCCAAACAGCATAAACGTGAAGATGAAAATGATCAGTGGGGCTATTCCCAGCTTGGCTAATTGCTTTCGAACTTATCCCAACGCTGAGATGGCTGAGCATGCTTGGAAAATGATCATTAACATGCCACCAACCTTGATGCCTGGATATGAAAGGAATTTCAAGGTATATCACCCTGTCAATTGTTGTTACCCACTACTCGCCTGACTTAGTCCCTAAAATTTTTTCATCCCTTCCAATCTAGCTTAACTGGGCTACTGGACTACCTGGGGTTCAGCCAACTTGGGATCACAAGTTTTCAGTCTTCATCCAAGACCTTGACCGCGAGGTCACCAAAGGAGAACTAGTTGTTAGTTATCGACTAGCTTGCTGGTCACCCAAAGCCGTAGAGCCCCTTCTTGCTTACTGATAATATTGCGCAGGAAAGACTTAGAACTAAAAACCAATACACTGGATTTGAAGTCAGATAAGGAAGCGTTGAGAAAAGAAGAAAAGAGATGAAACTTGAAATACCAACAGCTTTTGCCAAGGAGACAAGATGATTTGAGGATGAGCAGGTAGTGAGATAAGGAGACAAGACTAGAGACAAGAGACAAAAGGCAGAAGATTGGTAGGAGGCGCTAATGAGGCATCAAACAGTTATTGTCAGGCCAGTCTGAGTTCTGAGAAGAGGAGCAAGCCATCTTACCAGGCAGAGATATTTGAGGGAGCTTTGACAAGAGAGATAAGTTGAGATGGGGCAATTGGCAAGGGGGCAGAGCGGTGAGGCAATGGAGAAGGTAGAAGAGGAAGAGAGTGGGAAAAGAATGAAAAAGAATGAAGAGGGAAGAGAAATGGTTGAAACAATAAAAGAGAAGATGAGAAGAGAAGAAAAGATCATTCCTATCCCCGTCAGGATAATCTGGGGACCCGGAAAAAAGAGAGGGTCCACAGTCCCCCCGGACGGGAATTCATGGCAGCACAGGGGGGAAGAATCCCGGGGGTAGTTGTGGAGCGGAGATGGAGGCCGGCAGGGCTAATTGAGAGTGAAGTAGATCTCAACACCCCTCTTGACTGGTGAGAGGGCAAGAGTTGCTGTGTCCATTGTCCCGGAAGTTGGAGACGGATTTGAGTAAGAGATTTAAGGAGTTTATGGGCAAGGCTTTTGTCAGCGGATTGGCTATCATGTTGTCCATAGACATTAAGGAGAGCTGGAACTCAGAGTTGTTGAACTCTTCCCTAAGTCCTTTTGTTTTGATATTGATATGCCGGGATTTGGAGTGAGATCCAAACCTCTTGATCTTGTCGTCAAGTCCTTTATTATCAATGTGTATAATGGGTTTGAGTTTGGGGGAATGATGGATTTCCCCGATCAGATGAGACACCCACTTTGATTTGAGAAAACAGTCTAGCAGCGCATTGAGCTCAGACTCAGTGGATGAGTAAGTGATGTTCTTCTGTCTGAAGGAGTTCCAGACTACCGCGCTTCCGTAGTGAAAGATGATGAATCCGCTTTGAGATTTTTGGAATGTGGGGTCATCTCCCCAAGTTGCGTTGCTATAGGCAGAGATGGATTCAGCATTTGCATCAAAATTTAAGACAAGTTTGAGATCCCTGGTAGTCTTGAGGTATTTCCACACCTTGCAAGCTTCCCACCAGTGGGTCATGCCAGGCTTGGTGTTGAATTGCGCTAAGCTGGAAACCGCAAATGCTATGTCAGGTTGAGTGTATTGAGCCAGATGATTAAGGAGACCAATAGTAGACCGGTAGTTAACGTTTAGTTGTACAAATTCCGCATGGTCCTCATCCATAGCAGGCTTGAGGTTCAAGTTTTGAGTAAGAGGGGAATGAGTTGCTTTGAATTTGGTAAGTCCCAGTTCTTCCAGTCCGCAATCAATGTGGTTAAGTTGGCTCAAGAAGATTTGGTCATCTTCTACCTCCATGAGCATGCCAAGAATGGTATTGGGCGGATGACAGGAAGAATTCTTGAAACAAGTTAGAAAATTGGATTGAAAGTTGTCACTCTTCCCCACATGGATCAAATTGTCCACATGGAAGTAGAGAACATCCTTAGAGTTGGAGTTGATATAGAGACAGGGATCACTCAACAACTTTTGAAACCCTTGCAATTTGATACATGTTGTGAGCGTTTCATACCAATTTTTGGGAGACTGTTTCAAACTGTATAGTGATTTCTTCAATTTTAGATAGGGAGACTTTTGGTGAGAGCCTTCTGGAGTCTTCATGATAACTGTTTTGTCAAGTGGAGCATGCAAGAAAGAGCCCTTGATGTCAAATTGAGTGAACTTCATCTTTTCCTTTAGACCGTATAGAAGCGCAATGCATAGAGATCCCAACTTGCCCATTGGGGCCCAAGTCTTGTTATAGTAAACTCTGTGTACCTGATCAAATCCTTGTACACATAATTGGGCTTTGTATTTGACTGGCTCACCATGACAGTTTTGCTTGATTTTAAATACCCAGGTGGTATTTAGGAAGTTGTTGGAGGCCATTCTTGGGAACTTCGCGCTGCCTTGTATGAGGGGCGTTCATAATAATGATGGAAGCCGTATTTTTGGGGCTTTTGAATTTCTTGTTTCCAACATTGGTGCACTTCCTGAACGGCGGGTTCAGGGGGTAGAGGTTCTTGAAGTGGTGAGGGATTGGATTTGTGTGATTCAGATTCAAGGGAATTGGATGAGTTCTGGTCAGAGTCTGACTCAGAGTCATCCATTCTGGCATCTCTCGGCACAAAATGTTTGTCCTTGCCAGAGAAATCAGACTTGTTTGAATTTTGAGAAGCTTGAGAGAAAATATCCAGTCCCTCTGGTTCAAGCAGGGGAAATTTGTTTGAGTGATTCTTGAGGAATCTGACGTGATTAGTTTTGATGAGAGAACCAAATGAGTTGAGAATCAAATAGGATTGAAAAGCCGGATTGAACCCAACTAAGACTCCTCCAGTTCCCTTATTGTCAAATTTTCTCCCTTTTTGGGTGCAATTGGTGAGATAGACTGCAGGGAAACCTACAGGTCTCAAATAGCTAGTAAGAAGTTTCTTTTTAAACATTAGTTCCCAGGGGGACTGATCATTACCTTCCTTGGGTATCTGATTAAGCATAAAGCAACAGCTCCTTGTGACTATGTGCCAGTAATTTTTTGGTAATTGCAAAGATGAGAAAGTAGCCCAAGCTGATTCTATTATTGTTTGATTTGCCCTCTCAGCCCAACCATTGTGTTGAGGGTGATATGGTTCTGAGGTGAGAAGTTTGATATATTTGGATTGAGCAAAACATTTGAGTGTTGAATTGACAAATTTGGTCCCTTTGTCTCAATAGATTTTGGATGGATAGTAATTTAGTCTTTTGAATTCCACCTCAAGGATGTTGATGATTGTCTCCGGCGTTTTTTCCTTGGATGTTAGGGGAAAAGCCGCGAGGTATCCGGTGAAGTTTTATACTAGCGTGAGTATGTATTGGTGTCCAGACTTTGATTGAGGGCTGATTGGACCAATTAAATCAAGGTGAATATGTTTGAGGGTTTTGCTGGATTGGGTTGATGTAGCGGAAAAAGAAGACCTTGTAATCTTGCTTTTGAAGCATCCATCACATTAAAAGTTTTTAAGTTCTTCCTTGGAAAAAGAATCTTTGAGGATAGGCTTGAGAGTAGATATGGAAGCGTGGCCGTACATCCTATGGAGATCCATTAAAGATTGTTTTTCTTCTTTCTTGAGATTTGAAAGTTGATTTAAATGGTAGACCTTATTCTCTTGGCCAATAGATGGGGGCTTCTCAATCATGAACAAGTTGTCTTGGATGAGTCCCTTAAGGACTGTGAGACCATTTTTGGTGATTGAGAACCTGTTTTGAAGTTGAGTGAGGCTGCATCCTCTTTTGGTAAGTTGACAGGGACTAATCAGGTTGACCACAATGTCCGGGCAGTATGCACAGTCTTCAAGGGTAACTATTGAGTCATTCCATTCAAGTTGCACAGTACCCGTCCCATGGATTTGGAGATTGGCCTTGAGTTTGCCCGTCTTGATTTCCTCCTTCTCTTCTTGCATCTCAATCATGGAGAAGTACTTGGGGTTGTTAAAAATGTGGATGTTGGCGCCGGAGTATAGGAGGAGATTGGGATTATTGTCTGCGTTGATCCAAAGGGTTAAGAGAGCGTGGTAGTTGATTGTGGGTGTTTTTTTGATCTTGTTCTTCCATTCATTCTGCTGTTTGATCCACCAGTTAGGGGATATCTGGGTATGTAGGTGAAAGCAGGATGACTTGGCGTGAGGAGCATAAGGATTGTGGTAGCCTTCTAGGCATTGCATCTTCACTTGTCTGTCATCCTTCTCAGTTTTATTCTTAGTGGTCACTAGGGAGACATCTGTGAGTGACTTAGTCAATTTCTGTTGGGCCTTGCGCTTGTTATTGTATTGGATGAGATGATTAAAGACTACCTCAATGGTCAAATTCTTTTCCATGTGCATGATTTGTTGTTTAAGATTCTCTAAAGCGGGAGGAAATTTGAAGAGTACTAGATATGCAAGAATGTTGCTAGGAAGTTCTATTCCAACGTCTGCCATTTGGGTGAGTGCTCTCCTTGTGCCCGTGACAAAGCCTTTGATGGAATTTTTGTTGAAGATAGAATGGAGGAATTGATTGAACACCCTGGCCCTATTAGCAATTTCGGAGGAGGCAAATTGTCAGGTTATCTTGGCCCAGAGTAGTTTTCAAGATGTGATGTTTGAGGAATTCACTACATTTGCATGTGTCGTGATGTCCAGTTTGGATAGTATAATGGCTCTGATTTCCTGGTCCTGTCTCATAGATAATTGTCCGGAGTTCCTTGTAATAGCATCCTTAATGTCTTTGAGGTCAAATAGCATGAGGACTTTGTTGCGCCACATGGAGTAGTTTTCTTTGTTCAATAGAGGAATGGCCTCCACGGCCGCCTTCAAGGCAACTTGGTGAAAGTATTTGGCAGCTCCTGTTGGTTTGTTCATTGTTTTGGTTGGATTCGGCGGGGTACTTGCTTTTGGCTTTTAACCATGATAACATTGCGCAGGAAAGACTTAGAACTACAAAACAACAAACTGGATTTGAAGTCAGATAAGGAAGCAGTGAGAAAAGAAGAAAAGAGATAAAACTTGGAATACCAACAGCTTTTGACAAGGAGACAAGATTATTCAAGGATGAGCAGGTATTGAGATAAGGAGACAAGACTAGAGACAAGAGACGAAAGGAAGAAGCTTGGTAGGAGGCGCTAATGAGGCGTCAAACAGTTATTGTCAGGCCGGTCTTATTTTTGAGAAGAGGAGCGAGACATCTTACCAGGCAGAGATATTTGAGGGAGCTTTGACAAGAGAGATAAGTTGAGATGGGGCAATTGGCAAGGGGGCAGAGCGGTGAGGCAATGGAGAAGGTAGAAGAGGAAGAGAGTGGGAAAAGAATGAAAAAGAATGAAGAGGGAAGAGAAATGGTTGAAACAAGAAAAGAGAAGATGAGAAGAGAAGCAAAGATCATTCCTATCCCCGTCAGGATAATCTGGGGACCCGGACAAAAGAGAGGGTCTGCAGTCCTCCCGGACAGGAATTCATGGAAGCACAGGGGGGAAGAATCCCGGGAGTAGTCGTGTAGTGGAGATGGAGGCCGGCAGGGCTAATTGAGAGTGAAGTAGATCTCAACACTTACTAATTCTCCAGTTTTTCTAGGCCCTTTTCACCTGTAGCTTTCCATTGAACAAGTCTGCAAAGATTATGGGTGACCTATTGACTGGACATGCGTGGATTGATGATAACATGAGAAGTAAATTAGAAAAAAGGATGTCTTATTTCAAACCACTCAAAATCATCTTACCTCTGAATGGTTTAGACCCCTGAAGTGAAAAGCTGATTAATTGGATTATCAATGAGTGCATATCTTGATCATGATCATCCAAAAATAATCATTTTCCCTTCCTCAAGCCGTGCTCATGATTACATGAAAGATATACATATTTGGAATATTGATTGATTGCTATCCTTCCCTTTCTAAATTAACAGCAATGGCTGGTCATGATGACTTACCTCCAACATACCAATCCTACTCTGCCACACTACCTAGACGGAGCATTCAACTTTCAATGCAGGGCACTATGTACTAAGGATTGAAACCTTCATGGGTTTTTCTTCCATGGAATCACAGAGAACCGCAGGGCCCATCATCTCTTCTCCAAGATTCCTCATTATCACACCTGGGATGCTACCCAAGTCTTAAAGGCCAAACTTGGGCCCCACTACCATCATAGCAATGAAAATCATTGGAAAAGTCTATGGAAGTCCTACAACAAGTGCCAAGTGAGTTTTGAATGGAAGTTTTTTTCTATTAACTTTGGTTTAAAGCTGATCCCTTTTCTCTCATCCTTTTTTCTCACAAGATCATTCAGGGCAATGAGAGGCACACACTTTGGCAACCACACCCCTGTCCTTTGAAAATTCAAGATCATCATCATCATCCTTTTTGGATACTCTATTTGCATGTCTACTCTGTCTGAAAATCTCCAGGAATTTTTGTAAACCAAAAGATCCTTGATCAAAAACATCATTCTCTTGATTGGGTAGGCCTTTTCAGCTATCCCCTTCATCTTTGAGACAGCAAGATCATGCAGTGTACCTAGATATCTGTGGACCTGTTTTTTCTCCCCTACTCTCACATCCATAAAAAACTTCATTCATCCCTCTTATTCAAAAAAAAAAACAAAATTCATTGTAACTTTGATGGGAATATAGAAACACTTTGAAAATTGTAACCAGATCACATTTGTGGGACCAAGAAAAATTGCGCCATGTTCCGTGCTCTGATTTCATCAGGGTTCATTGTTTCCCCCCCTCGCACCATCTTGAGAATTGATAAATCAATTGCTCATCAGTTGTGAAAACCTATGTACAATCACAAATAATTACAACCAACGCACAAGATGAAGACATTGAGAGATGGACTATTTGATGGATCAATGATGTTGGATCAAGAGAGAGAGAGAGGGTGAGATCTATAATCAATACAGGAGGATGCTACAAAAACAACAGCAGAGTGATAGAGAGAAGAAAGTCCATGACAATTTGAGGTCTTGGGTGTGGTGGATGATAATCAGTATGTCAGTTAAGACGGATGGATGAACAGAGAAAATTGATGATCAAAAAATAAAGTTAGTGAGTAGTAGTTCAAAGGGGGAGAGAGACAATGAACAACGCTTGTCTTCAACCAGTGTTACTACTATAGTTCAAAGTTTCTGATTTTCTTATGGATGGATTGATTATGAGTATGAGAAGCTCAAGATGGAGGTGTTTAAGTATCTGCTGACTGGGGTTGCAGAGGGTCACTCGTTAGTCTGTTGTGAGGCAGAGAATGAGCTTTTGGAAATGAGGATGCGGATGCCTTGATTGTTTTATCCCAGGCGCTTTGGGTGATGGCATGGAATTGCTGGTGAGTTCAGGATAGATGACCTGTTGGTGGGATGAAGGAAGGGTAAGAGCTGGCTGTGTTGAGTTCTTTGGTCCATTTAAGGAAAGGGAATATTAGAGATTCAGTTCTTAAAGATATATGATAGCAATGCAGAGATGAGAGCAATAAAGTGACAAGAGTGATCATGTGATGAGAGTGATAAAGTGATGAGATTGATAAAGTGATGAGTGCAATAGAGTGATGAGAGTGATGAAGCTTTGGGGGCAATAAAGAGATGAGAGTGGTGAATGAAATTTTTTATGATGAGGCTTGAGGGAAATATTTTCCAATGAGGTCGGAGGCAGAAGGGGGTGGGAAAACAGGGGTGCATGACGTGGACAGGTGGTGGAAGCCTTTATATACTTTTCTTGACAAAACCCCACTTATTTCATCTTAACTTTGACACGTCTGATGTGAAATAAGTGGGGTTTTTTGATTTTTAATGGTGGATTTGGGTTGAAACCCGCCATTAAAAAATGGCGGGTTTGGTTAAATTTGATACTCCCTATTATAATTATTAATTCTAACCCCATAATTAATTCCATTGAATAATATCAGCAAAAACCCCACCAATTTTCCTGAGACCCTTTCAATCTGTGAATTTATGCAAGTATCTTGGAGTTTCTGCTTAAAATATTAAGTTATCTCCTCCTTGCCACCAGTCATGAGTGCTGTAAGACAGCCAGTCCACCCATTCCCCTTGAGTAAACCCCTTTTGAGCAATCACTTAGGACCTCATTGTCCCAAGTTCTTTACACGGTTCAAAAGAGCCCCTTGAAGAGAGGTTGTTTCAATAAAAATCCCCATTCTTTTATAAGCTGTGGCCCCTATTTGAATATATTTAAACTATTTTGACCAAAAAAAACTCCAAACTATGCACTTTCTCTTATTATATCAATATTTTTGAGAATTTTACATGTTTTCTTGTAATGATTATTGTTCCAACACCAATATCATTTGCTGTAGCTAAAGGACTGAAAGGTTCCTGGTATCAGTAAGCTGAAAGGTTGGAACACATCCATTGTGAATTCCTTGGCACCTTCCTCAGCCTTTGTGAATGGTTGGATTTAGGCCTTTTAGATTTCAAATGTAATCGATAATCCCTGAAATTCCATCAAAGGATGAGGAATGGTGGAGAAAAAGAATTGTGATTATGCATAAATTAAATTAGGAAATGAGACAAGAAAGAATGGTAGTGAGAAAATAACAAACACCATGCTTCAAGAGTGGTTACTGACTGAGGAGCAATTGAGAGAGGTCTAGCTTGGAAATAAGAGGAAATTGAAGATGAAAAATGAAGTGTGAAAAAATTTAGAGGAAAATGAAAGGTTTAGGAAACTGGTAGGTGGAAGGAAAAGCATTTGAAGCCTCAAAATGCACACAGAGATAAGAGATGGTTGGGTTTATGCATTGAGTTGGTGGATTCAATTTGATTTGAGTGAAAATGTTTGTATAATCAAAGAAACTTGAATGAGAAGGAAAGGAAAGGAAAGGAAAAATTAAGGAATGGGGATTGGGGAGAATTATGAGGTTGAAGATGAGAGGGATGGTTGAGCTTTGGTTTAATGAAGTTGATCAGAACAGATTTTCTCCCAACCCTTCAAGGGTGTTCTCAGACTGCAGTTTGTGGTGCATTTTGGTGTTATTGCTGAGAGAATAATTACAAACAATTAATTCTGAATTTTTGTGACCAGTGACACCACCCCCCAGCCCCAAATATCAGTTGCAATGAAAAGAAGAAATAAAAACAAAATTTGTGGTTCAAATTTTTGGATTGATTTTTTGTTTTGTTTAAAAAAATGAATAAAAGATTGTTCAACTTACACACCTTTTATTTGTTTTATTTTGCTTCTTGATTTTCTTGGAGGGAAAAAAACCTATTTCACAAGATCCAAATTCATTGGAAAAATTGTATCTAAAGATGTGGAATCCTTGGTCACTAAGATTTCCCAAACTGGACATAATATGGGGGCTGGCCAAGGATCAGATTCAAAAACAAATCAAATTATAAGTTTAAATTATTCTAAAGCTATCAGACATATAGAAGAAGATTGGGAACTTGGAGTGAGTGGGGAATGAAGAGGAAGAAAAGTTACAGGAATTATGAAAGAAACTAGAACCAATTGATGCTTATATTTTTTGAAAAGAAGGAAAACATGGCAGGAAAATTTTATCAAGAAAGAAATTGGATCTTTTCCAGAATTTTGGTTGAGTTTCCTTCTTGCTTCTTTGAACTATTCACCCCAGAATTCATGCTCTAATTTTGTTTTCTGGAAGTTTGGTTTTGAATACAGTTCTTCAATCATACCTTTTCTGATTCCAGTCCAATATTCAAATTAACTTACCAAAAAAAAAGCTCCTTCTCTGAAACAAAACGTTACGCATTCTGTAAATCCTTCAAATTTGCTCATATGTGGAATAGTGTTTGAAGGGGAAATGAATTATTTGTATTGGGACTGAAAGCAAACATCAGAATTATCCCTGAAATGAAATTTTTTTGAAATATTTTGCTCAATTTTACAATCAAAAAATTTAAAAAATTCCAGAAGAATGATAGGATAATTTTCAGGAAATCTAGAAGAAAATAAAAAGAATTCTGAAAAAATGAAAGATTTCAGAAATTATGAACTTTCCTAACTTTCTCACTTTCATTTGATTTTGTTTGTTAAGATGCATGTTATCCAGAACAATGGTAAGGAGCTTCATTATCTTGATTTTATTTTTTTCCCTTTTGGTTTTTGTCACAGAATTTTGATTAGGATAAATAACCCTTTGATTGAAAATGGTTCAAGACCATCCATAAAAATATTGAATGAAAAAATGAAAATTAAAAGAATATAATAAAAACAAAAACTCACTTTATGACCAATCTTCAAATATGGGAGCTCTTCATCTTTGGAACATTCTTCTCCTCTCACAAAATCATCCTATTTGAAAAAAGTAACAAAATTTATCAAAGAAATCAGTTGATATTTTTTTAAAAAAATGGATATATATAAATTGGCCCCTTCCTCTGATTCCACCCTCTTCTTTCCCTTAGAATCTTCCTTTTTTACTGATTTCTTCTCCAAAATTTTAAAAACACACAAAAAAGATGAATTTTTAATCTTAATGAGTTTTTCTAAAAAATTATAACTGACCATTGAAATTTTCAGAAATTTCTTCCTTGGCCTTCCTCTCCTCTTTTTTATTCTGAATATTCAAAAACAGAGGTACTTATTTAACTTGATGATTGAGATATCTTTCTGAAATTATTGAATTCTCCTTTTTTTATTTGTCTTTTTTTATCTTTGATTAGAATAAGGATATTGAATGTAAAAAATTTGATGACTTTCTCCAAAAATCTTACTAATTTCACCAAATAATAAGGTTTTTGACCCGCTGGAAATTTATGGAAGCCATCAAACAGTCAATTTATGTATCTATTTTCATTTTTTGATTTTGAAGGAGATCATGGATTTTGGAAATCCTCATTAGAACCAGGCTTAAAATTTAACTGGGTAAAGAAAAAGTATCAATTAATCAGAAAAATATTGATTTGGACTTGGAAAAATAAAATAAAATACCACAAAAGTGGGTTTGAAATTCAATTGGAGATGGAAATCCTCAATTTGGAAGAGTTAAAACTTGGTGATACATGATTTGAATTTGTGAAGACATTGTATACCCATACAATAGGGCATAACAGAGATGAAATTTTGAAAATTTTAAATAGCCTATTTCAGGAGAAGTATCAATTTTTGAAAAAACATTTTTTTTAAAATGAACATTGAATGAATGGTTTTAAATGAAAAAAAAAAATTGAAAAAAAATGCATAAGCCTGAAATCAGCCATTTAATTTTTTTGAAAATTTTAACTCTGATACTCCTCAATAGGATTAATAAAATTTTAAAAAAGAATATAGAAATCAGAGACCTGATGAAATTAATGAATAATTTATATGGAATATTGGCTTATTTTTCCACAAAGATGATTTAAAAACTGGTTAAAACAAATAAGCTTCTTCAGCTATTTCTGAGAGGCTTCAATATTGATTTGATTGCTTTAAATTTTTATGTAATGAGAAATTTCATGAAATAAATTAGGAAATAACCAGTAGAGGGTTGGATAAATCTTTTGATATAAGAATTTGTGGTTATTGAAGTACTATTGTTTCAAAAATGTAAATTTTTGGTGAAAAAATAGGTTACAATAAGCTGCTTCTGATTCATAATTGAAAAAATTGTGCCATTTTTTCCAGAAAAGTTTGAAGTCTTTTTCAGATTGGAAATTCTTCCAAAAATGATTTTGAATTGGGCAATGTAATATTTGAAACCCAACACAAACCTTTCAAACCTCAAAATGGGTTTCATGGGGCGGTTTACCCCCCATCTGGGTTGTGAATGACTGTTTGCAACCCATCTGGGGTGTTCACAGCTGTTGTGGTGCTCCAAACCTGTCCTATAGCCATCAGACTCAACTTTATAGTATAAAAACAACCTAAAACCTCAAATTGAACACAGAAATGGATTGCACATCAAAAAATAACCTATATTCACTCAGCAAAAGTACACTCCTATCCCTCATGAATGAGAAGATACATCCCAAGAAACCTTCAACTTTGGAAAACTCATACCCAATCAGGTGTCAAAGCTCTGTGGAAGGAATAAAGTCATACCTTGAAAAACTTAAAGTACATACCAGTAACAGCTTACCCTCAAAACCAGCACAATAAACCAATCCTGTCATGTCAGCCTCCTGGATGCCAAGATCCTGACTATACTTTAGCTACCAGAGGTAATAGAATAAATAATAAATATATTATTTAATAAATGCAGCAAAAATCCATAAAATATTTGGATAAAGCTTATTGCAAGGTTAATTGGTTTGGATATGTTTTATTGTTATAAATCAATATAGATAAATTGATTATTAAATATTTTTATGGAGGGGTCACAATTATATTGGGGATCTTTAACACCTCTCTTCAGGGAATTCAGTATGAAAAAATGTAGGCCTGGTTACTTTGGAACCTTTAGTTTACAGTATATTTTTCCCAAACATAATATGTATATAAAATACACGGTGGAGTGGCAGGGCTTTGTAACCAAGCTGCCAAGACAGAGAAAGGATAATAAGACTCACTGGTATATTATTAAATCCTTTGGGTACCTGTTTGGGACGTGCACTGATGGGTTAAACCTGTATACTGGGGTTATAAGGTTGTTCAACAGTTTAAATTGATAAAAAGGGTTGAGGACGGATATTATTAATCAGAATAAAGCCATGAATCACTTACTTATATCTTATAAGTATTTGATTACCTTGGCACAGTGTCTGGATTTAAATATAAATGGGTCTCTGGGTATCAATATCCTCAAAAGAGTTCTTTATTTATAGCTTTTGGAGTCCCAATATTGTCCTTGTGAGGGGTACAGGGGCTCAAAGGGACAGACACTGAGGCTAGCAGGGTAACTAGTGGTAGCCTGACACGGTTTCTTGGTGCTGTAGACGGGTAGCATCTAATTCCACAGGGTATGGGAATTATTATAATTTATAATTGATGTTTGGACGTGTGAATAACACTAATATGGCCTTTTTATTTATTATTTAATTAATTATCCTTAGTAAATGTTCCAATTAAGTTAAAAATTAATTTGATAGACATTCCTACGGATATTCTGATGTCAGGTGAGTTCTCATTATGTATTAAATAATTGGAGTAAAGTCATGATATTGATTTTACTCCTTATTTTCGAATTTCAGTTGATTTACTAAAATAATTACTTAAAAATATAAGTCATGGGTATTGATGAAATATTTTTACATCATTAGTTTTCTTAGTATGTCAAAGAAATATTGATGTCTAGAAATTCTCATAAGAGTATTTTAAAGTATTTCAATATATTTTTAGAAGTAGTCATTATCTTATTTTCAAAATTTTTGGTACTTTGAATTATATTTAATAAAAAATATGTATAAAGGTTATTTAGGTATTTTTAAATAGGTTTATGTATTTTTAGACTATATACTATCCACAAGAACATTTATTAAATATGTAGAATGTTCCTGTGTAGGTTGTAGCATGTTTATACGGTACCTAGGTTTCTCAGGCCGCCTGTCACTTTGTCAACCCATAGTCCCGCGGCTGCGTACTTGTCAGAGGCCCAGGGCTGTGTAAATGGCTTCGACAGGGTTACAGTGCTGTAACTCAGCCGCGCACAGGTGTATTGGCTGCCGCGGCTGCATGCAGGAATTGTGACAGAACACATTTCTGTCTGTAACTCCTAAAATATACACACCATCTCAATTCTGACTGAATTTTAGGTGTGAAACCTGTACGTGAAAATACATGTGAAATATTCAATTGGCCAAAAAGTTCAATAGTGGTGCTGTGGTATTTTGGTCTTTCTTTCCTTAATTATTTAAAAATATAAGGAGTTGGATTTCAAGGGTGGGGTCAGTGAGTGACCCTCCCTAATTTTGGGTGGAACATCCATTTCCGCAATAATATTTATGGTTTTACAACTCCTTCTTAGTTTAATTTTATTATTATTATTTTTATTTTATTTCTGTTACTTTTGCAGCTTTCTCTGCAATAGTAGCAAGCTGACATGTCAACTCATCCAGAATACAGAACAAAAGATACAGGAGTCAGTGAAATTAGTTCAGATCCTGTCACCTCATCCAGAATACAGAAATACAGATACATAAGGCAGTGCAAACAGTTCAGATCCTGTTGCCTCATCCAGAATACAGAAATACAGATGAAAGAGGCAGTGCAACCAGTAAAACACAAACAAACAACCAGAACTACACAGAAATATGTGCAGGCAGAATCAGAAAGTACCAAACAAACCATCAGTACAGGGGGGGGGGGAGGGGGAAGTAAGTCCCCCCACTGATTGGCCCAAATCAGTATTTTGATTTTCAACACATTTTCAAGGCCAAATTTTCCAGTCCCAAAAAATCATACATCTATTTCAAATTTTATGATAATTTATTTTAACATCTTTTCTTTAAGGTGGAAATTGATTTATGATTCAAATAATCCAACTATCCATTTTTGAAAAATAATACACAAAGGTACAAAATACTCCAAAATAAAAGTTTCAGAAAGAGAAAAAAACAAAATGATTCTTTTGAAGTTAATGTTATTTTTAACATATTTAATTTCAGGGAAGAATCAGAATACAAATATAAAAAGCACAAATAATGAAATTTAATTGTTTCATTCATGAGAAAAGCAAATTAGATTTATGTGATTTTTTTTGGGGGTTTTATGATACTTTGATTAAATAATCAAGATGGGTATCTGATAACCCATAAAATTCAAGCAAAAAAAAAATCTGATACTATTTGAGTGATACAGTATGATTTAATTTCAATTTTTCCCTTTTTTAGAGCTTCCAGAATTTTGTGAAATTTTTTGATTTTGTTTTTTTTAAGGAGGGGCTCATGCCATTGCTTGAAAACCAAGCTGATAAAACACTTTTACCTGAGGAATGGAGAAGAAGTGCCTATTCCTGAAGTACCTTTGAAGATTAGCAAATTCATCCCTGAAAAAAAAAATTCAAATTACATAAAATAATTTAGTGAATGAATCATCTTCATCTGATTAATGATTTTAAACCTTAAAAATAAAAGAAAAATACAGATTAAATGAAATATCAAACGTTGAAAATGACTGAGAAAAAAATCTGAAAAACTTCTGAGGATAATTGTTTATTATTTTTCAGGCAGGTATTCATTGATATTCAAAAAAAAAGGCTAAAAATTTTTCAATAATTGTCAAATCTATATTTATGAAAAATGGTTTGAGTTTAATTGAACTCATTCATTTTCATATTATTTTTCAAAAAAAAAAATCCTGGTTTTTTCTTTTCACAAATCAGTGTGAAGAATTACTTCTTCCTCCCAGTACACAGAAGTACCAAACAAACCACAAGCATTGCACGGAAAGTTATGCAGGCAGAACTGTCAGGGATTTAACCTCTATTGCTATAACTAGCCGTGGTTAAACCTGCAAAAGAATAAAGACAAACCAATATTTAAATTAGTTTTGACTTATATATTCCAAACAGCAACGTTAAAAGTTTACAGACTCGAATAATACCAAGGTATTATGAGTAAATAGCCACACCTTAAACCTTTATAATAGGTAAGGGGCCTTAGTCTTAAAGGAGTAAGACCAAAAGGAGATTTGCTTATAAATAAGCTCACACCCTTTAAAGAGTAACACACAGGGGTTACTTATTCAAGTGAGACCTTCCACTCGAAATTGGTGTTGCCAAATAGGTTATTGATTGAATTTAATACCAAAGTTTATAGCCCCAGTCAATCTTCTTCTTGAGATTAAGGTTAATGGGCTTGTTAACTCTTGCTTGTATTCTTGTTCAAATAATAATATATAATGGATGATTAAAGGGCTATAGGGTAAAAGACCCTGCTCTTTTAAGGTAACAGGAGCCCTCAGGGGACTCTAATAATCACCAGGGGAGTGTCAGGCTCTCCTTGGTTTCGTCCTCAAAGGCCCAAGACATCATTACATCATTCTCAATGGGTAATGAAGAACTAGTACCCATGGGGAAGGATTTTCAAGGTAAAGTTTTCATTTTACTTACTAAAAGGTTACTTACTGGGTCTTAGGACTTATACATCACTCAGATGAACGGTATAGAAGCCTTAGATTCCATCATAATGATTATTTATATTGATTTAATGTAGCTTAGTACCTTGGCAAATAATTTAATTTTAATTATAAGTATCTTAGCTCATACTATACACGTAGAGTATGTATACTCTTTGCAATGTTTATTAAAAGGTTTACAGCCTACAGATGAACTCTGAGCCCTCTGAGTGGACGCACTCAAGGCTCAGTGAAGTATATTAAAGCATTATTACATCCAAAAGGGGATAGTATTAAATAATTAATTAATTTTTAATTATACTATACCTATAAGGGGTATATACTCTTGGCAGTGCTACTAGAAGGTTCATAGCTTAAAATTTAGTTCTAAAGCCTCTGAGTGAACGCTCTCAAGACTCAGTAAGGTGTATTAAGTGTACAGAGGGAGTATTACTTATAATTACATCCCAAAGAAGGATAATGTGTAATTAATTTATACAGTATAGAGAGTATGGGTTAATATGATTACTGTAACTCCTTCCCAAAGAGAGGAAACACTTTGGGAACTTCTATATCAATAATTGGGACGCATCTGAGTCCTCATAACTTAATTTAAAGTTATATTGGATCCCCTTCTTGATAATATAAATTATCAAGGTTTTAATTCCATAATCCATACTCATAAAAACATACTTATAAAACATTATATAATATTATTAAGATTTACTATATAATTACAAAACTATTCAACATTTTCATTATTGTCTCCATTGTGGTTTGAACCAGTGACCTTGGTATCAGATACTGGGAAGTGAGCCAAGTACTTAGCCACTATACCAGCAGGACATATGAGTTTCCAGACATTTGGACAGGTATAACTGTCTCGTGGCTGACACTCCCTACCACCAAAAGAAAATTACTCTTCAGAGGAATTTTTAGCTCTCTTAGATGCTCTATATCTCCTCAATACAATATCAGAGTTTTTAATGTCTTTAGCTTCCAACCATAAGTCACTATCAGCTAATGTATTCTTAAACCTGACCAGATAAACTCTTACATCTTTACTGTCCTTTCTAATAATCTTATGGTTCAATATCTTGTGAGGTAATCCATCTTCAACATCCTGTAGAGGTGGGACCACAACCACAGGTACCTTCCTTAGTGGGAACTTTGCAGTGGGTTCTAAGAACTTCTTAACCAGACTGATTGGGAAAGTTGGATGTTTCCTGTCAAACTCCTTGCTCAGAATCACCTCTACTGCATTCTTACCATGTAAGGCTTTTACCACAAATGGCCCAACAAATGAGTCTTTGAGTTTTCTATGCCCTGCTATATTAGAAAAATTCACTGTCAAAACTAAAACCATGTCTCCAACTTTGATGTCATGATCCTTGTGTGTTCTATCCCATCTACCCTTATTGTACTCGACTGCTTCTTGAACACATTTGCTAGCAAAATTTTCGGCTTTAACCATCATATTTCTAAAGCAATCTGCAGTGGGATGCAGTACAATACTTTTGCTGAGGAGCATATCCTTGGGCATGCGCGGGATCCAACCTCTCTCTAATTCAAAAGGTGACATGTTAGTGGTGGAATGCTTACTAGAGTTGTAGGCAAATTCTAAGGCAGGTAACAACGATACCCAATCATGAGTATAACCATCATTGTCTTTGAAATCAATTCCATAGGCACAATACCTTCTTATCATGTCTTCCAAAGTCTGTATCATTCTTTCTGCCAATCCATCAGTCTGTGGGTGATAGGCTGTGGAGAAAGATAATTTGGTTCCTAACAAATCAAACAAACTCTTCCAAAATTCAGAAGTAAACTTAGGGTCTCTATCACTAATTATGTTTTTTGGGCAACCTACATCACTCACAATACTATTCCAAAACAATAATGCTACATCCATGGCAGAGCTATCCTTATAGCATGGCAGGAACCTAGCTCTTTTGGAGAACCTATCAACTATTACTAGTACACAATTATGGTTATCCTTTCCTCCCGGTGGTAATCCAGATACAAAGTCCATATTAATAGTGGACCATCTATCCTTAGGTTCTTCTATTGACTGAAGCAAACCATATTTCTTTCCTGTGGATCTGTTAGCTTTCTGGCATCTCTCACACGAATCACAGTAGTCTGAGACAGTGTTTCTCCAACCAGGCCACCAAGCTATCATCTTTATCCTATCTGTTGTCCTCTCCTTAGACAAATGTCCTGAACAGATATTATCATGGCATTCATTCATCAACAACTGTATGTGCTCGTCCTTCACTAAGAATACTGAACAGCAGTGGGCTGACTTATGATATAATAACCCGTCTAACAGGACTAGCCTGCCATCAATTAGTTCCTTCTTCCATTGTTCATCCAGTCCCTCAATCAGGTCTTGTCTATTGACTTTAGATTGCATAATTTCTACTAGTAGTGAAGTATTCTTTTCTCCTGAATAGGAGTCATACACAGAATCCCAAAAACTCTGTGCTAGACTACTCATTGAAATGGCCATGATAGGTAATGTATCTACAGTATCTTCTGGGTCATAAGCAGGATTATTGATGTCATTAGGTAGTGCCCATCGCGACAATCCATCTGCATTCTTATGTACCAGGCCTTCCCTGTGGACTATAGTCATAGAGCCTCTCCACCCCTGGATAGCAATCTGCCATCTCAACATATGCCTATTGGGTGTCTTCATGTTCAGAAGAGACTTCAAAGCTGTACAGTCAGTAATGACTTCAAACTGACAACCATCCAAATAGTAATACAATTTCTCTAAGGCCCACACCAAGCACAAGCATTCTAATTGTGAGGCACCATATCTCTTCTCACTATCCTTCAATTGTCTGGATATGAAGCAAATTGGCCCCTCAACTGGTTTATCATTCACAATCTGTATTTGGTGTAATGCAGCTCCAAGACCTTCCATACATGCATCCACATACAGTTTGAACGGTTTTTTAGGGTCTGGGTGAAATAGCAAGGGTGCACTTGTTAACTTTTCCTTAAGTACCTCATAGGCCTTCAACCTTTCTGTAGTCATTTCAAATGAAACATTTGGACTACATATCTTATACAGGCTAGAAGCTATTATTCCAAAATCCCTAATATGTAGCCTGTAATATCCTGCAAAACCTATAAAACTCTGCATTTCTTTAATGTTACTAGGCGTGGGCTTCAGCAATACAGCTGCTACTCTTGCCTGATCTATCCCAAGTGACAGACCACTCACAACATGACCCAAAGCCATCAATTCATTGAATCCAAATGAACACTTTGTCAAAGATATTTTCATATTCATCCTGATCACCTTCTTGAGTACAATGGAAATCCTCTCCTTATGTTCATCCCATGTTTCTGAAAATACAATTATGTCATCTATGTAGACTATCAACCAGTTTTGCATCAATTCCTCATGAAATTCTGAGTCCATCATCCTCTGAAAATGGGATGGGGCATTCTTGATACCAAAAGGCATTCTCAAATACTCAAACACCCCTAGGTGGCATACTATCCTCAGGAATTTCCTGCTGTCATTGTCTACAACATTCTGATGAAAACCTTTCAGAACATCCATACAAGAAATATACTTAGCCTGGTGCAATTTGCTCAAAGACTCAACAATCTTCGGCATAGGATACCTATCAGGGGTTGTGTACGAATTCAGTGCTCTGAAATCCCCAACCATTCTGGACTTCCCATTATGCCAAGCTATGATTACAGGTGTGGTGATGTCCACGTCCTCATTAGCTCCTACTTTTCTGATCACATTCAACCTCAATAATGTATCTATATGCTCTTTCAATGCCTCCTTGCTTCTAGGGCTAGCAGGGAAAGGATGTTTCCTCAAAGCTGGGGGATATGGCCGGTCTATTGTTAAAGTAATCTTGACCTCATGACCCCTGATGGACCCAAAAGGCTGATCTACTGTTGCAAAAGCTGCTTGATGCCTAAACAACAAGGAAAATAGTTCTTCCTTTTCCTCTGCTTTCAAGGAAGAACTGATTTTTGAGTCTCTAAAGAGCTCTTGGCCAAAATCTTTTTCTGAAACATTGTTCACCATATCCATGCCAAAATTATTGAAGTAAAACCTTTCACTGTTTCCAATGGTAAAGGATGAAGAACTTTGCTCATGGAATAAACTAAAACAATACTTTTTCATATAGTCACTTCCAATGATGAAGTATTCAACCATTGTATTATCAATTATTACAAACTTGATCACCAGAGCCAAATCTTTCAGGAACAATCTGATCTTTACCATTCCTAAAGGTTCCAGTGCACCAGAACAGCTTTGTAAATTTAACTTGGGTGAGTCTAATAAGTGCTCTTTCCATTGGGGATAAAACTTCTCCAGGTATCCCCTTCCTACTATGTACTTGCAAGCACCTGAGTCCAGAAGCACCTTGCAAGGCTTTCCGCAGAATGACATTTGTACCAAGTCATTTGCTGATTCTATTGAATTTATGCATCCTATGATTAAGTGGCTATCATCCTCCTCACTATGGTCATCACAAGAATCATAAGCAATCTCCACTTGTTCTTCTTTGTTAGTTTCTATGTTATTTACTTTGCTTGCCTTCTGAGGAAAAGTCCTAGAAGTATGTCCTGCCTTCCCACATGTGTAACAAGAGACTTCTGTGCCCTCCAGGTTCAATTTTGGCTGAGTTTTGCCTTTGGATTTCTCCATAGGAACTTCTTTGGGAGGATATGATTTCCTCCTACCTAGAGATGTGTCTTCTACTATGTCTTCCAGTATATTAATCAAGTTTGAGCAATCATCCGTAGTTTTCATACTAGTTTTTACTGCAAATGAAACTTCACCATCCATCAAGGATAGTAACTTGAAATTAATACTATCTTGATCCAGGTATGGATCACAGGCTCTAAGCCTCTTCCTCTGTCTGGTTACCCATGTTTCTGGTGGTGTAACACCTGGTAGGAATCTGTCTTTGTTAAAAGCATTCAAACACTTCCTCTTCCAATTTGCTGTACCAAATTTTGAACTTATTTCTTTTTTCCAAAATTCCCAGTCTTGCACACCTACTGAATTCCTTCTGTCTCTATACCAGTCTGAGGCTATACCTATAAACAAGATACTTAACCTGCTAGTGATCAAAGTATCAGGTAATCCTGTGTCCTCTTTCAATGTGTCAATCCATGAAATGAATTCAGTGTGGTCATATTCACCTTCTCCGGAGAAATCAGGCCATTCACTGATCTTGGGCAATTGCTGCAGTATCTGTTTGAAAAATTCATTCTTACTAGAATCTTGTACTGGATCAATTTTTTCCGCTATCTTCTTATCCATCTTATGACCTCTGTCATGGTTGGTTGTTTCCATGGCATGACTGAGGTTGCTTGGTGACAAGGAGAGCAATCTACTGACAAGCTTGTCATGGTTGTGCTCTAATTGTTGATGTACCTTATCAATCTTTGTACTCAAACTTTCTAAACCTTGTTCTGACACAACCTGATATTTCAATATTTCTTCTCTGACAGAATTCATATTTTGGTCAAATTTATGTTCCAGCAGCTCCAAGGAGTGACTTATTTGCAACATCATGGATGTCAATGAATGGACATCCTTCCTTACTGCTACAGATTCTTCTGCAGAATCTTTCAATGATTCACTAATACTTGTCACTTTGTCATCTAAATTACTTAAATCACTATTCTGGACCTTGATCAGGTCCAGTTCAATGGTCTTATTAGTCAAATCTTTTATATCTTTTGCAGAATTCTCTAAAATAGATTTAAGGGCAATGCTATCAGATACTTTACAGCTGTACTTCTTGTCCATGGCTGCAAAGCCTTCAACACAATATTGGTTTGTGTGTACTACTGCCTTCTTAATGTGAAGGGTCTCTTTGAATACAACATCACGAAATTTTTCTAACAAAATTTCTGATTCAAGGGATAATCTTAACCCCTCTTTGCCCTCTTGGCTCTTTCCTCCTCTAAATATTGAAATCCCCCTTGGAGAGATCTCGCCATCCTCATCATTTCTCCATAAATTGAATTCCTGTGATCTCTTCTTTTCCTCATCCTTCCTCCCTGGTTGTGAGGAGGAGAGGGATCTCTGTTCCTCAAAGGAACCTGGGAACCAGAGGCTACTGGTTGTGGGGTTATCCCCCCTGATGTTTTCTTCTTTGCCTTTGGTTTGGGAGCCACTAGCTTCTTGATCTGAGTTGGATCCCAGCACTCGGTCTCCTTCATCAACCTCTCCCTTCCTATCAATTTTATGAGGGCCCTGTACGTCGCCAGGGCCTGAGTCAAGAACTTGGACTGGTTCTCAACGTTGTTCGCAGCTACCGCCTCCAGGTAGCTTATCTTGTTCTGACTGTGGCAGGTCAGAAGGTTTGCTGTTCCTGGAGGTAGGTCTCTTTGTTCTCTGACCAAATTTGCCGGGGGGCACAAGCTCAGCCCCCTTGCTTCTGGTGTTCATCGCCATTTATGACGCAGTTAGAAACAATAAGTAATAGGAAATTTAATACCTTTGTACGCCAGTCAAAGGACGACGGAAGACTCACGGTGAGTCACGATATCCGTTGTTGGTGATCTCGCCCTTTCTGTAGGTTCGACGCTACGGATACTTGGTCCCCTTGCTTCGCTCTGCGGGACTGAGCTCGTTTCCGATACAAAGCTTGGAAATCTTCCTTGGTTAGACGGAAGGAAGGAGGCGATAGAGAGTTGTCTCAACACTATGTCGTGTCAAGAGATAACTTAGGTACGTTTATATTATTCTTTTTTTTTTTTTTATGTTAAAAAAAATTATACTAACTTGCTTTTCTACCCAATAATGGTACTGGTCACGATAATCAATCCTTTGTTCGGGCAGCAGTAGGTCACCGGCACCGTTAATCGATAAATGGTCCGTCGTTCTCTGCCCTGGCGCGAAATTACACGGAGCTACGTTAGCCCGAATTACGCGGCTGTCGCTTTTTGTAGAACTCCGAGTTGACAGAGAGCAAGATCGTCGAACACACCCTTGGACAATAGACAACGACTTCCTTTTAGGATGCTGTGAAAAAAAACTTGGTGTTTTTTTTTTTTTTTTTTTTTTTTTTTTTCGACGGTTTCTCCTAATCAAATCTTGTTTTTTTTTTTTATTTTATTATTTAAAACAAAAAAAAAAAACAAAACCGGGTCAAAACCAAGCACACTAGATTAAGATTGCTTAATCTCAGTGAAATAATATCTATAAAAAGGCTAACTGTCTTAAAAGCAGTTTTCGAAAATCGTCTTTTTTTTTATTTTTTATTTTCTATAATTTTCCTATAAAAAAATCAATAATCAGCACAAAACTTTGTTCAAAATTGGTCAAAAGTGCGCACAAAACATGCTTCAACACTTAAAACAGAAGGACTTTAAAGCTCAAAGCAAAAAAATCCCAGAATTTTCGAAAATTTGCTGTTTTTTTTTTTTATATTTACTGATTTTAATCAGAAAATTTATAAATCAGAAAAAAACTTTTGCCTAAAATATCACAAAATTGCGTACTTTAAGCAGACAAAAAAATCTCAAAGGTACTGAAACCAGATGAGGCCCCCAATTGTCAGGGATTTAACCTCTATTGCTATACCTAGCCGTGGTTAAACCTGCAAAAGAATAAAGACAAACCAATATTTAAATTAGTTTTGACTTATATATTCCAAAAAGCAACTTTAAAAGTTTACAGACTCGAATAATACCAAGGTATTATGAGTAAATAGCCACACCTTAAACCTTTATAATAGGTAAGGGGCCTTAGTCTTAAAGGAGTAAGACCAAAAGGAGATTTGCTTATAAATAAGCTCACACCCTTTAAAGAGTAACACACAGGGGTTACTTATTCAAGTGAGACCTTCCACTCGAAATTGGTGTTGCCAAATAGGTTATTGATTGAATTTAATACCAAAGTTTATAGCCCCAGTCAATCTTCTTCTTGAGATTAAGGTTAATGGGCTTGTTAACTCTTGCTTGTATTCTTGTTCAAATAATAATATATAATGGATGATTAAAGGGCTATAGGGTAAAAGACCCTGCTCTTTTAAGGTAACAGGAGCCCTCAGGGGACTCTAATAATCACCAGGGGAGTGTCAGGCTCTCCTTGGTTTCGTCCTCAAAGGCCCAAGACATCATTACATCATTCTCAATGGGTAATGAAGAACTAGTACCCATGGGGAAGGATTTTCAAGGTAAAGTTTTCATTTTACTTACTAAAAGGTTACTTACTGGGTCTTAGGACTTATACATCACTCAGATGAACGGTATAGAAGCCTTAGATTCCATCATAATGATTATTTATATTGATTTAATGTAGCTTAGTACCTTGGCAAATAATTTAATTTTAATTATAAGTATCTTAGCTCATACTATACACGTAGAGTATGTATACTCTTTGCAATGTTTATTAAAAGGTTTACAGCCTACAGATGAACTCTGAGCCCTCTGAGTGGACGCACTCAAGGCTCAGTGAAGTATATTAAAGCATTATTACATCCAAAAGGGGATAGTATTAAATAATTAATTAATTTTTAATTATACTATACCTATAAGGGGTATATACTCTTGGCAGTGCTACTAGAAGGTTCATAGCTTAAAATTTAGTTCTAAAGCCTCTGAGTGAACGCTCTCAAGACTCAGTAAGGTGTATTAAGTGTACAGAGGGAGTATTACTTATAATTACATCCCAAAGAAGGATAATGTGTAATTAATTTATACAGTATAGAGAGTATGGGTTAATATGATTACTGTAACTCCTTCCCAAAGAGAGGAAACACTTTGGGAACTTCTATATCAATAATTGGGACGCACCTGAGTCCTCATAACTTAATTTAAAGTTATATTGGATCCCCTTCTTGATAATATAAATTATCAAGGTTTTAATTCCATAATCCATACTCATAAAAACATACTTATAAAACATTATATAATATTATTAAGATTTACTATATAATTACAAAACTATTCAACATTTTCATTATTGTCTCCATTGTGGTTTGAACCAGTGACCTTTGTATCAGATACTGGGAAGTGAGCCTAGTACTTAGCCACTATACCAGCAGGACATATGAGTTTCCAGACATTTGGACAAGTCTAACTGTCTCGTGGCTGACAAGAACCAAGTAGTACAAAAGAAACCACCAGTTCAACCCTGTCAAACCAGTGCTTCACAGAAATATATGCAAGCAAAATCATGTGGAACCAAAAAAAATACCATTAAAAACCAACCAAGCCTTACGCAGCAATGTCTGCAGGCCAAAACGTGTATACCAAACAATCTACCAGTGCAAACTTAACCCAGAACTACACAGAAATCCATGCAGTCAGGATAATGTGGCACCAAAAAAACCACAAATAAAGCCCAACCCAGTACTGCACAGAAATAAATGCAGGCAGGATCATGTGATACCAAAAAAAACATCAGAAAACTCAGTACCAAAAAAGCAATCAGTACCAAACCATCTTATCAGCACTTATAAATAGCAATTTATTCAAGGCTGTGCATGCATGAAACCCCTGTAAAAACTTTTTAAAAACAGGAGAAATGCCTCATGTCACTTTAAAACAATTTTCCAACCAGCAGAAATGCCTCATGTAACTGTATCACTGTTACTCACCAGAACAGGGAGGACCCTCAAGGGCAGCCTAGAGCACCCCCTTAGGCAGGATTTGTCTATTTAAGGAGGGCCTCTCTGCCCTATCCAAGTTCTATCTCCTCATTCCATTTGGGCTCATGCAATTCAGGCCTATCTCATCCTATCAATCACTTACGTAGATAAATAGCATCAGTGAACCAATTATAAAGGGAAAAAAATTATAAACCATTTATAATCCATCTTTAACCAATTAAACCAACCAACAGGTGCTTGAATAAGGGTTCTTCTGTGAAATAAATATTCAGCACCAAATTAGAGAAGAAAAACCCATCAATAAACAAACAAACCTTACATAGAAAGAGAGTACAAAAAAAAGCAACTACCAACCTTTCCTCTACCCAGCCCCCTGTGGGTAAACCAATCCTTGGGTCCTCTCCTGAACCATCCTTTTGATAGAACTTTGAACCCTCTAATATTGGGATATTGGTTCAGATAAAATATATCTGATCAACCACTAACCAATAATCCAATACATCTGGTCCATTCTCTAACAACCCTAACAATAAAATAAATTTAATAATTCATCTTGGTCTGACCTGAGACCTATTTTAAGTCTCAAAGAAACAAGCCATTAATTTAAATAAATTATTGTGCAGACTTAATATAGTACTAGAAGGGAAGGCAATTCAAAACCACTCTTATTCTTGCTAATACTCTAAATGAGTAGAAGTAATACTAAATTCCCCTTCAATTACTGCCAGCAAGCTATTTGCTAAATTATTTATATAATTTCACAGGAGTCTCTAAACCATTCAAAACCCAGATTGGTCACAAACCATGACACACAACCTATTTTGAGGTGTGAACGGGTTGTGAAGGGTTGAAAATTTTCATTTTTCTATTGGGTAATGTTAAATTCATGGCTCATTGAGCCATGCACGCAGTTTGAAATTGGCTGTGTACAGCCCCCAAAAGCTCACAGAGTTGTGTGGCCCACCCAACCTGGTCCACCGCCGCGTGGACTTCCACATGGCACCAGAAAGCAGTGAGCAAAAAAAAAAAGGAATGAAAGGGTACTAACACAACCAATAAACTAAATAAAACTTCCAAAAAAACAGAAATCAACCAAAAAATCAAAGAATGTTCATTTTTGGTTAAAAAAAAACAAATAAATAAATCAAAATAAAAAAAACTGGTACTATCAAATGGAATAGCCCTAAAGTAAAAAGACCCAGAAAACCACAAGTAACTCAACTAGCCCTAAAGTAAAAACACTAAAAAAAAGACAAGTAACTTGACAAGCCCTAAAGTAAAAACACCAAAAAATACAACTAACTTGACAAGCCCTAAAGTCATTTCAACTTGGCTAGACCTAAAGTAAAAGGGCCCAAAAATTGAAGAAGTCTTTTGACCAGCCCTAAAGTAAAAGTGCCCAAAAAAATACAAGTCTTTTGACAAGCCCTAAAGTAAAGAAACAAAAAAAACAAGTTCAAATTGTGTTAATCTAATCCCATCCCAAGCTTAACATAATTTAAGCTGTGATGGAATGAGACCAACACAAGTTGAACGGACTTACCATTAAAGTCTCATTCAAAAAACTCAGTATAATGATCTTAACTCCAAAAACTCACCATAATGATGTTCAAAATGTGATAACCCTTTATATTAATAGAACTTGTTAGCTGCATTAGAATAAAAATTTATATGAAACCCAATGATGAGATGAAGTCAAAGTCTATTAAAATCTAGAATACATTTTCAGTTGATCTTTGAGATGATCAACCCAACCAGAGGCTTTTTTACAAATCAAGGAATGTGGTTTTGCTACAATGGGCAGGATTGGAATCATTTCTGCCGCAAGTACTCATAGAACCCAGTGGTTATTGTTTAAAAAGGGAATGAAAATTGGATTGGATTGATCAATAACACCATTTTTCATTGGAGTATAAGTATCACATGACTCCAATGAAATGAAACATATAGGTTTGGAATATGTTTCTGCTATGATTTGACCCATGTCAAATTTAGCCAGCCATTTTGAGGAGGGAATCTTTTCATTGATGTCTTCAACATCAAGTTTTTGTTTAATATTTTCAACCTCCTTTGAACCACCAAGCATCTTAATGTAGCATGCTTTATGTTTCTCTAATTTTTCAATCATTTCCTTCCTAACTTTAAACCAACCATGTTCTTGATAACCAAGAGATTTAGAAATGACTCTAAATCAACCATTCCCATCTCCAATCAGATCCCAAACCTCACCCAAGAACTTATGGAATTTCTTGGGTATTTGATTCAGGTATTTCATGTTTGGTTCCTATAATTAAAACTAACTTAGTATTCATTTATTTTATTGGATCAATGAAATGAATACTCACCAAAGCTGAGCTTCTGGTTGAGCTTTGCTGCATGTTCTCTTCCTTTGAAGAGGATTCTGATTCCAAATTAAGTGATCCCAATTCACTTTCAGTCTCTTCCTCTGAACTATTAAATTCAGATTCACATTCTGCCAACTTTGACTAACAATTCATCATTAGTTAGTAACTAAGTTCATGAAACCAAAAAAATGAACATATCTTCAAAGAAAAGACTTACAATCTTTTGTCTTTTCTTGTTTGGAGCCCTTCTAGTTCTTTTTTCCCCCTTGAGTTTTTTTTCAACAAGCTGAAATCAAGATGGTCCTTGCCGCGTGTCTGTCAATTTTGGCCTTCCCCTCCTTGATTGTAAGACTTTAGGTTCAAGTCTTGGCTTGGATTGATATTTTGTAATCTTCTGAATGATATACTTCAATAGTCCGCTTTGCTCATGATCTGGAGATTCCAAGATTTTTTCACTGAATTTTTCACGTAACTGAGTAATTCTTAGCATTTCATTGACATTTCACTGGAAAAACTCAAAAGGATCAACAATTAGTGAATTAGGATTCATTAATCAAAAAGCATTAATCACATAGTGATTTGAACAATCCAACTTGAACAATCCAAATTAAGCCAACTTACTGAACTAGAACTGCAAGCGTCATAGTCCAACCTCCACTGAGGATGAACATCCTCAGGTACCATGGATCCTCTGCATTCTAGACAGTCACCTATTTGGTGGGAACAGGGCAAAACCATAGTCTTGAAATATGACTTGGTGCAGACTTTGCCATCATGATCATGTTTGAACTTCTTGAATTGTTCCCTAACAAGAAGGATTGCCTCTAAAGACAATTTGTAACCCAATGGTCACAGTTCAGGTGGAAGAACTTTCCCTAACTTAATTCAAGATTTATAAAGTGATGCATGAACTGATTTAATTTGATTCAAAACTGTTCTTTCAAGGCTTTTCCAAACATCCAACAGGTTTCCAAAAGAGTTTTCAATGAATTTTTTGAGAGTTGCTTGGGCCCCTTCAACCCAAGATGTTGTTTTGTTTCCAAAATCAGGGTTTATACAATTCCACACTGTGACAAAGGTCTCTTTGATAGGGAAAATATTTTTTTCCATATACTTGAGTACATCCTCATAGTATTTCAAGAAACACTATACAAGTCAAAAGGTCAGAGCCCAAAACTAGGAAGAATAAGAAGCAGTAATTTGGACCTACTCTGAGTTACACATCATTGACCTCTGTATTCTCCTTGGTTTTTGAGGCCCCACACTTTGCCCACAGATTCATAAATCTTTTCCATCCTTCAACATAATTAACAAAGCGCGATTGACAGTTTGCTTGTATGTTTTTAGACAAGTGCCAAGTGCAACATTGTCTTGATGACTCTGGGAAACTAGTTTCAATTTCACCAATTAGAGCTTTTTCATGGTCCATCACAAAGACATTTGGAAGTCTCTCAGGATCATAAGCCAACTCCTTTAATGCATTTACAGACCAAGTGTAGAACTTAAAAGTTTCTTTTGTTATAAAAACAAGAGCTTTTGTGAAAGTTTTCCAATTGGCTATCATTCCTACAGCATGCAATAGTGAGTTTTTGTAATTATTTGTTGTCAGCTCTCTGATACCAGGAACCTTGCAGTCCTATAGCTACAGAGAGTGATAAAAATGCTGGAATAATAGTAATAATTATTATCCCAAAAATAAACACTTAGAAGCTCAAATAAATGATATAATAAGAGCAGTTACAAGGTTTAATTGGTTTGGCAATAAATGGTTTTAAATATAATATAAAAGAGGGGCCACAGTATTATACTACTGGGGATCTTTAAAGACTAGCAAACTCTCTTCAAGGGGCCTCCTTAGGCAGTTTAAGAACCTTGGAATGAAGATGGGTGCCTTACAAAGGAACTATTCCACTAATGGCTGGGCGTAACAGCACAAATGGCCAATACAGGAAGGGAAACACTCACTATGAGCACTTTACCACAAGAATCCTAAAATAATTGGAAGGGTTTCAGAGCAGATGGGGTGGATTGCTTGACTAAACTTCAAGGGTTGATTGATTAATAAGAATAAATAATAATACTACAGACTAAGTCATAAATCACTTGCTTATCTTCATATACGCACTTGATAAACAATGACACCGTGTCTGATTGATAATAATAATTCCTGGTAAACTGATTAACTGATTCTGGAATAATGGATCCAAAGAGGTCTGTATAAATACCTTTTTGGGGTGATTTTGATCCTCTCAGGGCACGTAGAGAGGGTTCTGCTCGTGGTCTGAGGCTGGCAATTCAGTCAGGGCAAGATTGGCATGTCCACTTGGTGCTATCAATCAGCTGTCCTTAGATCTGCTGGATTTCTGTTATATTTTAGCCACAGGATCTGTTAATCTGTTATGGCAACGTTGATCATTCTGTACTCATCCTTCCTTTGTACTATTGGTATTTCTTTAAAGCTTGCAGATGTGCATGTTTACTGATTTTTCATCGTCTGCTGATCACTTAGAAAATTTTTAATAATTTTTATGAACACTCCTTGTAGTGTTTTGTGGTCTTCAAAGATCAGAGTCAGTGATTTATGTGGTAATCCTTGATCTTTGATTTTTTATTAAAAAATGTTCTAAACTTAATTTTTATTGATTTTATTTAAGTTTTGATCTTTTTAGACTATTAATAATGCATATGTTAACTTGTTACATATGCTAGGCAACTCTAACTAGGTTGCAACTCTTCTGAGCAGTACCTGGTTGTCAGATTAGTCACAACGGATCCAGACGTGGGGATCAGTCAGTACAGATGCGCGCGGGGTAGGATCCGCTGCGTGCGTGGCATAATCAGCTGCGCGCGGGTCTCTAGTACGCGGGAATCCGCTACTACAAGTACGTAGGGATATGTAATGATGCGGGGCTACGCGCAGGAATTGTGACATAACACATTTCCGCGTGTAACTCCTAAAATATACACAAAAACTCATTTCTGAGTGAATTTTAGGTGTAAACCCTATAGGTGACAACACGTGTGAAATACTAGAATGGCCAAAAACTGCCATACTGGTGTTGTAATTTTTGGTACTTTTCTTTTTAATTATTTTAAAAATGTAAGGACTTGGAATTCAAGGGTGGGGTCAAAGAGTGACCCTACCTAATTTTGGGTGAGGAATCCATTTATTTAATAAAATTCATGGATTTTTCACTAATTATTTTGTTAATTGAGATATTCTTATTTTTATAGTTTTGTGTTGCTATTGAAAGGTTTCTCTGTACATAGTAGCAAGCTGACATTCCCCCACTCGAAGATATTTCTATATCTGAAAAAAAAATTTTGGGTCAATGCCTTCTGCTGGCTCTGTAATTCCTTAGGTGTATGGGTCCATCAGGGATATTATGTTCAGGCAACCATTCATCTTTATCAGCTGATTCTCCCTTTTATCTTACTAGGTAGAGTCTGATGTCTTTTCCATTGATCCTATCTTTTTTATCTTTAAGGATCTTGCTAATTTTTCCTTTTTCCTTTTCAGGCTCTTCTGTAACAGGTATTTCAAGTGAAGGAGTATGTTCTCCATTCCTTGGGTTGTAGTGTTTAATGAGACTTACTGGGAAGACTGGATGTTTTCTGGAAAGCTCATCACTAAGGATTACTTCCACAGAATTTTTACCATGAAGTTTATTAATGGCAAAAGGTCCAAAAAAAGCTTTTCTAAGCTTTCTATTTCCAGCTAAGTTGGTAAAGTTGGTGGTAGAGATCAAGACTTGATCACCAATCTTGAAATCAGGTTCCTTATGGGTTTTATCCCACCTTTGCTGATTATACTCCACAGCATCCTGGAAACACTTAACAGCATGTTTGTTAGCTACATCTATCATGTTTTTGAAAGCAAGTGATGTAGGGTGAACATTTGTTAGCTGGTGGTTAAGGTTATCCTTGGGTAATCTAGGAATCCATCCTCTTTCCAGTATGTAGGGTGCTTCCTTAGTAGTAGAGTGCTTGCTACTGTTGTATTCCATCTCCAGTGCAGGTAAAAGGCTAACCCAATTGTGGCAATAACCGTCAGGATTCTTGTATTCTAGTCCAAAGCCCCAGAATCTCCTGAGCATGTCTTCCAGGATCTGAATCATTTTTTCAGCTAAGCCATCCGTCTGAGGGTGATAAACTGTAGAGAAAGCTAAGGTAGTTCCAAGCATATTATGAAGATTTCTCCAGAACTCAGAGGTGAATTTAGGATCTCTGTCACTGAAAATAATCTTGGGAACTCCAACATCAGCAATGAGTCTGTTCCAAAATGATACCGCAACTTCCACAGCAGTGTCTTCCTTGTGATTAGGTAGAACCTTTGCTTTCTTGGAGAAACTATCCACAATGACTAAGACTGAGTTGTAGGAATAGGCTCTTCCTGGTGGTAGTCCAGTTACAAAGTCCATGTTGATGATCTCCCTTCTTTTTTTGGGTTCAGCAATCTTTTTGCAGTAGACAAAACCATTTCCCAGTAGTCCTGTTGGACTTCTGACAATTTTCACAACTGGTAACATACCTTATAGTGGAGTCTCTCCAATTAATCCACAAAGAAGTTTTTTCAGCCTTATCTAAGGTTCTATCAGCAGATAAATGACCAGATGAGCAGTTATCATGGCAATCATCCAAGACATGTTTGATGTGGTCATCCTTAGTTAAGACTATAACACTTGAATGTTGATGCCTATAGTATACTAGACCATCCCATATGGTGAACCTTCCGGCTTTTTATGGATTCAAGAGAGGTTCAGGTAGGCTATTGATCAATTCAGATGGTGGAGAAGTACTTTCCATAATAGTGATCAGAGTTTTTATGCCAGAATTGTAAGATTCTTTGATTGAGTTGAAAAATGATTCATTCAGTTCACAAATGTGGATTCCAATTATAGGAGCTTCAATGTTCAACCTATTAATGTTAAGGATAGGGAAAATATCATTATCCTCTGGATCATTAGCAGGATTACTTGGGTCATTGGGTAAAGCATTCCTGCTCAAACTATCAGCATTCTGGTGTTTAGTCCCAGCTTGATGAACTATGGTCATCTGACCTCTGTACTGTTGTATGGCTATCTGCCATCTTAACATGTGCCTACTAAGGGTCTTCATGTTCATCAATGTCCTGACAGCATTTCAGTCAGTAATGACAGTGAAATTGGTGCCTTCCAAGTAGTAATGGAGTTTCTCTAGAGCCCATAATAAGGCAAGACATTCCATTTGACTTGCACCGTACCTTTTCTCAGTGTCTTTAATTTGTCTGGATATGAAGAGTATAGGTTTTTCCACTGGTTTGTCATCCTCTATGACTTCCTGGTGTAATGCAGCTCCTATCCCTTTCATGCTGGCATCTATGTAAATTTTGAAAGGTTTGGAATAATCTGGCTGAATCAGTACTGGAGCTAAGGTCATTGCCATCTAGAGTTCCTCATAGTTCTTGACTCTGTCATGAGTCATTTCAAACATGGTGGTGTTGTTGCAGATCTCATACAGGCATTTGGTTAGAAGAGCAAACTTTGGTAAGTACTTTCTATAGTAGCTGCAGAAGCTGATAAAGGATAGGAGTTCAGTTTTATTATGAGGCATAGGCCTATTCATTACTGCTGCTATCTTGTTTTGGTCAGAAGCTAAGGTTAGTCCAGAGACAATGTGTCCTAAGTCTTTGAGTTCCCCCTAGCCAAAGTTACACTTTTTCATTGATACTTTTAATCCCACGGCAGAGATGGTTTTGAGGACTAGCCTTAATTTCTCCATGTGAGTATCCCAATGATCAGAGTAAATGATAACATCATCAATGTATACCATCATTCATCCCTGTCTGATGAATAATCCTAGGACAATATCCATCATCCTTTGAAAATGAGAAGGAGCATTTTTTATACCAAAAGGCATCCTAAGATACTCATAAATTCCCAAATGACAGATAATTCTCATGAATTTTTGGCTATCAGGGCTGATAGGTATTTGGTGAAAACCTTTCAGCATGTCCATGGTAGTGATTTACTTAGCTTTGGACAGGTTAGGCAGAGCATGGTCAATCCTTGGAATTGGATAATAATCAGCTTGGGTGTAGTTGTTCAGCATTCTGAAATCTCCAACAATTCTTGACTTATCATTATGCCAAGCTATAATTGCTGGGGTAGTGATATCCAATTGTTCATTGTGTCCAACTTTCCTTAAGACTTGTAAGTCAACCAACCCTTGAATATGAGTTTCTGGAGAAGCTCTAGATTTTGGACTAGAAGGGTAAGCAGGTCTCCTGAGGTTAGGTAAGTAAGGAGGCTTAATGGTCAGAGTTAGGATCATATCATGTCCTTTGATGTTACCAATGGGGTGATACTTGGTACAGAAAGCATTCTGATTTTCAAAGCATACTTGTAGGATATCCCGTTTTTGTTCTTCATTGAGCAGGGAATTCAAAGCAGCTTGAGAGAAGTATTCCTGATTGAAATTCTCTAAGTTTTTTTCATAAGTTGAATCAGAAGTTTGAGCATTGACATGGCATATTTGGAACTTCTTATTCCAGTATCCACCTATAGTGAAGTATCTACCCTTGCTTTGGAATACATCTATACCATATAAGCAAAGAGAGTCATTTCCAAGGATAAAGTAATCACAAACTCCGTTTCGGAGCACTAAAAATTCAATGTTCAGTTTGAGTGATCCTTTAGAGTGAGGGAGTATGATATCAGAAGACCATACTCCCACAGCATTGAGAGCAGAATCAAAACTGCTGAACTTAGCCTGAGGTACTGGTAGTAAGTTCAGTTTCCAGTTTGGGTCTTGTTTCTCCAGATAAGTTGAACCAACACAAGAGCAAAAGGCTCCACTTTCTAGAAGTAACTTAACAGGAAAACCTTGGATTAAACCAGTGGAATAGCATGTTTTGCCCAAAGTGTAACTTTTACTGGCAGAATGTTTTATATTCAAGGCCTTAGCCTCAGAGATGTGACAAATCATCATTTTGGGATTCCATTTTTGAGGTAAGTTAAAATCCTCATTGATGGAATTTATTTCCAGAGAAGACTCAATGCTTCCTTCAATAACATTGATGGTGTTAGTGATCATTAAATCACAATCAGAGAGTGATTCATCAGTATCATCAAGGTGAGGGTCAGGATTGTCACACTCTTCTCCTTCAATAAGATCAATCCTTTTCCTGGGTAGAGGACAATCAGGTTTTACGTTTCCTGTTTGGTTACAGTTCCAAAATACTTTTTACTGTGATTCTGGAGTCTTCTTGACTTTGAAGGTAGTTGGATTAGTAGCAGGGGATTCCTTAGTTTTGGCAGTATATTCTTCCCTGTTCCTAGTATTTTGTTCCCTGGGGAGTCTGTTGACTCTTTTATCAAGACCATTCATATCAATAGTCTCTTCCAACACATCTATTAAGGTAGAAAGAACTGAATCCATAGGCATCCTGCACCTTAAACTGTGGTTGATTTGTCAGGGACATAAGGTGAAGAATCTTTCATTGACTTCTTCTTTGTCAGCATCCGGGTAGAAACAGTCCAACCTCTTCTTTTGGTCTAAGCACCACTTATGAGGTTTGTCCTTGGATGGATCAAACTGGGAGGTTTTGAAAGTTTTCATCATCTTTCTTTTCCAAATCCTAGTACCAAATTGTACTTTTATCAATTATTTCCAAGAACTCCAGGATAAAGATCCAAATTCTTCTCTTTTATTGAGAAAACAATCAAGAGCTTCTCCTTTAAATAGTCTGGGCAATCTTACAACATCTATTGAATCAGGGAGATCATAAGAAGAAAGAGTATAGTCAATAAATTTAATGAAACTGACATGGTTGTATTCTCCTTCTCCAGAGAATTTAGGCCATTCAGTAATGGGAGGAAGTAACTTCAAAGCCTGCTCCATTTCAGGAGTAGGACTGGGTCTGAAAGACTCATTCCTAGTTATCCTAGTTCTGGGAGGAACACTAGGAGTACTGGTGAACCTAGCAGGCCTAGTTTCTTCTAGGTCAATGACCGCAGAGTTATTAGAATTGACCTTAAGATCTCTGAGATCATTATTAATCATACCTAACTCCAAATCAAGTTTATTGCTTGATAAGTCAATTTTGTTAATCAGATGAGCTGAAGGAGTAGGACTAGTTTTCTTAACTTCTTCCTTGATCTGGTCCATAGTTGCAAGAATATCTTCCTGAAGAATTGAGTGGTTATCATCAATATGTTTCATCAGGTCCAACTTACTAGATTTTATATTATCCTTGATTTGTTTTGTTTCCAACTCATCAATTATCATAATCTGAGACTGAGTATCAAATACTCAGACTCAATTTGTCCAATTGTTGATAGACTTTGTCAAAGCACTGGCTAATAATAGTAAAATTGTGAGACCCATTTACAGAAAATCTATCAAGAGATTCTACATCTAATTGTGGTACAACTTTTTCCACTTCTGTGCTAGGGATATTATGCTTTCCCAATCCTTTGGGTTCCTTGACTTCTGATGGGCTGAGGACCTCTTCTTTTTGGAGTCCTTTCCCTTTAAGGAAGCTAACTGATTCCAAGGATTCCAGTTCTGCACGTAACCTTCTACTTCTTTCTTTGGGATCAACCTTTGCAGATAAATCTGAGATTTCTTTGCCAGAGAAATAGCTTTTCTCATACCTGGTTGATCCTCCTGGGTCTTAGCCAATTTGAATTGTTCCCAATAGCTCACGTGTTCTTTCACTAATATCTTGACTCTTTCCTGCTTGGTTGAGTCCAGCTGGGGTGGCATAGGAGGACCTGGACCCTCCTGAGATAACGTGTTGGGCAACAGGTGGTTCTCCAAAAGTCTGTTGGTCAAGTTGGTGGCAGCTGTTGTTGCCGTCGTTGTCCCGTGTGACACTATGGTCATGGGTTTGAGCCCCCTCATTGCGCTCGCGACTGGAGTCCTTGCGCATATGGGTTCTTCCAGGCAGAGATCCATACAATGGCGCTCTTCCTGTTACGCGGGTGTTGCACCTATTTTGACACATAGCACCAAAAAAATGAGTCAGTCTTTTGTCAAAACTTTTGAAAAAAGACTTTAAAAATATAAAAATAATATTTTTTGTGTGTTTTATATTTTTAATGATTTCTTTATATATATGTTAACTCACTTAAAGTTAAATTAAAGGGTAAAAACACTTGGTTGGGATCACAACTGTCCTTGGGGGGTATGCCAACAGGGTCTGAGTGAGTTCCAATCAGATCCTGGGATAAATCCAAGGGAAAGTCCAAGGGCACACTGTCTGGGATGCCCTCTAGGAGGTCCTGGTCAATGAGATCACCAAAAACATAATCCACTGAGATGGATAAAACAAAAAATATAAGTTTAATATTTTTTTGTATTTTTACGTGTTAAGATGATGTTTTTAGAAAATAATCACTTTTATTAATTTTTGATTTTTCTTCATCTTCAGGATAATTTAGTTTATAAATATAAAGCTTCCTTTTATAAATTTTCCACTCTTTATGTTGCCTTAATAAAGAATTAAAATTCATAATTCTTTCAAGCTCAATTTCTTTGTCTTTTAAAACTTGCTGTTTATAATAAAGCAATTTCTCCTGTTGCTGCTCAGGAGTTATAATAACAGGGACAAAGTTACGGAGTTTTTCTTCCTTTTTCTTTCAAAGAAGGTCCAAATAATAATTGATCAATTCTCCATTGGTCTTAAGATCCACTAGATAAAAAAATGATCAAAAATATATGTTATAAGTATGTTAACTTATTTTTTAAAAAAATAAATAGACTGGTCCAAGGAATAAATAACTAAAAATTAGTTATTTAAGGATATTTCCCGGCCAGACACCAGTTGTCAGCTCTATGATACCAGGAACCTTGCAGTCCTTTAGCTACAAAGAGTGATAAAAATGCTGGAATAATAATAATAATTATTATTCCAAAAATAAACACTTAGAAGCTCAAATAAATGATATAATAAGAGCAGTTGCAAGGCTTAATTGGTTTGGCAATAAATGGTTTTCAATATAATATAAAAGAGGTGCCTCAGTATTATAATACTGGGGATCTTTACAGACTAGAAACCTCTCTTCAAGGGGTCTCCTAGGCAGTTTAAGAACCTTGGAATGAAGATGGGTGCCTTAGAAAGGACTTATTCCACTAATGGCCGGGCGTAACAGCACCAATGGCCATGAAAGGAAGGGAAACACTCACTATGAGCACTTTACCATGAGAATACTGAAATAATTGGAAGGGTTTCAGAGTAGATGAGGTGGATTGCTTGAATAAACTTCAAGGGTTGATTGGTTAATAAGAATAAATAATACTACTACAGACTAAGTCATAAATCACTTTCTTATCTTCATATACGCAATTGATCAACAATGACACGGTGTATTATTGATAATAATAATCCCTGGTAAACTGATTAACTGATTCTGGAATAATGGATCCAAAGAGGTCTGTATAAATACCTTTTTGGGGTGATTTTGATCTTCTCAGGGTACGTAGAGAGGGTTCTGCTTGTGGGCTGAGGCTGGCAAGCCAATAAGGGCAAAGTTGGCACTTCCACTTGGTGCTGTCAATCAGCTGTCCTTAGATCTGCTGGATTTCTGTACTATTTTAGCCACAGGATCTGTTAATCTGTTATGGCGTAACGTTGATCATTCTGTACTCATCCTTCCTTTGTACTATTGGTATTGCTTTAAAGCGGGCAGATGTGGATGTTTACTGATTGTCCATCATCTGCTGATCACGTAGATAGTTTTGAATAATTTTTATGAACACTCCTTGTAGTGTTTTGTGGTCTTCAATGATCAGAGTCAGTGATTTACATGGTAATCCTTGATCTTTGATTTGTTATTAAAAAATGTTCTGAACTTAATTTTTATTAATTTTATTTAAGTTTTGATCTTTTTAGACTATTACTAATGCATATGTCAACTTGTTACATATGCTAGGCAACTCTAACTAGGTTGTAACTCTTCTGAGCAGTACCTGGTTGTCAGATTAGTCACAACGGATCCAGAGGCGGGGATCAGTCAGTACAGATGCGCGCGGGGTATGATCCGCTGCGTGCGTGGAAGAATACGCTGCGCGCGGGTCTCTAGTACGCGGGAATCTGCTACTACAAGTACGTAGGGATATGTAATGATGCAGGGTTGCGCGCAGGAATTGTGACATAACACATTTCCGCGTGTAACTCCTAAAATATACACAACACCTCATTTCTGAGTAAATTTTAGGTGTAAACCCTATAGGTGAAAACATGTGTGAAATATTAGAATAACCAAAAACTGCAATACTGGTGTTGTAATTTTTAGTACTTTTCTTTATAATTATTTTAAAAATGTAAGGACTTGGAATTCAAGGGTGGGGTCAGTAAGTGACCCTAACTAATTTTAGGTGAGAAATCCATTTCTTTGATAATATTTATGGATTTTGCACTCCTTATTTTGTTAATTGAGATATTCTTATTTTTCATAGTTTTGTGTTGCTATTGACAGGTTGATCTGTACATAGTAGCAAGCTGACATTTGTTTTATAAGTACAATCCAACATAGCAAAATGATGGAATTGTTTTGAAAGATTTACTGCCTCTGGATGTGCCAAGTACAGGGCCTCCAATTGACCCTCTCCACTGAACTTTGACCAGTGAATCCAACTTGTTTCTTCAAGCTGTTCATGAAGTACCTCCATAAACGTTTTCCCTTTAGTTCTGCAAGCATTACCTTCTGCTTAGTGTTATAGATTGTTTGGTCATCAAAATAATCCCACCCATCAATCTTTCTCAATTTTCTCTTGATTTGGAACATATTTAGTCCATCATTCATGACTTCTACTAGAGATTGTCTAAGGCCACCTGCAAGATTCTTCTCAGTTGAGGATGCACAGAGGGATGTTCAGATGGTTGAAGGTTATGTTGGGTTTCTTTGTAGGAGAGGCGCAACAAGGGGTCTGCCTTTGTGCAACTTTCATGGATTGAAAACTTTCACCCAACCTTCCTTGTGTGAGTTTTTCTAGACCATTTGGTAAGAAGACTTCCTAAATAGGAACCATGTCTATCACAGGATAAATCCACATATTGGTCACGCTTTGAGTTGAAAACTGTTAAAGCATAAACATGCTTCATTTCCCATGTTTCACAATAGTTTTGTGCCTCTTCCCTAGTAGGAAAAGCTCTCAACGGAGGTAGTTCAAGTGGATCTTCCATAGTTACATAGTTATATTGATGGCATTCACTCCATCAGTTTCAATCAAATTAAATACTGCAAAGACCAGTAACATAAAATGTTACTCACCACCAGCGGTGATGTCCATTTGTGAATCATTTTGTTCCTCAATTTTCACCCTTGATGAGGATGCAATTGTGGCTTCCTATTTTTCATGACCCAAATCCATTTTTTCTTTTTCCAAAGCTTTGTTGATGGCACTATCAATTTAGACCTTCCACGCAGCCATTTCAGAAGAAGGAGGGCTTTCCACTGTTCCCATGCAAAAAAATGCAATGGTATACTTCAGTATTCAATCAAAATTTCAATTGATCAAACAAATTTTTCTCAATTTCCAGTTGAGAAAGAATTGTTTGCATATTTTTATATGATTTATGATTATTCAATTTGATTTCACTTGGGTTTCAATTTAATGTCTCTTTAGGATTGCTAGGTGTGGAACAACAGTCCCAAAAAGTATGTGTTAATCCCAAATTTGGGTTGATAGAACCCAATTGTGGTCCAGGGGGTGCCCAAAATTCTGGCACGGCTTCTGAGGGGTTGTGCGCCCCCAAACACGGCTGACTTGAGCCTTTTATGGGTCATTTGAGCCGTGTCCAGGGGTTATACGGATCCTAAACGACCCCCCGGGGGTTGCGCGTGTTTGAAACAGTCCTTTTTAGTTGACTTTGGGCCCCCACAGCTCATTCGAGCCGTGTAGGGCCCTACACAACTACCACAAGGTTTGAGCAGTGAATTTAACATCACCCTTTTCTTTTTATATTTTTATTTTCAATATATTTGAGGTATTTATTTTTCATTTATTTATTGCTTTATTCATTTTGCAGTTTATTTATTTATTTATTTTATTTTTAATTTATTGATTATTTACTTACTTACTGATTTATTTATTTATTTATTTTTTTATTTTTTTATTTTTTTATTTATTTATTTATTTATTTATTTATTTATTTATTTATTTATTTATTTATTTATTTATTTATTTATTTATTTATTTATTTATTTCTTTATTTATTTATTTATTTATTTATTTATTTATTTATTTATTTATTTATTTATTTATTTATTTATTTATTTATTTATTTATTTATTTATTTATTTATTTATTTATTTATTTATTTATTTATTTATTTATTTATTTATTTATTTATTTATTTATTTATTTATTTATTTATTTATTTATTTATTTATTTATTTATTTATTTATTTATTTATTTATTTATTTATTTATTTATTTATTTATTTATTTATTTATTTATTTATTTATTTATTTATTTATTTATTTATTTATTTATTTATTTATTTATTTATTTATTTATTTATCTATTTATCTATTAATTAAGTAATTAATTTATTTATTTATTTATGAATTTATTGATTTATTCATTTTTATTTATTTAGTTGTTTATTTATGAATTTAATTAATGGATTAATCATTTTTTTATTTTTCTTCACAACTCATATAATTTGTGAATGGCTTTTCACACCGGTTTGCAACCCCCTGGTATCAAATTTAACATTTCCCTTTTGAATGTCATAAAACATGCCAGATACTGAGAAGATCATAACAAGATGGGAAAAATTTTTGATGAAAGATAAAAAATCCTTCTTTTTATGACAAAATTACTCCTTTTTCTTGAGCTTCTAATATATCTTGAAATGGAGTGAGTGCTCGCAATGTTTTAGTTTTTGTTCACATAAAAAACAGAAAGAAACAGAGAAAGTTCTTGAAAAAATGTTTAACCCAAAGATGTGAGGTGATGTTTGTTTCTTCCAGTCCATCATCAGACAATTAGGAAAAAGTTAAAAAATTCTGATAGAAAAAGGTTTTGAAAAGAATAAAAAGCTCATGTTTTGATTCAAATTATCAATTCTGTGAAAAATAAGAATTTCAGGTATTAAGAATTCAATGGGAGATTTTCCATCACAAATATCTATCTCCTTCAATTTTTTCCTTTTATTGTAAGTGGGACTGAGACTTTTATGGAAATGAGACAGGAAGGATTTTATGATATAATTTAAAATATTCAAAGAAGGAACAAAAGATGATGTTGAATTTATTACTTTCTTCTTTTTCTAGCCTTAAATCCTCCTATTTACTGCATGAATTGAAAGATAATTCCAAGGTTGATGGATGTGGTCTTGACATAGAATTTTCACCTTCCAATAATACCAATTTCTTTAGAAATTCCCAGCTAATTGGAAAGCACCATTTTTCCTTCCTTATTTTGAAAATCGCATTATTATTATTGGGTTTATACTACCTAGATTTATCAAATTTTTATGTGTGACTTTTTTTCTGGGAATTGAAGACTTTGCTTGGTAAAACATATCCATGAGACCTTTACAAAGAGTGGGTAGCCCCAAAAAGATCCTTCTTTTGATCATATGATATTTCAGGACGAGACATAAGAGGCGTGAAATAAATATTTCAACTAGAGTATTAAATGGAGGATGGAGCTGGAGAAACAGTCCTAAAAATTGGGTGGGTGTGTTTTTAACACATTTGGAAAAAATTTTTGTTTTTGAGAATGATATGAAGATGGAATTTGAATTTTGATATGGGATGAAGCAAGATAGAATTAGTATTCAAAAATAGATTCAGGAGAAATTGAATGAAAAAAATGAATTAACATACTTGATACAGGATGGAAATAATTGTCTTTGAAGGTTTTATTGAGTTCTATATATTGGTTCAAGATTTAGTTTGAAAAGTTGAAAAGTTTAAAAGCCCAAAAAAATTTTTATGAGAAACTTTTTTTAATTTTTCATTGAATGTTTTTATTCAGAAGATTTTATTTTGTATTTTTTAAGTTTTGAGTTGTTTTTATGAAGTTGTGGTGAGTGATGATGAGTGGTGTGGACCGTGGTTTTGATTTATTGTGGATATGTGTTGGATTTTAAGTGGATTTTGCAGGTGATTTTGTGTTTGAGTAGAGGATTTGAAAACTTAAAAAGGTAAGGATGGCCCTAGAAGTAATTCAGAATAATCATACTGAATATGGTATCATGCAAGAGGGGTCAAAAAAGCAGAACCAAGCCCAAAATTGGTTTATTTCCATCCTTTTTTGGTTTAATTTTTGAGAGAAAAAAAGTGCCTTAAAAATTGAAGAATTGAAAATTTCTAAATATTTGGAAGGCTATATTTAAATTAAAATCATGAAATATTTCAACATTCCACAAATTGGCTCAGAAAAACCAAACAAAAAATGGATTGGAAAATGTGGACCCCCATTTTATTTTGGATCACTTTCATTGTCACCATTATTTTGGGTCTGAAACTGGCCAGAAATACTCAGAATTATTTTAATTTTCAACAATTTATTTTTTTATAAATAGCTTTAAAATAAAATTTTAAGAATTGTTTAATCCTGATGTTAAGAACAATTATTGAAAGGTTTTTGTCATTTTTTATTGTTTTTGTGTTGGTTCCAATTTCTGGAAACCAAAAATACATCAAAAAAATCACCAATAAATACTTTTGAGATCTTCAATTCATTGCCAGCCTTTTCCCTGATTTAAAAGATAAAAAAAAGAAAATTCAAAATGCAAAGGAATTGGTCCAGAAATGTGTTGTGAAATATTTGATTTTTTTATTTAGTTTTTGGATGTATTTTTGAAGGCTGTGATGATAAATTCACAAACGCCAGTTGAGTAGGGCCCTACATGGCCAATTTAACCCATGGAGGCCCATACACAACTCTGTGCTACCCCAGGGCCGGCTGAAACAAGGCAACTGGCGGTGGGGGGGATTAAATCAACCTCCCAACAGCCGTGAACAACTAGGCTGGTTGCAGAAAGATAACCGGTGGTGGGGGGGATATGATCACCTCCCCACCATTGAGGGGCCCTCTCCCCACCCCTTCAATGAAGGGGAGGAGCAATGTGGCTGAGGGGACTGACCACCCCCCAGCCCATCTTCCAATAGCTACGCTCTGGGGGCATCAATCCCCAGGGCCCTGGTAGGGGGATTTGACCGCCCCCTCCAGGGAATTGACAGAAAGAGGGGGGGGGCATGTCCACTGATTCCACCCCCCCCCCCCTAGTTGTGTGTGGTACCACACAAATAAAAACAATTTTGTGGCACGCTATACAACTGGGGGGGGCGGGGGCAAGTAGTGTTCACACAAATCAATCAAGTTGTGTAGAGGCCACACAACTTGATTGTAGTTGTGCAGCATGCAACAAAACCCATTTGATTCGTTTAAACAACTCAAATGGGTTATGAATTTATCATTAAACTTTTAAAGGCCTTGAAATAATTCAAAATAGTACCAAAGATTTTTTTCTGGATTTTTCAGACACTCAGCTACATGGATGTTGCTTCAGATTTTCCAAAAAAAAATATTAAATTTTCATGCATTGAAGGAACATGGAATTTATGCCAGACAGTGCAGCAATTTAGAAAAAGTTTTATTTTAAGGGTTGGGGGCATAAAAAAGGGCAATGTTAAATTTGGAACCCTTGCAAAAAGGCGCAAAACGCCATTTGCAACCCTGTGGTTGCAAAAAGGGGCAAAAGGCTGTTTACAACCAATCTGATTCATGAATGGTTGTTTTCAGCCTTTTTTTATTATATATACATATAATGGGTTCATTTTGCGTGTTTTATGACTGCGGAGCCAACAACAAGGGTTGATTTGATTTTGTGTGTGTTGAATGCCAGCCATTCTGACGGCAGGATCCTTCAACGGTCAATTGACCATTGGCTGTTGGTCAATCAAACCATCTGTCAAATCCCCATTGTTCTGATGGGTGAATCAGTGTCAGGGTTGTGACAACTTCACCTTGAACCTGCTTTCAATTCACCAGCCAGGCGCGCCTGTTGGTGACTTGCAGTCAGGGTTGTAGCAAATTCACCTTTCCCCCAAGGTTTATTCACTGGCAGGGAGGGTTGGGAGGATCCCAACAGCAAAGGAAAATAAAAATAAAAAGTATTTCAACCTGATGGAAAATCAAATTTGACTAGATTTCACCTTGGTATGAAACTGAAATTCCCTAGAATTACACCTGGATGTAAAGTTTGGTTCACATAAATTTCTACATTGAGGAAACCATATTTCACTTGAATTTCCTAAATTTGAATGGAATTCAAGTGTGGTTTGGGGGAGGTCAACAGTGTTGGAGGGCAGTCAGGTGTATGCATATGCAATTTACACTAAGTGGGAGGGGAAAAGACACCTAGACCACACTTGGGTTTGTGCAGCTCAAATTTCTGGTCCTGCCCTACTGCAGGAAGTGTGCTGAGCCTGCACTGGCCAAAGTATAACTAAACCATGCTACAAGATGTTTTACCTCCTCATCCCACCCCACCATGTGAATTGAATAAACCCTACACAGTGTCTTTAAAGTATTTCACCCCCCTATAAAAGGCATTCATATGGCCTGAAATTTTGATTATTCCAACCACCAATTAATCAAATTTTATATGCCTTGATACAATGTATCAAGGTTTGCTCCTATCATCTATAAAGGGTTAATCATTTTATAGACAATTGAACAAATGATTCCCCCCCCCTTCACTCAAGAAGCTCTTGAATAAAACAGTGCACTGTCTTACATCTTTAAATTTTATTAATTTTTCAATAAAGGTGTTCCTGTTCTACAGGAACGTTCCAGAGGTTAGAGATTGTGCATTAATGAGTCCAGAAGGGAGCTCATGAAACATAAAAATCTTGAACTATTGATGGTACTTGGGTTATTGGGCTGTGGCAAGTCCATGCTTGATTTCTAAATCCTTTGAAATATTTAAAATTGATGGTGCTTGTTCATATTTAAAATTTAATAAAGCTGCATGAAATCTCATGGCACTCTCATCAGAGTTTATCAATGTTTCAATAAAGTTGTTCCTGTTCTACAGGGACATGCCAGAGGTTATAGATTCTACATGAATTAGTCCAGAAGGGAGCCCATGCAACATAACAATCTTGAATCATTGATTTTATTTGGGTTATTAGGATGTGGAAAGTCCATCCTTTATTTCTCAATCCTTTCAAATATTGAAAATTAATGGTGCTTGTTCAGATTTTCAACTTATTTACTTGTTTCTTTCAGTTCTTTTAAATGGGCACCTCTGTGCATCTGTTCCATAAATGGCCTGTTTTGACCTCAAATATAGGTATTGAATGTATGAAGAGGTAATAAATACACCCATGTGGATTTCCAGTTAAACCAAAGTGATTAAAAAAGCTTGGTGAAATTTTAAATAAGTCCACATCACATAAAACACTGATGAAAATTCAGAGTTGATACCCAGTATATGTGGTGAAAACATCCAAAGAGCTTTGCTTGTCTGTTTCCATTTCATGTATTTAAATTATTTATTTGTAGTTTTTTTGAAATTTTAGTGCTTCTAAATCCTTGTGAAAAAACAAAAAAGAAAAATTATTCCTCATGGGCTGGAGGTGAAGATGAAAATTCTTCTTTGTATTGACTCTGTTCAGTTACCTTATTTTGTGAAAATATGAATTCCCAGGAGGCTTCCAGGTGAATTATTTTAGAAATCTGGGTGAATGCATGTTTTTTCATGGGTGAACTCCCAGTCAAGTCATGTTTTTTCCAATGTGATTTCCAAGTAGACCTCTTTCTTTTCCCAAGAAAATCTTGGAAACCCCAATTATATTTTTTCTTGAGCCCATGTTTCTTCTCACGTCCAAAAAAAGGACTTCAAATGGGACCAGATGGTGAAATGAAATCAATGGCAAGCCCAAACACCTATTTTTACTGTGGTGGATCCATGCAACTTGTGTCTTGGGGAACTGGCCTGTGGCTCTATACTGAAGTTGGTGCCCATAATTATTGCAAATTTTTTCTGTTTGCAATATTCCAATTTTAAAGTAATTTGAAACTTAAAATTAATTTTAACAAAAAGCTACCATTCATTGAAAAACTGTACTGCTTTAAAGCCATTTTTTATCTTTATTGTATTTAATTTTTCAACACCAGTTATTTTCCATATTGAATTGTTATTTTTTTCTTGATTCTACTTTTAAGGGATGTGATTATTAAATTAAAAAACATTTACATCATCAATTTTTAAGTGCTGGCCTCAAGAGTCAAGGGAAGTCCTTGTCTTGGCTCACCCCACCTGGCTGCTGACCTGTGCTACTCAGCTTCATGCAATGAAGATGAGTTAAAGATCCAATGATTGTAATTTGAATGGGTAAATTCCATTGTTCTTTGAGAGGTATCTTGACACTAAAATCGGGAATTGTGGTTTTTTTGAAGCTGGAAACTCCCATCATGGCAATTTTGATGCAGGTTCAAGGAGGCTTTGATTGCCTGTTTTCAATAAAAATCAATTTTTTTTAATAAAATATATTTGGAATCTGAAACAAAAAGGAAGAAATTGCTAACCTGAAAGTTTACTGTGCATTCAAAGGTTGTTTGAACAAATTAACTCATGTTGTAAAATGGATTGATTCCCATAATTTGGAGTTTGTTGACTTGGAAAAAATATTTTGTGGTTACAATTCCAGTAGTCTGTCACAATGAAGTGAACTTGTCAATAAAATCCATTGATTTTGGAGATTAAATCTTATGAAAAAAAGGAAAAGGAAAAAATGGTTAATTTTTTGAATTTTTTCAATAGAAGTAAAGCCAAAAACTTGCCAAGATGTGGTAATTCTTCTGGATAATCTCACGTTTGTTCAATTGAATTTCTGTAATTTGTTCAAGATTAGAAGGGGATTATTCTCTGAGTACCTGAGGAACTCAAAGTCTTTCTTCATTTTGAACAGATTGTCTCTTAGCAAAGGGATATTGGCTGAGGGTATGATAAATCTACCTATTATAACCCATGGAATGTTGAGTAACTGGATTATCTTCAAATATTCTGGTAATTGTTGAACTGCCTTGAAACATTGTTTGAATCTCTTGCTTGTATACCACGACAGCAGAGAGAAGAAAACATAGAGACTGATAATTACTGAACCTGATGGCCAAATCACTTCCTGGACTGATCTTGTTTGAATGAATTGAAGCTTGGAAAAAAATCCCATTCTAACTTTCAAATTTTTAAGTTGAAAACAGACTAGCTGGACCAAAACACAAAATTGAGTCTTGGAGGTGAATAATCATGTGAATCTTGGTTTTGTTGATCCATTGGCCAGAAATATGGATAAAGTGATATAAAAAGTGTTTTATTCGTGCCTTAAGTTGAGTTTGGTATTCATTCATGTATTTGATGTGAGTTTGAAATAGGAAAGTGCAAATTTGACAAAGTGAGGTCCACAGATTTCTTTTTTCAGCATTAATAAAGTGAAAAAAGTTGAAGGGTGCAGCTTGAATTAATATTTTGAAATCCTTTCCAACAAGACTGAGTGAATTTTTGATTAAAAGGTTTAGCTGAAGGGAGGGAATGTTGAGTGAATTTGTGTTTAAAGACTGGATTTATCCCCTTAGTAATTGTAATTGAGATTTCTTCAATGATTGAATAAAATCTTGGACCAAGTATTTGACAATACCACAAAGAAAAACATGTAGTATTTCAAGTGGAGTGTCAAGGCAGCCATCAAATCATGTTAAATTTTGAATAATTCTTTTTTTGAAAATATCAATGTCTGATTATAATTAAGATTGCATCAATTTAATGAGAACAACACCTTCAAGCTTCAAAAATTGGTTGAATAGTTTGGAGTAGTCTTTTTCTTCTAGTTCTCTGATTTCTGTAAGGATTGATGGTTCTCTCTTTTGTTCAATTAATTTCTTGGTAATTGAATCCACAAGACCATAGTATGAAGAAATTAGGGCATACCAGAGTTAAGATTTTGAAAAATTCAGATTGCTTATTTCAGGAAAAATATTAATTTTTCAAAAAATATTTTTTATCACAATTAACAATTGACCAATGTGTTTAACTGAGAAAAATCACATTTTGAAAACAAAAATGGTTAAGCCTGCAATCAGCCATTTATTTCTGTAAAAGTTTTAACTCTGATATTCCCTTTTATTTGAAAGGATTTTTGGTTTATTTTGGAAATTTCATATAGTTGATGGGTGTTTTCAATGGTTTCAGTCCAAAATATGGAGGTATTGGGGGCCTAGAAATATATAAAATATATTTTCAATGATGATAAATTTTATTCAAAGAATTAAAAAATTCACCTCAAAGCCATTCCTATCAATTTGAACAAACTTTTGGAGATAGGAAATTGTTTTCTTACTTTACTATTGGGTGCATATAATTTTCAAATTAAACAAGGGTTGAGTGAGATTCCAGGAAATGGTGTATTTTTGACTTCTGCATGCATTTTAGAATCTCCCAAAAACAGAAGACAGTGGTGATAAGCAAAACTGGTTCAGAAATGGTGATATCAAAAGCTGAAAATCCTTTGGTGGCCATTTGACTGTTTTGAAATTAAAAATGTCAATTTCATTTGAATGGATGATTCATTTGGGGACTAACTTTATCTCTTCAACTATTTGATCTGCCATTTCAAGTACTCCAGCTCTGTTGGATGTTGATAAAAATTGACAATTATATTCTTTGTTGGATAAGTGAAGGGGAAGACCAGATAGTGTCAAGTTGAATGATTGGTGTTTGTTGAATTGCTTTGATATATTTCCTGAAGTGTCATCTAAATATAGTGTTATAGGGAAATTTTTAATAACCTTCCCCTGTGCCTTAACAAGCCATGGATTAGGGAGACTGATTCCATTCTCACTTTCTTCATCAATTGTGATGTAATAAAATGGAAAAATTTAATGAAACAATTTAAGAATTTAATCCTCATGGTCATTTAATTTTCATCAATTAACTCACCATACAATTTGTTGTCACACATTTCTGATGAGAAGACTACATCTTGTTCTATTTTGGATTACTCCTTCAGAAATTTATCACTACAAATTTCAATTAAATTTCAATGCATGGATTTTGCTTGAGCAGGAATGGTGATCTTCACTATAATTGAATTGAACATCAAACATTCAATTGGGGCGCATTTCATTTATATTTGTGATTAAAAAGAGTAAATGAACAAAGAAACTACCATTTATTTGGTAATTAATTGTGTAGGTTCAAATATATAAAAATATTGGAAGTCTTGAATAAGCATTTGATTTCTCAGTTTGGCTTCCACAACTTCCCACCATTTCTTGGATTGAGAGAGCATGAAATGATCCAATCCACAATTTTCTTCTGGATAGAAGTACAAAAAGGGGGTCACATATTTATTTGAAAGCTACTTCAATTTTTGAAAAAAAATAAGAAGATTATAAAGAATTAAATTTCAAATTATTTAAAAATTTGAAACCGCTCAAAAGGAAAGCCTAAAAGAGATAGGATTCCCTCCAATTTTAGGGAAAAGCATGGAATTCCCAATAAAGAAAATGCAGATTCTGTTGAGAAGTCCAAAAATTGGTTAATATGGGTGTGTGTCCGCTGGATAGAATTCCATTCAGGCAATTTCACCCCGCATAGGTTCAAAATCCCCCAAATCTGCCCATAGAGAGATCAAGGCACATGATTATATCCAACAAGCATCAAACCATTCCAAATCTCACAAAAAACTATTCAAACCAGCCATAACTTTCTCTTTCTTCTTTCATTATATCCTTTTTTTCCCCTGATTATTTTTGCATAGCTCCTTATTCCTAAAAGGAAACCAACAATCATCTCCCCCCTCCCATGAAATCCAAACCTTGTCCAATTCCACTTCTTGATACGCTGATGGAGAAAAATTGGTAATTATTTGATTCACCTTGGCATTAATGAAGTCTTGCCATCCCTCCTGATTGTTGATTGAATCCATTTCATCACCCATATCCAATATTTTACCCATAGGACACAGTTCAAATGCCTTGTTTATTTGATCCATATCAACATAAACCAGTGAACCTGGTGCGTATTGATTGAAATAAATCCACAATTTTTCATTCAATTCCTGGTTTTTCAAGTTGAAATTCGAATCCAACAACATAAGGTCTTGGTGAGTTTCTTCCGTGAAAGATTTAAGTTTTTGTTGATGACTGGGGATTTAAAAATGTCTTTGCTGATTTTCTTTAGTAAAAGGCTAGCATTTACAGATTCAGAAGCGAAGTCATACACCACTTGGTGTAGGTATCAACTCAAAACCTGTTTTTTTTTTTCTTAAAAAAAAACATTTGATTAAACATGTGATTCCTCCCCCAAAACCACTGAAATTGAAACCAACCTTCTTCAATGTTTCAATTTTTCTTTTTAGATTGATCTTTGTTTTTTTCAGAAGCAGAACTGAATAAGGAAAAAATAGTTGGTTCAAAGGCAAAAATTGATCAAAATGTGGGAAGAAAGAGACAAAAACTGGCCAGACCATTGAATCAAAAGCAATGAAGTCACCAGATCATAACCGTTGTGTACCAGAATTCCCCTTTTTTTTAAAAAATTATTGCATTCCCACCTTGTCTCAGACTGAATTTCCATTATTTACAAAGTCTTTTTTCAAAATTCCAATCAGTTTCCAAAATCTCCTAATCTTTCCACCAAATCCCACCCCCATCCACTATCAACATGCCTGCATCATTCCATAACCCTTTCCAATCCCAAATTTGTTTGACCCAAGCTACTAAATTTCAATCATGCAACCCTTATCCTACCAAGTGAAGGCACATCAACAATTCTGAAAATTATCAGAGTGATTCCCCCAATGAGCCCAACTTGCATGTTGATCCTCATCAATCAAGCCCCAAGTTGGATGAAAAAACTAACCAACATTCAGCTAGCTCTTCAGAGGACTTCTCAGCTGATTCCTTTCAGAGAAACTTGGACCAAATATTACCACTCTCAAATGAACTCAAGCCCCTTGTTGACCAATGCACCAATGTAATTTTCTTCCTTCTCTCTATTTTCCTAGACCACTCTCTCTAGCCAAGAATGCAATTTTATTTGCTTTTGTTTTCCATTAAAACCATTCTAAAAATCGCCAATCTGGATCATGCAACTCAAGATTAGTGACCATCAAATTATGATGGTCCTGCTTCAGATGAACTTGAGCCTCAGCAAGCAAGGGTAACCAACCATATCTTCCATCCCAGGATCATAAAATGCAGCCACCAACTCAGACATGCCATTAAGAAAAATCAAAAAAATCAAGTGTTGTCATTACAGCAAGTACATCCAGGTAAGCTCCTTCTGTTTCAAATGATTGCAATAAGGTATTACACCCAAAAACTTGAAACCAGTAAATGGTCCAAGATTATATTCAAGAAAAAATAATCCAATGAAACATTGAGGTGTATGGGGAGACAAAAAACTTGCTTGGTGATCCAATCAAAGGTTCACTATTACTCTCCAAAATTTAAGTGTGATTTTTAGTTTTGAATTCAATACTCAGATGAATTGAAATCAATCTTCTTGCTGGGATTTTTTTGCAAACAATTTGAAACTTTCAAAAGCAAGTACCTCCCCCCTGTTTTTGACATGAACAATCCAAGTGCAAAAAATGATGTTGCATATTTTGTTGTTAAAATGGTGAAGTACAAAAAATCCAGTTTAAGAAATGAGGTCAGTAAAATTTATAATTTTTAAAACCTTTGGTCATTGTTTCTGAATTTTATGAAAAACCTTTGGCTATAACTAAATTCCAGCTTCTCTGAAACATTGCAGACACAAGTAACCACACAAGGGATGGAACAAATTCCCAAATTTTCAGAAATTTTGATTAAGGTATGTCCAATTTTATTTCTCACCAAATGGGCTCACAATCCATTCTCAAATGAACCTTATGATGAATTAATTACAGATTTATCAAGTATTTGGACCCAAAAAAACAAAATTTAGCAACTCATTTTATTTTTAAGACACCTATCCAAGCTAAGGCTTGATTTTTCTTCTTAAAAATGTGAATTGCCATCCATATTCCCAGTCAAATATGTGGTGACATGGTGCACTGTAAGGCCATTGATCAAGACTTGAAATGATTACAAAAAGAGTTGTTGCCTTCTATCACTTTGTAAGCAATTATATTTTCTATTTTAGATTTTTCACAATTATTTAAATAAATTCAATTTAATCTTGAGTCTTTTTAACAATGTTCAAAAGCTGGGCCAAACCCATCTTGGAAAAAATACCAAGAATTATTTGATGCTAACACCATGGCAGAAGACCTTGAATCTGAGGTCTTGATCATACCAACTGAGGTTAAAATCCTTGAATTTGAATGAACACCCAATCAAAATCAAGGATATCCTTTTTAATATATGTAATTTAATGTCTATTCCATTGTTGATATTTGGTTCCAATGAGTGATTGTAATTTTCTCTTTACTATCAAACAAAAAATGGTGCAATTTTAATTATAATACATTAAAGAATAATAAGTTTATGTATTGAATGAAACTGGTTTGAAGTTTTTATCCAATGGATAAAATGAGCCAACAATGGATTGTTTGGGAAGAAAATTGGTTGAATTTTTGTCATCCTTGACAATTATTCGACCCCTTCTTGACCATCTGACCCACAAGTCAATGAGCTGTGAATTTGTCTATCACAGAAAATTGACACGGTCTCAAACACACGGAGAGTGGAATATGCATTGAAATTTCAGAGGGCTCTTGATCAGCCTTGACATTTTTGCATGCCAAAGGTATTTTGACATCTCCTAACCACTCAGAGGGCGCTGTAAAACCAGTGTGGCACCAGCTGGTGGCTCAACAAAACAGTGGAACCGTGGTGTATCTTCAACATTTGTTTTAATTTTTTTATCTATCATTTCTTTTTTTTATTTTAATAAAAAAAATAAAAATAAAAATAAAATTTAAAAATAATAAAAAAAATAAAAATAAAAAAAAATAAAAAATAAATTGATCAATTAAACTGAAAATATAAAAAAAATATAAATATAAATAAATGAATTAAAACAGATTAATAAATAAATAAATAAATATATATATAAATATATAAATAAATATATAAATAAATATATAAATAAATATATAAATATATAAATAAATAAATAAATTAATAAATGAATGAATGAATTAATAAATAAATAAAGAAACAAAGAAATAAGTAAAAAAGAAATAAACAAATAAATAAAGAAATAAAAAAATAGATAAAGAAATAAATAAATAAATAAATAAATAAATAAATAAATAAATAAATAAATAAATAAATAAATAAATAAATAAATAAATAAATAAATAAATAAATAAATAAATAAATAAATAAATAAATAAATAAATAAATAAATAAATAAATAAATAAATAAATAAATAAATAAATAAATAAATAAATAAATAAATAAATAAATAAATAAATAAATAAATAAATAAATAAATAAATAAATAAATAAATAAATAAATAAATAAATAAATAAATAAATAAATAAATAAATAAATAAATAAATAAATAAATAAATAAATAAATAAATAAATAAATAAATAAATAAATAAATAAATAAATAAATAAATAAATAAATAAATAAATAAATAAATAAATAAATAAATAAATAAATAAATAAATAAATAAATAAATAAATAAATAAATAAATAAATAAATAAATAAATAAATAAATAAATAAATAAATAAATAAATAAATAAATAAATAAATAAATAAATAAATAAATAAATAAATAAATAAATAAATAAATAAATAAATAAATAAATAAATAAATAAATAAATAAATAAATAAATAAATAAATAAATAAATAATAAATAAATAAATAAATAAATAAATAAATAAATAAATAAATGAATGAATAAATAAATAAATGAATAAATGAATAAATGAATAAATAAATGAATGAATGAATGAATAACTCCAAAATAAATTAATTAATTAAATTCACAATATAAATAGAAAAATATATTAAATAAATAAAAAAATAACATAAAATAAATTAAAATAAAATAAAATAAAAATTTAAAAAAATATAAATAAAGAAAACAAAATAAATAAAATCTACATATTGTTATTTATTTGCTGTTGAAAACCCAAAATGGGTTGCAAGGCGTGGTTTGCGACCCATTTTGTGTTTAAAACTGTCATTCACAACCCACCTGAGTTTTAAATGGCCGTTTTCCACTCAAATGGGCTGAAAATGGTGGTTTGCCACTCACATGGGCAGAAAATGGCTGTTTGAAACCCATTTTGGGTTGCAAACCTCACCGCAAGACCCATTCTGGTTTGTGAACACGTTTTGGGGGGTTTTAAATTTAACATTGCCTCATAAAAAAACAATTCCCCCTTTTTTCAATTGATTTAATTATATGTATACATATTCATTTTGTTTTAGAAATGGTATGCATTCAGTCATAATATTTTATGAATATGAATAAAAATTATATTTTGATTCATGATACAAAGTTTTCCATTTTTTTTTTCATTTTTTTTTTGAGAATTTGACATAAATTGTGACAATGATATTGAATTTTGAACTGGATTCTAAACAGGTTTTATGTATCTTCAAACAATATCCTCTCAAAAAGTGCAAAAATGGACTCTAAGCCTTTTTAATTCCTCAAAACTCTAATAGGGTGTATCAGAGTTAGAAAAATCTCCAGTTTTAATTGTGTGTAACAGATTCAATCAAAAACACCATTTTTTTAATTCCAGTTTTCAACCCAAATCTTCCATTTCAAAACCGCCATCAAAAATCAAAATACCCCCTTATTTCACATCAGACGTGTCAGAGTTACCTGAAAAAAATGTTTCATTCCAGACAAGGTATTCAAAGGCTTTAACTACCTCAAACACACATCCATTCCATACATAAACCCCTGGTTTCAACCTCACCTCTTTCTACCTTCAACCTCATTTGAAACATTTGATTAATCACTCTCATCTCTTCATTTACATCTTCATTGCTTAATATCTTAAACCCTTGTCACTTCCTCACTCTCATTGATTTATTGCTCTCATCCCTTCAAAACTCTCTTTGCTTTATCACTTTCATTGCTTAATTGATTGATCCCTCTTACTCTTTTCAAATGGCCTCTCAGCAAAACTCCCCCTTCAATTCCACTCAACCATCCAATTCCCCCAATCAAACATCCCCAAGGAACTCTACATCAAAAAATCTTCCCCTATGGGCTCCCAGAGGCCCAAGTCAGCTCAACAGAGCTAATCACATGATACTGGTAAACTGGCTAAAAATTCCCTTCAACTATGAGGCTTGCTTTGGATCCAAAATGAAACAAAATTTGGCCAAAATCCATCATCTAAGATTGATAGTTATCTCCTGATGGCAGATGACCTAAAGAATAAAACAAAAGGGAGGCTGAATCTTTCATACAAAAACATGAGGTTGAAATTCAAGAACTATCAACCCAAGTACAAAAAGGCCCACTCAATGTCAATCTACACTGGATTTGGTATCACTGAATTCAATAAAGTCAAGGGAATAAACTTGGGGGTTGATAATTTGGACTCCATGTGACCTTTCTATATTAAAATGGATGAAATCTTTGGAAATAGGCCAACGTCACACCCTTAGCTCATTTTGATGCCCAACTGTCAGCCTCCTGGATTCCAAGACCCTTGCTGCCCTTTAGCTACCAGATTTGATAGAAAAAATAATAGATATATTATTTAATGAATTCAGCAAAAATCCATAAAATATTTGGATAAAGCTATTGCAAGGTTGGATTGGTTTGTTTATGGTTTAATATTATAAATCAATATTAATAAATTTATTATTAAATAAATTGATAGAGGGGCCACAATATTATTGGGGATCTTTAACACCTCTCTTCAGGGAATTCACTTTGAAAACATGTATACCTGATTACTTTGGAACCTTTAGTTTATATTATTAAAGGATATATTGCCGAAAGATAATATATATATAAGATATATGGGGTGTGACAGGGCCTTTTAGCCAAGCTGCTACGGCAGAAAAAGGATAATATGACTCACTGGTATATTATTATATCCTTTGAGTACCTGTTTGGGACCTGTGCTGATGGGTTAAACCTATTACTGGGGTTAAAAAGGTTGTCCAGCAGTTTAAATTGATAAAAGGGTTGGGGATGGATATTATTAATCAGAGTAAAGCCATAAATAACTTAATTATCTCTTATAATTTTTTGATTACCTTGGAATGGTTTCTGGATATAAATATAACTGGGTCTCTGGGTATCAATATCCTCAAAGGAGCTCCTGATTTTTAGCCTTTTGGGTCCCAATATTGTCCTTCTGAGGGATACAGGGGCTAAAGGGGACGGATGCTAAGGCTAGCCGGTTAACCAGTGGTAGCCTGTCACATTTTCTTGGTGCTGTAGCACGGGTAGCATCTAATTCCACAGGTTATGGGAATTATTCTACCTTTTTAATTGATATTTGAATGAGTGAATAACACTAATTTATGCGTATTATCTATTATTTAAGGAATTATCTTTAGTAAATATTCCCATTATGTTAACAATTTTCTTAATAGACATTTCTACGGACAATTGCATTTCTATTTGGTTCTCATTATGTATTAACTGACTGGAGTAAAATCATGAGATTGATTTCACTCCTTATTTCGAAAATCCAGTTGATTTACTTGAAATAATTAATTAATAATATAATTCATGAAAATTCATGTAATATTCTTACATAATCAGGTCCCTTAGTATGTAATCAAGATACTAATGTCTTGAAGTTCTCAAAATTGTATATTAAAGTGTTTGAATATATTTTCAAAAATAGTACTTATCTTATTTTCGACATTTTTGGTATGGGTGATGTTAAATTCATGGCCTCAGTCGTGTGGGAGCCGTGTACACCGCTCAGGAGTGTGGGAGTCGTTTAAGCATTCCCACAAGGACTGTTGGATTCCTTTGGGGCCCATACACTATAATATGTAATTTATAATTTATAATTTATCATTTATCATTTATCATTTATCATTTATTATTTATTATTCAGTATTTATTATTTATAATTTATTATTTATTATTTATTATTTATTATTTATTATTTATTATTTATTATTTATTATTTATCATTTATTATTTATTATTTATTATTTATTATTTATTATTTGTCATTTATTATTTATTATTTATTATTTATTATTTATTATTTATTATTTATTATTTATTATTTATTATTTATTATTTATTATTTATTATTTATTATTTATTATTTATTATTTATTATTTATTATTTATTATTTATTATTTATTATTTATTATTTATTATTTATTATTTATTATTTATTATTTATTCTTTATTCTTTATTATTTATTATTTATTATTTATTATTTATTATTTATTGTTTATTATTTATTATTTATTATTTATTATTTATTATTTATTATTTATTATTTATTATTTATTATTTATCATTTATTATTTATCATTTATTATTTATTATTTATTATTTATTATTTATTATTTATTATTTATTATTTATTATTTATTATTTATTATTTATTATTTATTATTTATTATTTATTATTTATTATTTATTATTTATTATTTATTATTTATTATTTATTATTTATTATTTATTATTTATTATTTATTATTTATTATTTATTATTTATAATTTATAACTTATAATCTATAACTTATGATTTGTTATTTATTATTCATTATTCATTATTTATGATTTAGTGGAGGCTAAACAACTTGATTTTAGTTGTTTAGCCTGCTGTACAGCTCAAATGGGACGTGTAGCATTCCAAACAGCCCATTAGAGCTGTGTAGCATGCCATACAGCTCATTTGAGCCGTGTAGCATGCCACCCGGCTAATTTGAGTTGTGTAGGGTGCCACACAGCCCATTGAGCCGTGTAGACTGCTCTTTACCTGTGAATTTAACATTACCCTTTTGGTATTTTTAATTATATTCTATAAAAATACGCATAAAGTTTATTCAAGTATTTTTATATAATTTAAGTATTTTTATATAATTTTATGTATTTTTAGACTATCTACTATCCACGGGGACATTTATTACATATGTGGAATGTCCCCCTCTAGGTTGTAGCACATTTATGTGGTACCTGAGCTTCTCAGGCCGCTTGTTACTCTGTCAGAACGTAGTCCCACGCCTGGGTACTGGAAAGATGCCTGGGGCTGAGTACACAGCTTGTCAGGGTATGCTGACAGGGTGGCACTGCTGCTGCTCAGCCGCCCGCGGGTGTATTGGTTGCCACAACTGCGTGCGGGAATTGTGACACAACTCATTTACGTGTGTAACTCCTAAAATATATAGAACACCTCAATTCTGACTCAATTTTAGGTGTGAAACCTATACATGACAATATGTGTGAAATATATAATTGGCCAAAAGGTCCCATAGTGGTGCCATGGTATTTTGGTCATTTCTATTTTTAATTATTAGAAATATAAGGAGTTGGATTTCAAGGGTGGGGTCAGCAAGTGACCCTGCTTAATTTTGGGTGGAGGATCCATTTCTGCAATAATATTTATTGATATCCTACTTCTTCTCAATTTCGATGTTATATTTTTATTTTATGTTATTTTTGTTACTTTTGCAGCTTTCTCTACAATAGTAGGAAGCTGACATTCCCCCACTCCAAGATATGGCCATATCTGAAAAAAAATTCAGAGTGTGTTGGAAAAAAATTCTATATGTGTTTCAGTTGCTTTTACTGGCTCTGTAGTTTCTAAGATGTATTGGTAAATCAGGTTCATTACTCTCTGGTAACCATTCATATTTTTCTGCAGATTCTCCTTTGTATCTCACTAACAATAGTCTACCATCTTTTCCTTGCAATATTTCTTTCTTTTCTTTCAATATCCTGCTGACTTTCCCTTTTTCTTTCACGGGGTCAGGTTCTATTGGGATCATTAATGGAGGGAGGTTGCTACCTTTTCTTGTTTGAAAAAGCTTTACTAGCCTAACAGGGAATAATGGGTGCTTTCTTGATAATTCTTCACTCAAGACTACTTCTACAGCATTTTTGCTGTGCATTCTCTGCATAACAAATGGCCCTAAGAAACCTGATTTCAGCTTTCTGTTCCCTGCTAAATTGTTGAAGTTGGAATTAGATATCAAGATCTGATCTCCTATCTTAAAGTCAGATTCTCCGTGTGACTTGTCCAATTGTTGTTTTTTGTATTCCACTGCTTCTTCTACACATTTTTTAGCATTATTATTTGCCAGGTCTATCATTTTCTTGAAGTGAGAGATGTGGGGTGTATGGTGGCTAAGTTATAGTTCAAGGTACTTTTATGAAGGTTTGGAACCCATCCTCTTTCAAGTATGTAAGGGGCTTCTTTGGTAGTAGAGTTTTTACTGCTATTATAAGCCATCTCCAGGGCTGGGAGTAGGCTTACCCAATCATGGAAATATCCATCTGAGTTTTTGTATTCTTGGCCAAAGCTACAAAACCTTCTTAACATATCTTCCAGGTTTTGTATCATTCTTTCAGCTAATCCATCAGTCTGGGGATGGTATGCTGTAGAAAAGGCTAAAGTAGTAGCTAGTATATCATGTAGATTCCTCCAGAATTCAGAAGTAAATTTGGGGTCTCTGTCACTGATTATAATCTTAGGTATACCAACATCAGCTATAATCCTATTCCAAAATAGCAAATCTACATCCAGAGCATTGTATCCTTTGTGGTTAGGTAAGAATTTTGCCTTCTTAGAGTATCTGTCTACTATAACCAGGACAGAGTTATATGAGTGTGTACCTCCAGGGGGAGGCCTGTGACAAAATCCATATTAATTATTTCCCACCTTGTTTTGGGTTCAGAGATCTTTTGTAGGAGTCCAAACCTTTTGCCAGTAGTTTTATTAGATTTTTGGCAAATCTCACAACTAGAAACATACTTAATAGTAAATTCTTTCCAGTCTATCCACCAAGCAGTCTGTTTTACTTTCTCAAAGTTCCTTTCAGTGGATAGATGCCCTGATGAACAGTTGTCATGGCACTCTTGAAGTATGTGTTGTATATGCTCTTTGTTGCTTAGTACCAACACACTGGAATTTTGGTTTCTGAAGTAAAGAAGACAATCCCAAAAGGTAAACCTTCCTGCTTTATAAGTTTTGAGAAATGAGGCAGGTAAACTATTTATCAGGGATGCTTCTGGGGATTCACATTCAATAATTGTAATCAGCAGCTTGATATCAGAGGAATAGTTCTCTCTTAATAGATCAAAGAAAGCAGTATCTAATTAACATAAGTGGATCCCCAAAATTGGAGCTTCTAATGCAAAGAGATTGATGTTTAAGATAGGGAAGATATCCTGATCCTCAGTTTCATATACTGGATTTCTAGGTTCATTAGGAAAAGAATTCCTACTAAGACTATCAGCATTCTGGTGTTTATCTCCAGCTTTATGCACTATAGTCATATGACCTCTAAACTGTTGTATAGCAATTTGCCACCTGAGCATATTTCTACTGGGAGTCTTCATTTTTATGAGAGTTCTTACAGAATTACAGTCCATAATTAATTGGAAAGTGGTGCCTTCTAAGTAATAGTTTAACTTTTCCAGAGCCCATACCAGAGCCAAGAATTCCATCTTACTGGCTCCATATCCTTTCTCAGTGTCTTTGATCTGTCTAGATATGAAAATTACTGGTTTCTCCACTGGTTTGTATTCTTCTATTTTTTCTTGGTGTAAGGCAGCTCATAACCCTTCCATACAAGCATAAATGTACAGCTTAAAGGGTTTAGAGTAGTCTAGTTGAATGAGTAGAGGATTGGAGGTCATAGCTATTTTCAATTCTTCATAGTTTTTCCACCTCTCATGGGTCATTTCAAATAGAGTGTTATTGTTTCATATTTCATACAGACTTTTAGTTAGCATAGCAAACTTTGGGATTAATGGTCTGTGGTAACTGCAAAAACTAATAAATGATAGAAACTCTGTTTTATTCTGAGGCATGGGTCTCTTCATTAAAGCTGCTATCTTATTCTGGTCAGCAGCTAGAGTTAGACCAGAAACTATATGTCCTAGAGCTTTTAGTTCTCCATATCCAAAGTTAAATTTCTTCAGGGAGACTTTCAATCCTGCTTTGGAGATAGTTTGGAGAACTGATCTTATTTGATTTATATGAGTCTCCCAATAATCAGAATATATGATAACATCATCTATATAAACCATCATCCATCCTTGTCTGATGTATGTACCTAGAACTGTATCCATTGTTCTCTGGAAGTGTGTTGGAGCATTCTTTATACCATAGGGTATTCTGAGGTATTCATATATTCCTAAGTGGCAGATTATTCTCATAAATGTTCTAATTTCAGGGCTTAAAGGTATCTGGTGGAACCCTTTAAGCATACCCATAGTAGTGATGTATTTATCTCTAGACAAGTTATGCAGAGCATGATCAATCCGGGGTATAGGATAATAGTCTGCTTGAGTGTAGTTATTCAGCATTCTAAAGTCTCCTACCATTCTTGGCTTATCATTATGCCAAGCTATGATTACAGGAGTGGACACATCTACTTGTTCATTATTCCCTACTTTCCTCAATACTTGTAGTTCTATAAGTTCTTCAATGTGTCCCTCAAGAGCTACTCTAGATTTAGAACTAGAGGGATAAGGTGGTCTTCTTAGGTTAGGAGGCTAAGGAGGCTTAATATTCAAGGTCAATACCATGTCATGTCCTTTGATATCTCCAATGGGATTATCTCTAGTACAGAAATCATTTTGATTCTCAAAACAGACCGTCAATATATCTTTCTTCTGTTCTTCAGAAAGTTTCTCATTTAGAGCTGCTTGAGAGAAGTATTCTTGATTTAATTGTTCTAGGTGCTTTTGATAAGTAGAAGAGGGGAAGTTTGTTTGGATATTGCATATCTTAAACTTCTTGTCCCAATTACCACTCACAGTGAAATACCTTCCTTTACTTTGGAAAACATCTATGCCATATAAACATAAAGCATCATTTCCTGTTATCAGGTAGTCACATAATCCGTTGAGCAATACTACAAATTCCACTTGAATCCTCAAAGATCCTTTGGTATGGGGAAGTATTATAGGAGCAGTCCATACTCCAATATCATTCATAGGAGACTTGCAAGAACTAAATTTGGTTTTTTAAACAGGAAAAAAGGTGGTCTTTCCAATTGGGATCCCATTTGTTCAAGAATTCAGTGCAAAAACATGGACAGAAAGCTCCACTGTCAAGTAATAAACTTATAGGTCTCTCTTTATACAATCCTGTTGCATAACAAGTTTGACCAGTAGTATAACTCTTACCACTCATAGGTTTAACTGTTAATGGTTTAACATCAGTGAAATGTCTAGGAATTATGGTGGGGTCCCATTGTTGGGGCAAACTAGAATCACCATGGATTTTATTGATTCCTATAGAAGTGCCTATATCTTCCTCTATTACATTGACAGGGTTGTTCAGGATCAATTCAAATTCAGACAGAGATCCTTCAGTATCAGCTGTATCTTCATAATTCTGATTCCCTGCAATCTCATGTTCTCCTTCCATTACTGCTATCTTTCTTTTTGGAAATGGGAAGTCTTTTGTCATATGTTCTGCCTTGTGACAGTTCCATCAAGTTCCAGGCATTCTCTCTTTATCCTTGTTCTCATTAGGTTTCTTATTATCAGGGATTTTTATCAAATGAGGTTTTTCGCTGGCTTTGTTAGTATTGAAGTTATCTTTGGGTCTAGAAGGAGCCTTCTTGTCAAACCCATTCATGTCTATGACTTCTTCTAACACATTTATTAGATTTGGTAAGTCAGCATCCATACTCATTCTGCATCTCACACTATGGTTAAGATTTACAGGGCACATGTTGAGAAGTCTTTCATTAACTTCCTCTTTATCAGCATCTTGATAGAAGCAGTCTAGTCTTCTTTTATGGTCTAAGCAGCATTTGTGAGGTTTATCCTTGGAGGGGTCAAATGAGGAATTTTAGAAATTTTTCATCATTTTTCTTTTCCACATTCTAGAACCAAATTGTTCCTTGATAAAGATTTTCCAAGAATTCCATGGTAAGGAGCCTACTTCTTCCTTTTTAATAATAAACCAGTCTAGTGCTACTCCTTCAAAGATTCTGGGCAGCCTGACTACAGCTATAGCTTCTGGTAGGCCATAAGAGTTTATGGTGTAGTCAATAAATTTGATGAAATTTGTATGTTTGTATTCTCCTTCACCAGAGAACTTAGGCCATTCAGAGATTGGGGGTAAATGTTTGAGGGCTTGTTCCATCTCAGGAGAAGGACTAGGCCTGAAAGTGTCACTCCTATGCATTCCTAATAGGGGTGGTGCATAAAGAGTAGTTGTTTGTCTGGGAGGTTTTGGTTCCTCTGTGGTACTCCCCAAAGGGCTTTTCAGACAGAATTTTAATTCTCTAAGATCATTCTTCATCAGATTAAGTTGAAGGTCCACTTTATTATTAAGCAGATCTAATTTCTCACTAAGGGGAAAAATTGAGTTGTCAGTAGTATTTATTAATTATTCTTTAATAGGCTGAAGGGACATAATATAATCTTCTTGGATACCTGATAACATATTCTCAATGGTTTGAGTCTGATTAGTTTTACCTTGGTTTATTGTTTCCAATAACTTTTCCATATGTTCCTTAATATCTTCTATCCCTACAGCTTTTGATTGGTTACTAATTAATTTGGCTACTACTGAGGTCAACTTATTCAATTGGGTGTAAACACAGTCTAAATTTCCACAAAACATTTTGAAATTATGACGCATATCATTAGAAAAGGAAGTCATTACACCAGAGGTTGGTTTGGACAAGACACTGGGTTCAGAATTAGAAGTTAATTGTGGCACACCTTTTTCCACTTTTGAGCTAAGGATATTATCTAATCCCAATACTTCTTTCCCTTTGGATTTGGATGGGAAGAAGATCTCTTCTTTCCTGATCCTCTGCCTTTCAGTTGGGATAATTGATCCTGGGGATTCTACTTTTCTATGTAGGACTCTAACTATTTTGTTTGAATCATTTTCTGAAGAGCTATCTGGGTTGCCTTTGCCTAGGATATTATCTTTTTCATAGATACTACGTCCTCCTTGGCTTGGGATTTTTTGAATTCTTCCCAATATTTCACGTGCTCTCTGACTAAGTCTTTGATCCTGGCTTCCTTTGTCAGATTCTGCTGGGGTGGCTGCAGGGAACCTTCTTGTGATGGAGGGGGCTTAATTCTACTACCTTCTCCGGCTCTAGGTTGTGGGAGGGCAACAGTACTTGGGGCTGTTCCTTGTCCACCAACATTTTATTAATGGGCTCCAGCCCCCTCATGGTTGTCATTATTGGTTGCCTCACGGTTAATGGGGGCTCCCTGAAAAGATCCATAGGAGAGAACTGTCCCTGAGGCCCTTGTTTTACGTCTATTCATGTTGAATAAAATATTTATAAGTGTTTTTCTAAACAAAAATCTGTGATAAAAATTTAATTAAAACTTACTTAAGTTGATTTTTAAAGGTACTAAGACTTTATTAGGATTAAATTGGTCCTTAATACGTACTCCTACAGGGTCTTGGTGTGTTGCAATGAGGTCTTCTCCAGTCTAATCAATATTGCCAGCGCTTTTAGAAATATCTGCAACTTCTTGATCCAATAGAGCAACTTTGGTGGGGGTGATTTCTGGAATAGGAGGGTTCACTGATGGTATGAGAAAAATATTTTATTGGTTAATAAAATATATTAATATTATTTTAATAAAGTAATGCAGTAATATAAAGTTTTTGCTTACTTTTATATTTTAAAAAGTAATTTATACGGTATTTTTTCCAGCCTTTATGTTTTCTTAATAGGGCTTGAAAGTTGATACACCTCTCAAGATCTTCTTGTTCAAGGAGTTTATCTAATTTTTCACAGGCAGAAGAGATAGTAAGTTTTTCAGCTCAAGTTAAAGCTTCCAAACCAGTTGGTTTTTAATTTTGAATGTATTCTTCTTTTATTATCTTTAAAAGATTTAAATAATAGATTATTAATTCTGCATTGGTATTTAAATCCACTGCAGAAGAAATTAATGATAAATCACGGTTAAAAATTCAGATGAATTATCTTTGATTTAATTTTTACGTGAAATGTCTGGTCCAAGGTATTAAATATAATAAAATGGAATATTTCCCGGAAAGACCCCCAATTTTCAGTTTCCTGGATGCCAAGACCCTTGCTGTCCTTTGGCTACCAGAGGTGATAGAATAAACAATAAATATACTATTCAATAAATGCAGCAAAAATCCACAAAATATTTGGATAAAGCTATTTCAAGGTTGGATTGGTTTGGTTATGGTTTAATATTATAAATCAATAATAATAAATTTTTTATTAAATAAATTAGTAGAGCCGCCACAATAATATTGGGGATCTTTAATACCTCTCTTCAGGGAATTAAATTTAAAACCATGTATACCTGATTACTTTGGAACCTTTAATTTATATTCTTAAGGGATATATTACCACAAAATAATATATATATAAAATATATAGTGGTGTGACAGGGCCTTTTAGGCAATCTGTCACAACATAAAAATTATAATAAGACTGACTGGTATATTATTAAATCCTTTGGGTACCTGTTTGGGATGTGTGCTGATTGGTTAAACCTATTACTGGGGTTAAAAAGGTTGTTCACTAGTTTAAATTGATAAAAGGTTTGGGAAGGATATTAACCAGAATAAAGCCATAAATCACTTAATGATCTCTTTTAAGTATTTTATTACCTTGGCAGGGTGTCTGGATATAAATATAACTAGGTCTCTGGGTATCAATATCCTCAAAAGAGCTCCTTATTTATAGCTTTTTGGGTCCCAATATTGTCCTTCTGAGGGATACAGGGGCTCAAAGGGATGGTTTCCAAGGCTAGCAGGTTAACCAGTGGTAGCCTTTCATGTGTTCTTGGTTCTGGAGCACGGGCAGCATCTAATTCCCCTAGGTATGGGAATTATTCTACCTTTTGGATTGAGATTTGGACGTGTGAATAATACTAATTTATCCATATTATCTATTATTTAAGTAATTATCTTTAGTAAATATTCCCAGTATGTTAATAATTCTCTTAATAGAAATTTCTACGGGCAATCTGTTTTCAATTTGGCTCTCATTATGCATTAACTGATTGGAGTAAAATCATGATATTGATTTTACTCCTTATTTTCAAAATCCAGTCGATTTACTTAAAATAATTAATTAAAAAGATAAGATATGAAAATTCATGTAATATTCTTAGATCATCAGTTCCCTTAGCATTTCACAAAAAAAACTGAGGTCTTGAAGTTATCACAATTTTATATTAAATTATTTTATTATATTTTTACAAATAGTAGTTATCTTATTTTCAATATTTTTGGTATTTTTAATTATATTTCATAAAAAATAAGTATAAAGGTTATTTAAGTATTTTTATATGATTTTATGTATTTTTAGAATATCTACTATCCACAGGGACATTTTTTAAATATGTGGAATGTCCCTGTCCAGGTTGTAGCACAATTACATGGTACCTGAGCTTCTCAGGCCGCCTGTCAATCTGTCAGACCGTAGTCCTGCGGCTGTTCAGATGCCCAGGGCTGCGTACACGGCTTGTCAGGGTACGCTGACAGGGTGGAACTGCTGCTGCTCAGCCACGCGCAGGTGTATTGGTTGCCGCGGCTGCATGCAGGAATTGTGACACAACACATTTCCGTGTGTAACTCCTAAAATATAAACAAGACCTCAATTGTGAATAAATTTTGGGTGTGAAACCTATACGTGACAACATGTGTTAAAATATTTAATTGGCCAAAAGTTCCCATAGTGTTGTCATGGTATTTTTGTCATTTATATTTTTAATTATCAAAAATATAAGGAGTTGGATTTCAAGGTTGGGGTCAGTGAGTGACCCTACCTAATTTTGGGTGGAGAATCCATTTCTGCAAAGATAGGGCGTATCAGAGTGAAGAAAAAAAAACCCACCATTTTTAATGGTGGGTTTCAAACCAAATTGGCCATTTCAAACCCGCCATTAAAAATCAAAAAACACACTTATTTCACATCAGACGTGTCAGAGGTACCTGGAAATAAGTGGTTTTTTTTCAAATAAAGTATTTAAAGGCTTCCACCACCTGTCCACGCCATCCAATCCTGGCTTTGCACCTCCTTCTACATCCAACCTCATTGCAAACTTTTTTAACTCCAGCCTCATCATAAAAAGATTAACCAATCTCATCACTTTATCACTCTCATCATCACTCTCATCAATTGATCACCCTCATCACTTGATCACTCACCAATTTATCACTCTCATTGCTTCATTGCTCTCATCACTTCATCTTTCTCATTGCTTCATTGGTCTCATGGCTTCATTGCTCTCATCAATTTATCACCCTCATCACTTGATCACTCACCACTTTATCACTCTCATTGCTTCATTGCTCTCATTGCTTCATCTTTCTCATGGCTTAATTGCTCTCATGGCTTCATTGCTCTCATCACTTTATTGTTCTCATCGCTTCATCACTCTCAACACTGTACCTTCAACAAGAACTTGTACCTGCAACCTCATCCAAAGAATCCAATCATTTTTTTATTGCTCTTGTCACTTTATTAATCTCATCACTTCATCTCTCTCATCACTTTATCTTGCTTTTCAGTTTATCCCTCTCATTACCTTATTTCCCTTACTCTTTCCAGATGGCCCCTCAGCAAAGTTTCCCCTGCAAGTCCACACAAAAGTCCAACACACCAAAGCAAAAATTGCCAAGTAACTCCACAACAAACAATCCTCCCCCATCAGCTTCCAAGGGCTCAAAAAATCCTCCCCCATCATCTTCCAAGGGCTTAAGTCAGCTCAAGAGAGCTGATCACATCATCCTGGTCAACTGGCTCAAAATTCCCTCCAACTATAATGCCTACTTTGGATTGGACAATGAAACACTTTTTGGGGGACCTCTATTATCTCAGGTTGATGGTTATCTCCTGATGGCCAATGAACTCAAGAAAAAAACAAAAGGTAGTCTGGATCTGTCATTCAAACAGATGAGGGAGAGATTCAAGAATTATTGAGGAAAGTACAAAAAGGCCCACTCCATGTCAATCTCCACGGGCTTTGCTATCACCAACTCTGTTAAAGCCAAGGGAATCAACTTGGTGGTTGATAATTTGGACTCCATTTGTCCTTTTTATATTCAAATGGATAAAATCTTTGGAAAAAAGGCCAAAATCACCCCCCTAGCTGCTTTTCATGCCCAACAATCCAATTCAGTTGATGCTGAGGACTTGACTGGGGATGCTCAGCCTTGCAATGGTGATCCCAAAGAAACCTATGAGTGGCCCCCATCCAATGCCCAGGAGGATATTCAAATGAAATCAGCTCCAATCACGTCTACTTCCACATTGACTGAGTATTCAAGCCATACCTTTTACCCCTCCCCTCCTTCTTTGGATTTCTCTCTGCCTGGGTTAGCAGATCTTAGCAACCTTGCCAATGCGGAACAAGGTACTCCTCAGTCTCCATTACCCTCCAAATTGGTTCAAGTAAGGAACCAAGCTCTTTTCTCTTCCATCTGGTAATACTGACTGATTTAGATTGTAAAAAAACAGGCTCATCAATTCCAGAATTGCCAAAACCTCAAGCCAATGGGGCCGCCCACATTGTCTTTGAACACTAGTGACAACTTTAAGACTCAAACCTCCTTTGCCAAAGGTAAGCAAAAGGTCTCCAATTCCATGAATATCAACCCCAAAGGTCATCAAAAGAGGAGAAAAACTTCCAGTTTTTCAGCCTTTGAAGAAATCACAGAGAAGAAAGATTCATTTAAGTCCATTGGTTGAATATCCTTTCTTTCAAAATCATGCTAATTGCTTTTCTCCTTCAAAAAACAGTAAAATAACAAATTGTATCCAAAAAAATTGAGTTGGAAAAGCAAAAGTGGGATTGTCAACTGGCCATAGATATTCAAAAGCAGAAAGCCAAGAGTTTGGCTCATCAAAAAAAAATGGGATGCTGAGTGGAAGTTAAAACAGGCTGAGCTAGAGTTTCAAAAAGAGGAAAAGGAGAAGGATCAAAAGCAAGCACAATTGGAAAAGGAGAGGGAACAACTTGCAACCAAAAAAAAAACAATAAGTTATCAGTAGCCTTGGCTTGCATTGGTGGCAGTAGAACAGTAGATGAAATACAGCAGATAACTCAAATTCTGGGCTTGTACATATATTTGCATGGGTGACAGAAAAAAAAATACTTTTGATTACAATGTTTGAGAGTATTCTTAACCCAACCAAAATACAGATTTTTTTTTTATATATATATTTTTTTCTAGAGTGAATTTGGCCATTATTCAAGTCCTTAAAAGTGTTTCTATTTGTTTTATTAATTTGAAGTGACATGGCCATTCTGGTATGGGTTGCAGTGTCCACAGCAGGAAAGGTACAGTGCTTGTACTTATTAGCTGCCCAAACCATTTTGACTATACCTTTTTGCTTGAAATCAATTCCAAAGCCAAGGTCAGGAAAAACAAATTGGCCATCTGATACTTGATATTTGTCTGTATTTTTAATAAGTTGACCATTTGATTTCTTGGTTGGAACCACAAGTAAAAAGGAGTAGCCATAGATGTTGCCTTAGTAAATATGAGGGAATTTTTAAAAAGAATCAAAGGTGAAAGTGATGCGTGGGGAGCAATCAAAAGGTGTAGGCCTGGAAACAAATTCAAACAAAGAGAAAGAGGGGATGTTGTTTTCCTTCATGGTATCATGGTTTGATTCAAAGGAAAGTTTGGCCAAATTTCAAACCATTTGTCCAAGAATTTGGGATACTTTGTCCACCTTAATGTTGAGGAAAGCATACTCTTGAGGAGAAGATCTAATGGATGATTTCTTTACATAATGTCCAAATAACTCTGAAGTGTGCATTGATTTTTGCCATCCAACTGCCCACATTTTTCCACCCCAAGATCTTGAAGGACGAACTGGGTTGACAAATTTTTTTGAACTATGAAGGAAAGTGGTAACAAATTTGATTTCCTTCTTATCTGGTTCTGAGATTTTATCCAAGGGCACAAATTCAATTTTTGCAACCAGGGCTTGGTGATTAGATTCATTGAGGACAATTACTTTTTCACAGTGGAAGAAATGGAACTATTCAATTTTTTTTTTCTCTTGCTCAAACTCCTCCCATCCATATACTCTGATTGGGATGAGGAAAAAGATGGTATTTGATTGTTTTTCCAACATTTGAGGCAGGCGGGAGAAGAATCACACATTCACCAATAGTTGTTGAGGGATTGAAAAAAAAAACAAAAAAAAAACAGTCAGTCAAATGGACATCATTGATGAAACAAGATTGGATCAAAGAAAATGAAACCAAACCTGGAATTGATCCCAAGTTCACCAGAAACAGGATCACCAAAAAAAAAAAACTTTACCCCCCCCCCCAAAAAAAAACATGATATCATCACCCAAAAAAAAAAAAATTTATGGGGTGTGAGGGAATTGGGCCAGGACTTTGGGTTGGGCTTGGGTTGGATTTTGGGTTGGGCCAAGCAATGGAAGGAGGGGGGGGGCAGGCCTTTGGCGGTCAAGGGGGGGGGAAGTCAAGGGGGGGGGGCAGTCAAGGGGGGGCAGGGCTGAAGCAGAGGGGGGGGGGGCCGGCCAATGTTGGTTGAGGGGGGGGCCAGCCCTTGTTTGTCAAGGGGGGGCGGGGCCAAAGCGGAAGGGGGGGGGCTTGGCCCTTGTTGGTCAAGGGGGGTGGGTTGGCCCTTGTTGGTCAAGGGGAGGTGGGGCCAAAGCAGAATTTGGCTGGGGGGGCAGGTCCAATCAAGGGATTGGGAGGGGTGGCGGCATTGGCGTGGGCAAGCAAGCCACGGAGGGGGGAGCAAGGGCTGGGGGGCCAAGATTGAGCAAATTCAAGGGAGGAGGAGGGTGAGGAGGAGGAGGGAGGGGGGAAGCACTTACATTGAAGGGGTTGGATGAGCAGGAGCTGGGTGGGGGGGGGAAGGAGGGGGGGGGTTGAGGGTCAGCCAAGAGAAAACCAAGAGGGGTGAGTAAAAGAGGGGATAGGGAATCACCTGACAGGATGGGGGATGGAGAATTGGGTGCTGAGTGTATTGGTTAGGTTGGTGGTGGATGGGTGAGGGAGCAAATGTGGTGGTGGTGAGGAGGAAGTATGGGACTGGTGAGTGAGTGGGGTGAGATGGGTGAGGAGGAGAATGGACCAGTGGTTTGTGGTTCTGATTTGTGAAAAAAAACCCAACATGGCCTATCTTGGGTGAACAACCAAAAACATTTGTCTAAGTTCACCCCACCAAATGAGAAAAAAAACGCAAGTGAGTCAGCCTAAGAATCTTGGGCGAACAACCAAAACCAAAAAATTTTGGTGAAGGGATTTTTTACCTAACTTGAAATCAAAAATTACTCATCAAAGCTGGCAAGGGTGAGAGGAAGACTCTGTTGTCTCATAGAAGAAGATGAGGGAAAAGATGAAACAGGGATGACTTGTGGTTAATCAGCAATATCATCTTCAAATATTTCAACCAATTCATCTTTGATGTCAGCCAAAAGATTGTGAAGGATTACACAAGTGATAATCCATTTTATGAGGAACTTCATGTCTTTGGGGTTTTGAAGCTGGTTTTACATTTCCCTTAAGCTGGCCCATCTTCCTTTCAGGACTCCTATGGAATTCTCAATCCAAACTTGTGATTTGGCAAGATGATAGTTGAAATCAGTTTTTCCTTGATCATTTGAGAAAAAATTCCGGTATGCTGGAACCACATATTTCCCACTAGCATAAGCTGAATTTCCCAAAAGGTATTGATTGTGGTCAAAGTAGTTCTCTGGTTGTTGGGAAATCCACATCCAATTGAATCCGTATGAATCACGACAAGAACCTGGAAGGCCAGCATTGAGGAATATGAGTTTCTTGTTGTTATCAAAAACAAGTTGGAGTGCCACAGGGTATCTAAAAAAACAGAAAAAAAATATTTGGTCAGTGTGTGATCAATGGTTTTATCAAAGCTATTGGAAATGATATGAATCCATTGCCTGTTTTTATGATCAAAATAGTGGTTGCCATGTAGCTTGGGGTTTTGACTCAAGGGGATGGTGGTTCCATCAACAAAATCAATGCAACCAGGAAATCCTTTTGTTTCCATTACTTGAGATATCTCCTTGTGTTATTCTTTTGTTTGCCAAGAAAGGACTGAGAAACAGAAAGATAGGATAGCAACCATGACTCTTTGGGTGTATGAGTCAATGGTTCCATATCCGACTGAGAATAGATTTTTTAATTTTTGAATTTTTGCTCCATTTCAATTTGATCCCAATCTACAAAGAGCAACAGCCAGTTGGATAGCTGGATCGCGTTGAAGATTCCAAGAATTGTTCTGGAAGATGTGGCAGTCTTCAATGATCTCCAAAAGTTTTATGAATGAAGGCAATAGAGTTTAGAACAGTTTCTGGAAGCTTAGGGCTGGGAGGAGATGAAGCTTTTGCCTTTCATAAATAGGGTTGTGGAGAGTTTTTCTTCTTGGAACAATGTATCCCTTTTGTAATAGAGCATTCTCAGCCAACCAAGTTGATTCCAAATTGGAGTCTGAATCAGAGTCTGAATAGCATTCAAATAATAACAGAAGTTCAGTCAGCTTTTTTGCATTTTCAACTTGCTGCCAAGATGTTTGATGGGAAATGTTGAGAAAGATGGTGATTTTATGTGGGGTGATGAGATGATGATGGAGATTTGTGTGAAGATGGAGATGTGAAGCAATAGAGATGTGAAGCAATAGAGATTTGAAGTGATGGAGATGTGAAGCAATGGAGATGTGAAGCAATGGAGATGAGATTTGTGTGTGTGATGGAGATGGGACCGGTATGGATTTGCTGATGTGGATGGGTGTTTTATATTTCATGGATTGTGGATGGATGATGATGCATAAATGGAGGGTTTAATGGTGGGTTTGATGTTTTAAATCTGCCATTTTCAGGAAACCCACCATTTCAAAATACACAAGTTAGGGGGTATGTGTATTTCAGAAAACCACCATTAAAAATGGTGGGTTTCTAATGGTGTGTTTTCTAACTCTGATACTCCCTAATATTTATGGATTTCCTACTCCTTCTCAAGTTAAATGTAATATCTTCATTTCATGTTATTTTTTTTACTTTTGCAGCTTGCTCTGCAATAGTAGCAAGCTGACACCCACAATCTGATTCCATCAATGCTGAGGACTTGGATTTAGATGCTTATACAAGCAACCATGACCCTGATGTAACCTTGGAGTTTCCTCAATCTGATGTGGAGGAGGACATTACAGTTCATCCACCTCCAATAATGTCCACAAGGGCATTGGTAAACCCTAAAAACCCTTCCTTGTACCGTTTACTTACTTCTTTCAATTGATCTCTTCCTGGGGTGGAAGAAATCAACAACTTTGCCAATGAGGAGCAATTTATTAAACCATCTCCATTATAATCAACATCTGTTCAAGTAAGGAAGAAATTAATTATTTTTCTGTCTGGTTAATCCTGACTGATTTATATTTTAATAAAATAGGCTCATTCTTTTGGGAATGGCCAAAAACTCAAGCCAATGGGGCCTCCCACATCACCTTCAAATGAGAGTGACAATTTTCCCACACAAACCTCCTCTTCAAAGGGAAAGCAAGAGGCCTCCAATTCTATCAACATCAACACCAATAGCCTTCAAAAGAGGAGAAAAAATTCAAATTTTTCTTGCTTCAAATAGATCATGGAGAAGCAAGATTCAAGTAATTGTTTTGATCAAGTCTTCTTTTCTTTTGAAATTAAAATCATTTTTATTCCCCTAAAAAAATATTAAAATTACAAATTCAATTGAAAAACTTGAATTTGAAAAGCAAAGGTAGGATTGTAAACTGGCTATTGATTTTCAAAAGCAGAACGCCAAGATTTTGGCTCATCCATAAGATTTTGATGCCAAGTGGAAATTAAAAAAGGCTGGGCTGGAGTTTCAAAAAGAGGAAAAGAAGAAGGATTGACAGGAAGAGCAACTAGAAAAGGAGAGGGAAAAGCTGGCAATGGGGAAAAATATAGGTTTTCAGTAGGCATGGCATGTATTGGTAGCAGTAGATCAGTGGAAGAAATACAGAAAAGTACTCAATTGCTTGTCAGGTAAGTATATTTACTTTGATAAAGATTGAAAAATAAAAACAGAAAAATTATTTTCAAATAAAAAAATGTTTGAGACTTTTTTTAACCCCACCAATAAAATAATATTTTTTTTATTTTTATTTACATTTTTTTCTGGAGTATACTTTTCCATTGTTCAAGTCCCTGCAGTTGTTTCAAGTTGTTTGTTTGATTTGAATAGCCATGAAAATTCTTGTATGGTTTGCAGTCTCCACAGCAGGAAACGTACAGTGCTTGTGCTTATTTTCTGCCCAAAATATTTTGACAATACCTTTTTGTTTGAAATCAATGGCAAAACCAAAATCATGAAAAACACATTGGCCATCAGATACTTGTTTTTTATCCTCATTTTTGATAATTTTTTCATTCAATTTTTTGGTTGGAACCGCCATTAAAAAGGAAAAGGAAGAACCATTTCCTTTGTAAATTTGAGGAGAATTGTAGGAGGAATTTGAAGTGAAGGTGATGTGGGACAAACAGTCATAAGGAGTGAGATAGGATGAAAATTCCAATGGGGAGAAAGAGGGGATATTGTTGTCCAGAATTGTTTGATGGTTTGAACCATGTGCCAGCCTGGCTAATTTTTGGAACATTTGGCCTAAAATTTGAGAGAATTTGTCTGACTTAAGGTTGAGGAAAGTGTACTGTTGAGGGTAAGATTGAATAGGTTCTTTATTCAAACATTTTCAATATATTTCAGAAGGTTGAAACAATTTTTTTCTGATTGGCATACTCACCTGTGCAGCCAAAGAAATATCTCAAACTCTGCAAACTCAACATCAAATGTGCCTTCTTGCACTCAAAACTGGAAGAGCATGTCTACATCAAAACCCCCTATGGCTGCAGCAGAAAATGTAAGTACCTCTGCCTCTAGAACTCCTGGTATGGTCTCAAGCAAGCCCCTAGGAATTGGTACCCCATGCTAAGTGATTGGACCAAATCTCAAGGCTGTGAAGAATCCCAATGCAATCCCTGCCTATAAATTGGTCACGACAAGGTCTGAGTGGTTTTCTTCCATGTAGAAAACCTCATTGTGGCTGGTGACATAAGTTTTTTTTGAAGAAAGCTTCCTTTCAAAGTTCAAAAACTCCTCTGCACACAAACCTAACACCCTACTTGGAATGAAGGTTGAACACAGAAAAGGGATAATCCAGCCATCATTAACCCTTGATATTAAAAAGAGACTGACAGAACTGAAAATGAGAAAATACCAAACCGTATTGAAACCACTCACCACTGGCCTCCATCCCAAACTGGCTGATGATGAGGATCATTAAAACTTCCTAGACCTGAAAGTCAGCCATCATTGACCAATTGGCTGACTAAATTTCATTTCTGGACTTGCCAGACCAGAAATCAGCTTTGCTGTGTTGAGTCTGGACAAACACTGCAAAAGAACTGGCCTCAATCATTGGAACAAAGTCCTGCATGTATGGAATTATCTCTCTAGAACAAGAGATCTCAATCTGAACTTGGGAAATTGGTCCATATTCAATAAAATTGTATTTTTTAGCAACGTAAAGTGGGGAAACAATCCAATTACCAGAATTTTTCAAACCAAATTCATCTGCTCATTCAAGGGAAGCCTGCTGTATTGGACAAGTAGATGATAGCAATGCATCATGCGCTCCTCTACCAAATCCAATGGTGTGGCTCTGTCAAGCTGCCATCTCAAGGACTGCTGGTTAAGAAAGGTGATTGAAGATACATATAGGGAGAGTTTCAAATGCCCAATCCATCTGATTGACAAAAAGGAACTAGGTGACAAGATCAAAAAATTTGGGTAAAACTCAAAAGAAAAACACATCAATATCAAGACAAAAAGCTTACATAAAGACTTCAAAAGCGGCCAGATCAAACCCCAACTGATTGCATCCCTCTCAATTAAAGCTAATTCCCTGACTAAGGAAACCAAAAAAAATATCAAATACACACTTTGTAAATTCATTAAGCTTGCTATTTCAATGATTCATGAGCTGAGGGAGCATTTTGAATGATACAAATCCTTTTTCTTTTTTCTCACTTCTGATATATTTATGACTGCTCCCTAAGGTTTCCATTGGTATAGATTTCAAAAACCTTGCTTGTAACCTATCAAGAGCCTTACTCCAAACTAGTGCGTGCTTTCTGCCTTGGCTTCTTTTTAATCTTTTTATCTTTATCTCTTATTTTTTTTATTTTTTTCATCTGTATGTCTACAAAACTGTCTTATTTGTTGCAGCTGCCTGGACTTCTAACTCACAGAACCCGGTGCTGTCTCCCACACTTCACCTCAGCAAATCCATACCAATCCCATCTCCATTCCATCACACACATCTCATCTCATCTCAGTTACTTCACATATCCATTTATTCACACACATCCCATCATCATCTCATCACATCACATAACATCACCATCTTTCTCAACATGTCCAATCAAACTTCCCAGAAGCAAGTTGAAAGTGCAAAAAATCTGACTGAAACTTGTTTACTTCTTTACTCTGATTCAGACCCAAATTTGGAATCATATTGGTTAGCTTTGAATTCTTTATTGGAAAAGCAATAAATGGTTCCAAGAAGACAGACTCTACACAACGCCATGTATGAAAGGCAAAAGCTTCATCTCCTCCCCAAATTAGGCTTCCAGCAACTGTTCCAAAATCTATTTCCTTCATTAATTAAACTTTTGGAGATGATTGAAAACACCACATTTTCCAGAACAATTCTTGGAATACTCAACTTAATCCAGCTATCCAACTGGCCATGGCTCTTTTTTGATTGGGATAAAATGGAAATGGAGCAGCAATTCATCAATTAGAAAATCTATTGTCAGTTGGTTATGGAACCATTGAATTATACACCAAAATAGTCTAGATTTCTCTCCCATCTTTCCTTTGCTCAGTTCTTTTTTGGCCAACCAAAGGGGAATGAAAGAAGATATCTCAAGTAATGGAGACCAAAGTCTCTCCTGGTTTCATTGGTTTTGTTGATGGAACCACTATCTCCTTGTGTCAAAAACCAAAGCTATATGGCAAACACTATTTTCATTGGAAAAAAAGGCAATTTATTCATTTATTTTCTGAATCCCGCAATAACACCTTTGATAAAATACTGAAAAAACATGTTTTCTCTTTTTGTATAGATAATCTGGGGAAATAGAGCTTTTTTTATAACAACAAGTAGTTTATATCCTTAAATACTGGCCTTTCAAGTTATTGCCATGATTTTTGTGTTTTCAATTGGATGCAGATTTCCCAACAACCAGAAAACTACTTTGACCAATCTCAATACCTTCTGGCCAACTTAGCTTATGCTAGTGGGAAATATCTTGTTCCAGTTTATTGGGATGTTTCTTCCAATGATAAAGCAAAAACTGATTGCAACAGTCATCTTTCTCAATCACATTTTTGGATCAATCATGCAATAGGTGTGCTGAAAGGAAGATGGGCCAGCTGAAGGGAAATGCAAAACCAGCTTCAAAATTCCAAAGACATGAAGATCCTCATCAACTAGATTATAAGTTGTGTAATGCTTCACAACCTTCTGGCCAACATCAGAGATGAATGGGGAAAAATATTTGAAGAAGATATCCCCCATCCTCCTCAATTCATCCTTGTCTCATCTTTTCCTTCATCTTCTGCCATGAGAGAGTGGATTCTACCCCTAAACCTTGCTCACTTTGATGAGTAGCATATGTTTTTGAAATATGCAAAAAATGATGTGACAGTTTTTTTTCTTTTTTTTTCAACCAAGGCTGACTCAGGTTTTTTTATTTTATTTTATTTTTTTTTTTGGTTGGACTTAGACAAAAAAAAAAAGAAACCTCCACCTCAAACCTCAAAACTCACCAAAAAACCCACCTCACCCCTCACTCACTGTTCCACCTTCCTCCTCCTCACAAGACGGCCAGTCCACGTCTTCCTCCTCCCTACCATCCACCTTCCCACCTGGTCCTCCTCCTCCTTCTTCTGCTCCCAATCAATCAATCAAGATAAGTCCCCTCCCCCCCCTCCTTCTCCTTTGAAAAATCAATTGACTGATCAATCAATCATTATCCAAGGTACACCACTACCCCCTCCAAACAAGCTATATTGAACAGGTAAGCCCCCTCCCTCCTCCTCCTCCTGATCAATTTATTGATCAATTGTTTTAGGCACCCCCTGTGCATTGATTCCCCCCCCCATTGATCAGGTAAGCACCCCCCTCCTCCTCCTGATCAATCAATCAATTGATTGGCTATGAATCCTCCTCCTCCTCTGGTTGAATCAATCAAAATAAGAAATTAATCTGCTTTATAGGCACCCCCAATCAATCTAGCAAATGAGTTCCCCCCCATTTATTGAATTGCCCCCCCCATCAATCTACCCCTGCGCCCCATTGATCTATCCCCCCCATCAAGTGAATTGCCCCCTCAACAATCAAATTGCCCTCCATCAATCTATCCCCCCCAATAAATCTAATTTTTTATTGACTCATCCCGCTCAGCTACACCCCAGGTCATCCCCCCCCTCCTCCTCCTTTGCCTCCTCCTGGATGATTAAAATATTGGGCTGAAATTTTCTTTTTTGATTGATAGTTTTTATTCTATGCTTGTTGATCATTCACCTTGATTATAACTGACTAATGAATGTCATTTTTTGGTTTTTTTTTTTGATTATATGCAATGCAAAACATTAATCCACCCCTTTCTCATTCTACAACCCCTTTTTTTCTTGAATTCCAGTTATTATCCATCTAAGCTCAAAATGTTACAAAATGAATTAAATCCTTTCTTTATCCTCACCTTAATTGAATGATTGGGATGGGAGGAAATTATTTCATAAGCATACATAGAGGTAGCAAGAATAGGGCTTGTTGGAAAAAGAGGGCTCTGATGAGGGATTCCAGTATCTCTTTGGAAGTGGAAGAGGGTGGGATCAATGAAAAGGTTGTTTGGTTGGAGAAAAAACTAAAACCTTTGGATCTTTATCCTGCCATCTTTTTATAAAAAAAAATAAAAACAACAGTTGAAAAACATCCCTGAAGAGTTTGAACAGGCCAAAAAGAAGATCAGACAGTTCCATTTCTTCTTCTCTGTAAAATTATTTTTTCATGACCAATCTTATCATGAGTCTGTGGTTGCAATAATTGAATTTTTCCCGTTGAATAGTCTCCCTGAGAAATAAAAGAAGGACATCAACTTGGTCACCAATTTCCTTCACCAATCTAAAACAAATTTCAATATTAGGGGGTATCAAAGTTAACCAAACCCGCCATTTTTGAATGGCGGGTTTCAACCCAAATCTGCCATATCAAACCCGCCATTAAAAATCAAAAAAACCCACTTATTTCAGATCAGACGTGTCAAAGTTAACCTGAAATAAGTGGGTTTTTTTAAATAAAGTATTTCAATGCTTCCACCACCTGTCTGCGTCATACACCCCTGTCTTCCCACCTCCTTCTACCTCCGACCTCATCGGAAAATTTTTTACCCCCACCCTCATCATAAAACTGATTGACCACTCTCATCACTTTATTGCTCTCATCACTTGATCACTCTCATCCACTTCATTGCTCTCAAAACTTCATCACTCTCATCACTTAACCGCTCTCATCACTTGATCACTCTCATCCACTTTATCGCTCTCAAAACTTCACCACTCTCATCACTTTATCGCTCTCATCACTTGCGTAGCCCTTACTCTTTCAAATGGCCCCTGAGAAAACCTCCCCCCGCAAGTCCAACACACCCAAGAGAACATTGCCAAGGAACTCCACAACAAAAAATCCTCCCCCATCAGCTTCCAAGGGCTCAAGTCAGCTCAAGAGAGCTGATCACATAATCCTGGTAAACTGGCTGAAAATTCCCTCCAACTACAATGCCTGCTTTGGATCCCACAACAAAACACGTGTTGGCCAACCTCAATCCTCTAAGCTCTATGGTTATCTCCTGATGGCCAATGAACTCAAGAACAAAACAAAAGGTAGGCTGGATCTGTCATCCAAACAGATGAGGGAGCGGTTCAAAAACTATTGAGCCAAGTACAAAAAGGCCCACTCCATGTCTATCTCCACTGGCTTTGGTATCACCGACTTGGACAAAGCCAAAGGAATCAACTTGGTGGTTGATAAGTTGGACTTCATTTGTCCTTTTTATATTCAAATGGATGAAATCTTCGGAAAGAAGGCCAACATCACCCCCTGGCTGCTTTCAATGCCAAACAATCCGATTCCGTTGATGCCAAGGACTTGGCTGGGGATGCTCAGCCTACCAACGGGGACCTTGATGAAACCTTGGCCTTGGAGTGGCCCCCATCTGATGACGAGGAGGATATTCAAACACAATTGGCTCCAATCACTTCTACTTTGGTATTGATTGATCAGTCAATCCCAACCTTGGACCCCTCACTTCCTTCTTTTGATTGCTCTCTTCCTGGGGCAGAACAACTGGAGAACTTGCCCAATGAGGAGGATGTTATTCCTGGATCACCGTTGCCATCAAAATCTGCTCAAGTAAGGAACTAAATTGTTTTCAATTCCGTCTGGTTGCTCCTGACTGATTTTCATTGTAAAAAAACAGGCTCATCCATTTTTGATTGGCCAAAAACTCAAGCCAATGGTGCCTCCCACATTGCCTTCAAATACTAGTGAGGACTTTCAGACTCAAAACTCCTCTGCCAAGGGTAAGCGAAAGGCCTCCAATTCCATCAATGTCAACCCCAAAAGTCATCAAAAGAGGAGAAACACTTCCAGTTTTTCGGGCTTTGAAGAAATCATGGAGAAGCAAGATTCATGTAAGTTGATTGATTCAATATCCTTGCTTTCAAAATCTTGCTCATTGCCATTCCCCTCCAAAAAACAGTGAAATCACAAATTGAATCAGATAAACTTCAGTTTGAAAAGCAAAAGTGGGATAGTCAACTGGCCATGGATGGTCAAAAGCAGCAAGCTGAGACTTTGGCTAATCAACAAAAATTGGATGCTGAGTGGATGTTGAAACAAGCTGAGCTAGAGTTTCAAAAAGAGGAAAAGGAGAAGGATTGGCAGCAAGTGCAACTGGAAAAGGAGAGGGAACAACGGGCAAACAAAAAAAAGGATAAGGCATCAGTAGCTTTGGCTTGCATTGGCAGTGGTAGATCGGTAGAAGAAATACAGCAGATTACTCAAATGCTGGGCTTGTAAATATATTTGCATGGATGAAAGAAAAACAAATTATTTTTTACTACAACAACGTTTGAGAGCATTCTTAACCCCACCAATATACAGATCTTTTTTGTTTTTATTGATATTTTTTTATCTAGAGTAAATTTGGCCGTTTTCATGTCCCTACAAGTGCTCTGAGTTTTTTCATTAATTTGGAGTGAAATGGCCATTCTGGTATGGGTTGCTGTGTCCACAGCTGGAAAGGTACAGTGCTTGTACTTGTTAGCCGCCCAAACCATTTTGACTATACCTTTTTGCTTGAAATCAATTCCAAAGCCAAGGTCAGGAAAAACAAATTGACCGTCAGAAACTTGATATTCATGTGTATCTTCAATAAGTCGACCATTTGATTTTTTGGTTGGGACCACAAGTAAAAAGGAATAGCCAGAGATGTTGCCTTTGTCAATATGAGGAGAATTGTAAAAAGAATCCGAGGTGAAAGTGAGGTGTGGGGAGCAATCAAAAGGTGTAGGCTTGGAACCAAATTCCAAAAAAGAGAAAGAGGGGATGTTGCTGTCCTTCATGGTATCACGGTTTGATTCAAAGGCAAGTTTGGCCAAATTACAAAACATTTTTGCTAAAATTTGGGATACTTTGTTAGCCTTCAGGTTGAGGACAGCGTACTATTGAGGAGAAGATCTAATGGATGATTTCTTCACAGAACGTCCAAATAACTCCAAAGGGTTCATCAATTTTTGCCAACCAATCACCCACATTTTTCCACCCCAAGATCTTGAGGGACCAACCGGGTTGACAAATTTTTTCAAACAGTGAAGGAATGTCGTCACAAAGTTGATATCTTTCTTATCTTTCTCAGATAGTCAATCCAAAGGCAAAAATTCAATGACGGCAACCAGAGCATGGTGATCAGATTGGTCAAGAACAATAACTTTTCCATAGTGGAAGAAGTGGAAAGCCCCAATTGTCTGTTTTGCTTGCTTAAATTCTTCCTGGGTGGGTTTTCAAGGGTTCTTTTTCTTTTCAGCCGTGATAGAAGGGTAAAGATCCAAAGGGCATAGCTTTTGTCTAGACCAGGCAAACTTTTCCTTGATCCAGTCGTCAGTCACTTCCAAAGAAATTTCCGAATCCCTCATTTGAGCCCTCCTTTTTCTACAATTCCTCTGCTTGCCACCTCTCTTTATGTTTTTCATACCATCTCCTTCCATCTTTCTCCCTCCCAGGCACTTTCTGCACCCAAGGTGAGGATCATGGTGAAATTTGAATGGTTGTATAACATTTTGAGTTTGGTAGGCAGTGAAGGAATTGATATCAAAAAAGGGGTTGGACAAACAAAAAGACTGGTCAAACAAATAAAAAAAAAATGTCAACAACGTTCTCATTATTGGCGACAAACGGTGGGATTAAAAAAATAAAAAATAGATGAAAATCAATGATTCCTCTGCTTGCCACCTCTCTTTATGTTTTTCATACCATCTCCTTCCATCTTTCTCCCTCCCAGGCACTTGCTGCACCCAAGGTGAGGATCAAGGTGAAATTTGCATGGTTGTATAACATTTTGAGTTCGGTAGGCAGTGAAGGAATCAATATCAAAAGAATAGAATTATCTGGGGAGGAGTGCTAATGATGAGGAGCCGCGGCTGGCATCATACTAGGCAAACCAGACTGTCCCAGGATGTAGCTTGGTTGGGGTAAGACTTGAGAGAATGTGTTGGCAAGTGGCAAGGTGCTAAAAAGAGTAATACCGCCGAGGAGTAAGGTTGGACGTAAGCTGTCGGTACCAGGGTCACTACCGGAGGTTTGATTGGGAATGAGACCTGTGGGGAAATTGATTGATTCGCAATTGATTGGGCAATCGATTGCCAATCAATCGCTTGATTGATTGCGAATCGATTGGGCAATCAATTGGCAATGGATTGCTCAATCAATTTTCATTGGCAATCAATTGCCCAATTGATTCGCAATTGATGGCAGGAAGAAGATGAAGGGGAGGGGGGACTCACCAAGGGCAGAGGATGGACCAGAGGATGAGGAGCGGGAGGGGGACTGGGCTGGCTGGACCTGGGGGGGTGCAAAGGGAGGGTTATGGTAGGAGATCAGCCAGGTGAAAAAAGAGAAAGGTGATTCAATGAGGGGAGGGGACTCACCTTTGATGGTTGATGGAGGCTGGGTGGGAGGTAGGTATGTCGTTGTTGATTTGGATGTTGGTGAGGTTGGTAAAGAGTGAAGGTGGTGGTGTTTTGGTGAGGTTTTGAAGGTGGTGGTGATGATTGAGGTGGTTTGGTGAGGAGGAGGCAGGGTTTGACCGGTGAGTGAGTGGGGTGAGGTTGAAGGGATTGAGTGGTGAGGGGGAGGGGGGTGGCATTTGGTGAGTGGCAGGGTTTGAGGTGGAGGTGTTTTTGGATTCAAGTCCACTAAATAAAAAAATAAAAAAAAAACTCAGCCTATGAATCTTGGGTGAACAACCAAAACCAAAAAAATACAGTGAAGGGAATTTTTACCAATTTCAAAATCAAAAATTACTCATCAAAGCAAGCAAGGGTGAGAGGAAGAATCCGCTCTCTCATAGAAGAAGATGAGGGACCAGATGAGACAGGGATGACTTGAGGCGGATCAGGAATATCATCTTGGAATATTTTGTCCCATTCATCTTTGATGTTGGCCAAAAGGTTGTGAAGGATTACACAAGTGATAATCCAGTTGATGAGGAACCTCATATCTTTGGAACATTGGAGCTGGTTTTGCATCTCCTGTAAGCTGGCCCATCTTCCTTTCAGAATTCCTATGGCATTCTCAATCCGAACTCGTGATTGGGCAAGATGATAGTTAAAATCGGTTTTTCCTTGATCATTGGACAAAAAATTCCGGTATGCTGGAACTACATATTTCCCACTAGCATAAGCCAAATTGGCCAGAAGGTATTGATCTTGGTCAAAGTAGATCTCTGGTTGTTGGGCAATCCGCATCCAATTGAAAAAATATGAATCATGACAAGAACCTGGAAGGCCAGCATGGAGGGAGATGAACTTCTTGTTGTTATTGCAAACAAGTTGTAGTGCCACGGAGTATCTAAACAAAGAGATGGAACATATTTGGTCAGTGTGTGATCCAAAGTTTTATCATAGCAATTGGAAAAGAAATGAATCAATTGCCTTTTTTTACAATCAAAATAGTGGTTGCCATCTAGTTTGGGTTTTTGACTCAAGGGGATGGTGGTTCCATCAATGAAACCAATGCAACCAGGAAAGCCTTCTTTCTCCATTACTTGAGATATCTCCTTGCGTTCTTCTTTGGTTGGCCATGAAAGGACCAAGCAATGGAAAGATAGGATAGCAATCATGACTCTTTTGGTGTATAAGTCAATGCTTCTGTAACTGACTGAGAATAGATTTTCCAATCGATGGATTGCTGCTCCATTTCCATTTGAACCCAATCTACAAAGAGCAATGGCAAGTTGGATGGCTGGATCGCGTTGAGGATTGCAAGAATTGTTCTGGAAGATGTTGTGGTCTTGAATCATTTCCAAAAGTTTCATGAAAGAATGCAACAAAGTTTGGAACAGTTGCTGGAAGCTTAAGTCAGGGATGAGATGAAGCTTTTGCCTTTCATACATAGGGTTATGGAGAGTGTGTATTCTTGGAAACATGTATTGCTTTGCCAACAGAGAATTCAAAGCTAGCCAAGTTGATTCCAAATCGGAGTCTGAATCAGAGTCTGAATGGGAGTCAAACAGTAGCAAAAGTTCAGTCAGCTTTTTTGCGTTTTCAACTTGCCGGCGGGATGTTTGATTGGACATGTTGAGAAGGGTGGTGAGTGATGTGGGGTGATGAGATGATGATGGGATTTGTGTGAAGATGGGTATGTGAAGGTATGTGAAAAACAATAGAGATGTGTGTGATGCGATGGAGATGGAACCGGTATGGATTTGCTGATGTGGATGGGTGTTTTTGATGTGATGGATGGTGGATGGATGATGATGCATAAATGGCGGGTTTAATGGCGTGTTTGATGATTGAAATCCGCCATTTTCATGAAAAAAGCCATTTTGAAATACACCAGTTAGGGGGTATGTTTATTTCAGAAACCCGCCATTAAAAATGGCAGGTTTTGTCAAAAAAAATGGTGGGTTTCTAATGGGGGGTTTGCTAACTTTGATACGCCCTATTGTTGGTACCTCAAGTTCTTGTGGTGGAAAAAGGGGGGCAATTGAATGGAGAAAATTGGTGCACCCTTATGAAATATATCATAAATGTTTGAATAAAGCAGCTATTCAATTTTACTCTCAATAGTACACTCTCCTCAACCTTCAGTCAGAAAAATTCTGTCAAATTTTAGGCCAAATGTTCCAAAAAGTAGCCAGACTGGCACACGATTCAAACCATCAAACAATTCTGGAAAAAAAATATCCACTCTTTCTCTTCATTGGAATTTTGATCCCGTCTCATTCCTTATGACTGTGCCCCCCACATCACCTTCACTTCAAATTCCTCCTAAAATTCTCCCCAAATTTACAAAGGAAATGTCTCTTCCTTTTCCTTTTTAATGGTGGTTCCAACCAAAACATTGAGTGCAAAAATTATCAACAATGAGGAAAAACAACAAGTATTTGATGGCCAATTTGTTTTTCCCAATTTTGGTTTTGGCATTGATTTCAAAAAAAAAGGTCTTTTCAAAATGGTCTGGGCAGCAAATAAGCACAAGCACTGTACTTTTCCTGCTGTGGAGACCGCCACTCATACAAGAATGGCCATTTCTATTAAAATAAAAAAACAACTTGGAACACCTTCAGCGACTTTAAAAATGAAAAAATATACTCTAGAAAAAAAATTTGAATAAAAATCAAAAATATTGTTTTTTGGTGGGGTTAAAAAAAAGTCTCAAAAATTTTTTTATTTGAAAATAATTTTTCTGTTTTAATTTTTTAAATTTCTATCAAAGTAAATATACTCACAAGCCAATCAATTGAGTCCTTTGCTTTATTTCTTCCACTGATCTACTGCTACAAATACATGCCATGCCTACTGATAACCTATCTTTTGTTTTCATTGCCAGCTTTTCCCTCTCCTTTTCTAGTTGCTCTTTCTGTCAATCCTTCTCCTTTTTCTCTTTTTAAAACCCCAGCACAGACTGTTTTAATTTCCAGTTGGCATCAAAATCTTATGGATGAGCCAAAATATTGGTGTTCTGCTTTTGAAAATCAATAGCCAGTTTTCAATCCCACCTTTTCTTTTCAAATTCAAGTTTTTCAATTCAATTTGTAATTCTAATGTTTTTTTAGGGGAATATAAATGATCTAAATTTCAAAATCAAGGAGATTTGATCAACACACTTAATTAAATCTTTGTTCTCCATGATCCATTTAAAGCCAGAAAAATTTGAAGTTTTTCTCCTCTTTTGACAGCTATTGGGGTTGTTTTTGATAGAATTGGAGGCCTTTTGCTTTCCCTCTTCAGAGGAGGTTTGTGTGAGAACATTTTCACTCTCATTTGAAGGTGATGTTGGAGGCCCCATTGTCTTGATTGTTTGGCCATTCCCAAAATTATGAGTTTTTTTAAAAAAAATATAAATCAGTTACAATTAAACAGTCAGAAATAACAAGTAATTGCTTCCTTACTTAAACAGATTTTGATTATAATGGAGATGGTGGAATAAATTGCTCCTCATTGGAAACCTTTTTGAGTTCTTCCACCCCAGGAAGAGAGCAATCCAAAAAAGTAAGTGAGGGGTTCAAGGAAGGGTTTGTAGGGTTGACCAATGCCCTTGTGGACATGATTGGAGGTGGTTGAGCTGAAATATCCTTGTCCACATAAGATTGGGGAAACTCCAATGTTTCATCAGTTTCATGGTTGCTTGGCTGAGCATCTAAAGCAAAGTCCTCAGCATCACTGGAATAAGATTTTTGGGCATCAAAATGAGCTAAGGGGGTGACTTTGGCCTTATTTCCAAAGATGTCATCCATTTTAATATAAAAAGGACAAATGGATTCAAACTTATCAACCACCAAGTTTATTCCCTCGGCTTTATTGGAGTAAGTGATACCAAAGCCAGTGGAGATTGAGATTGAGTGGGCCTTTTTATACTTGTCTTGATAGTTCTTGAATTGCTTCCTCATTTCTTTGGGTGAAAGATCTGGCCTGCCTTTTGTTTTATTCTTTTGTTCTTTTGCAATCAGGATATAGCTATCAACCTTAGATGAAGGTGGTTGGCAAAATTGTTTTTCATTTTTGGATCCAAAGAAAGCGTCATAGTTGGAGAGAATCCCAACCCAGTTGACCAGGATTATGTGATCAGTTCTCTTGCGCTGAATTGGGCCTTGGGAAGCTTATTGGGGAGGATTTTTTGATGTATAGCTCCTTGGGGATGTTTTCTTGGGGTAATTGGATGGTTTTGTGGACTTGAAGGGGGAGTTTTGCTGAGGGGCCATTTGAAAAGAGTAAGAGGGATGAAGCAATTAAGAAATGAGAGTGATAAAGGAAAGAGAGTTAAGAAGGGATGAGGGCAATAATACCATGAGAGTGAGGAAGTGACAAGGGGATGAGAGATGAAGCAATGAGGATAGAAATGAAGAGATGAGATTGATGAATCAATTTTTCCAATGAGCTTGAAGGTATAAAGAGGTGAGCTTGAAACCGGGGGTGTATCAGGTGACCAGATGTGTGGTTCAGGAAGTGAAAGCCTTTAAATAATTTATCTTGAAGGAATCATTTATTTGCAGGTAACTCTGACACGTCTGATGTGAAATTAAGGGGTTTCTTGACTTTTGATATTTTTTTTGAAATGACAGATTTGGGTTGAAATCTGCCATTGAAAAAATGGGGGTTTTGGTTAAATCTGTTACACACCATTGAAACTGGCGGTTTTTATAACTCTGATACACCCTATTTGTATTTTGAGGATGCTAAATGGGTTTAGAGCCCATTTTTTCCCTTTTTGAGAGGATATTGTTTGAAGATACATAAAACCTGTTTAGAATCTAGTTCAAAATTCTTTATTATTGTCAAAATGTATGTAAACATTTCCAAAAAAAAATGAAACAAATAAATCTGAAAACTTTGGATAATGAATCAGAATATGGTTTCTATTCATTTGAATATTTGTATAATATTATGATTGAATGCATACCATTTCTAAAACAAAATAAATATTTATATAAATAATTGAAATAACTGAAAAAAGGGGATTCATTTTTTTTCATGAGGAAATGTTAAATTTGAAACCCCCTTCAACTTGTTCCCAACCCAAAATGGGTTTCGTGGTGCTGTTTGCAGCCCATTTGAAACTCAGGTGGGTTGTGAATGGCAGTTTGCAACACACAATGGGTTGCAAAACACGCCACGCGACCCATTTTGGGTTTTTAAAGGCAAATAAATGTATCAATTTGTATATTTTATTTATTTCATTTTATTTATTTATATTTTTTTTGAATTATTCTTTAAATTTAATTAATTACTTTTTTAATTTATTTGATTTGATTTTTTTTTATATTTTTAATTTGATTAATTAATTTTGTTTTTATTTAGGGTAATGTTAAATTCATGGCTCATTGAGCTGTGTACACAGCTCTGTACACCGCTCTTTGAGTCGTGTACATGGCTCAATGGGCCGTGTGGCGACCTACATGGCTCAAATGAGCCGTGTGGGACCCTCCATGGCTCAAATGAGCCGTGTGGGACCCTACATGGCTCAAATGAGCCATGTGGGACCCTACAGGGCTCAAATGAGCCGTGTAGCACGCTACGTGGCTGAAATGGGTCGTGTGGCATGCTAGACGCCTCAAACGGGCTGTTTGGCACGCTAAACGTCCCATTTGAGTTTTAAGGCACGCTAAACAACTAAAATCAAGTTGTATATTCTCAACTAAATAATAAATGATGAATAATAAATTATACATTACAAATTATAAATAATAAATAATAAATAATAACTAATAACTAATAAATAACAAATAATAAATAAAAATAATAAATAATAAATAATAAATAATAAATAATAAATAATAAATAATAAATAATAAATAATAAATAATAAATAATAAATAATAAATAATAAATAATAAATAATAAATAATAAATAATAAATAATAAATAATAAATAATAAATAATAAATAATAAATAATAAATAATAAATAATAGATAATAAATAATAAATAATAAATGATAAATAATAAATAATAAATAATAAATAATAAATAATAAATAATAAATAATAAATAATAAATAATAAATAATAAATAATAAATAATAAATAATAAATAATAAATAATAAATAATAAATAATAAATAATCAATAATAAATAATAAATGATAAATAATAAATAATAAATAATAAATAATAAATAATAAATAATAAATGATAAATGATAAATGATAAATGATAAATGATAAATGATAAATAATAAATGATAAATGATAAATGATAAATAATAAATAATAAATAATAAATAATAAATAATAAATAATAAATAATAAATAATAAATAATAAATAATAAATAATAAATAATAAATAATAAATAATAAATAATAAATAATAAATAATAAATAATAAATAATAAATAATAAATAATAAATAATAAATAATAAATAATAAATAATAAATAATAAATAATAAATAATAAATAATAAATAATAAATAATAAATAATAAATAATAAATAATAAATAATAAATAATAAATAATAAATAATAAATAATAAATAATAAATAATAAATAATAAATAATAAATAATAAATAATAAATAATAAATAATAAATAATAAATAATAAATAATAAATAATAAATAATAAATAATAAATAATAAAT